>QLNU02003225.1:100803432-100847225 GCA_006491805.2 Dysdera silvatica | reverse complement strand
TGTAATATTTCTTTATTTCAGCCTCGGCTGAACGGAGTTCTTCCACCACGTCATTCCACCGGTTATTTCCGCCGGTTTTTTCCACCGGTTTTCCACCGGTCATTCAAACATACCTACGAGTAAGCATAGTTGGGAAACGCCTTCATAACTTAACCGTTATGTCCATAGAGCGTGAACTTAGCAATGCCCTCATGATTAATCCTGACACAGTAATTGACAAATTTGCACCTCGAAAGGGATAACGACGTCAGTTTTCGTTGTAAATATTCATTAAATGAAAGAATATGTTGAAAGAAATAGCGAAAATAGAGATAAAGAGGATAATAAATAGTAGAGAATAGAAAGATAATAGGATAGTGGAGAGTAGAGAGATAATAGGATAGTAGAGATTGAAGAAAAAACAGAAATAGAGATAAAATTGCGAAGAAATATGAGAAAGTATTAATTCTAAGCATTCATTTTTTTCATCATTTCAAAGCCCAACTTAGCTTTGCTAAAATATAAAACACAAGTTGATTCTGAAGCGTGTTATTTTTTTTATTAGGTATTGTATAGTAGACTTCGGAGTATAACCATGAGATATATGGTGTAATTCAAATATGTATTTAAGTATTTGTTTATGTAAAATAAATACCGAAAACTATTATGCATGTTAAAATAACATACGTTTTCTATCGGAGTGTTTCTCAATTGTCCCAGAGATAGATTCCTTATTCGGAGGTTTTCGTTCTTCAAAGGTGTCCGTTAATGGAAGTTTTATTTTATATTTGTTAAAGCTAATGTACGAAAATGCCGCCCCTTTCCATGGCACCCATTGCGGATAGCCCCCCTTTTGGCACGCCACTGGGAAGAACCCCCCCCTTTTCCAGTTACCCCAGTGAAGGCCCACCCACAAAAAAGTTTCTGAAACCGCACCTGTTCATAAGTACTCTATGTTAATTAAAATGTCTGAAAAAATGAGAAAAAATAAACATACAGATCTTATAAAAATTCAATTAAACGAAAAAGAAGTAGATATCGAAACTATAACGAATTAATATTATCCAAAATAAGAACAGAAATGGGAAGATGCAACATAAATTACATAGGACCTAAATATTAGAATGGAATACCAGATAAACTAAAGCGGTTAAATAATATAGTAAAATTTAAAAAAAAAGCTTAAAAGATACTGGATAGTCAGTAATGTCCAACAATTTATCGATAATTAAAAAAACCAATCAATTAAAGACAAATTATAAAAACAACTCACACAAGAAGTGCATTACATATGCGTGACCTTTAGTAACGAGTGAGGTGTGTTGAAATATGTGGAAATAGCCTGATGGCCGAATTTATTGTTTGGGTGAATTGTTATATTGAATCAGTCTGAGGTCCTCCAGCCTGTTATATTTACCGTAGATATCTTCTTGAAACCTTTCTTTGTGTGGTCATGTATTGTCACAACGACTGTTCCAAGAAGAATAAATAAAGTATTATTATTATTATCCAGCCACCTAATTTGAGGACATTTTCTAGGTCTTCGGTGGTCTCTTGGAATCCAGTTGAGAATTTCAGCTGTCCGTCGTTGATCAGTTCTTCTTGCGATATGCCCGGCCCATCGCCATTTCATGCCTTTTATTTTAACAGTACTGTCCCCTACTCCTGTCTATTTTCTCACCCAAGTATTTTTTTTTTCCGTCTCCTCTTAGTTATTCCAAGCACGCACCTCTCCATATTTCTTTTTAGAATTAGATACGTATAAATATATTTGATCACAAATTATTATATATTTTTATTCCATATGCTTGGATTTCATATTTTTAATATTAATCAAATCTTCTGGCTCGACTATTTTGACGTTTTTGATTTTGAAAATAAAAAAAAAATTGCTCTGATACTTCGCTGTCCAAATGTCATAGAACAATTTACAAAACTATACCTGATTCACGACATGGGAAAAAATCTATTTAAATTTAGTTGATATACAAATATATCAACTTTGCAGAAAATATGAAATCTCCCAACTAAACAGAAAAATGAAATATATGAAAACTCAAAAGCAAGAAATATATGAAGGGGTAAAAAATGGATAATGCAAGTAGACACCTTTGAGTACATCATTCGTCCGACGCTTCGACATGTCTTTTCAAGTTTTCTTCACAGAACTATGGAAAGCGACAAGCAAAGATGTCCAAGTTTACTCTGCATTCGCACTCAGTTGGCGCGTGATACCGTTAGCAGACGGGTTAGTCCATTGCAGTTTAGGGAAGGCCGTCTTGGAGGAACTGGTTTTTCCCGCGTGAAAAACCAGTTTCGGCAATGTCGTATTTCCCAATAGGCTATACTAGGCGATAGACTAGGGCGGCAAAATTTTGTGTATTGAGTATAATATAACAAAATCAATACCTGTATGATGGTATAATTAGATTTTTTTTCCCAAGAAGAAAGCTAGACGTCATACTTTCCATTTAAATACTAGTGTTCGATAGGCACTATTTAAAAATTATAATTAAAATTTATTTCAATAAAATTGAATTTGATTTATTATATACCAAGAAGAGATAATACTTCAATATAAGTTAATATTGTTTAATGTTTATGTTTCAATTTATGAGTTTGTTTTTCAACATATTTATTGTCAATATAAAAGTTTTGGGCGTATATTGAATGTAGCAATTTTTATGTTCTTACCACTGATTGGGAGGGTGGACGGGTAGGAAAGGGCGGCAAAATTTTAAATTACCCCCGTGCAGTTACTATGTTATTAGACTTTAACACTGGAACTCTTTTATTTCTATAAGCGGAGCAGTTGATTTCATTATCCATAGATTCTACAATGATATTGCATTAAGTTGAATCTGTTCCTGGAGATTTGATTACATTTAGCGGCATTTTATTAATCGATTAACGTCGGGAAATATATTACATTTGTAGGGGTGCGAACATTAATTAAACGCTACCTAGGGGTGTCGGGCATGATAAAGGTTGAGAAACTTAAAACTAACATTTTTTAACTAACATCTTCACCCTGGTCTAGGGTGAAGATGGTAATTAAAAGACGTTACGTTTATATTTCTGGATTATAAAGGAATGTCTTGTTACTTTGAAAAAGGAACGTTATTAATAGATAAGGTCAAATATAATTTCTGTTGTAATTGATATATATTAATGTTTCAAAATGTTTTAAGTGAGCGCAAATAAAGGGCATAAAAAAAGAAGGGGAAGATGAGAAAGATTATTTAAAAAAAATGATTAAAAAACTGATAACTAAATATTATAAAAGGTTTGAAATCTAAGCATTAAAACACTCGCAACTAAAGTGTTGATAAAATTTTATCGTGTTTCTCATTTTCATATAAAAATGATTTATTTTCTTATGCGAAATGATCTCAAAAAAAAAAAAAGTCTTTCGCCATTTCGCGAGGACTCAGAACAACATACAAAGTGGGAGCTAGCACTAATGCCCAATTGACCTTCCGCCTATATCTTCATAGCTCTTCTAAGTAGATGGTGCTCACGAGCGAAGAGCATAAAACAAAACTCAGACGATCTACGAGTGATGATGGTCAAGAGCTAATGTTTTGGGGGATCATAGAACAAGCATATGAAGAGTAGGTGGACCTCTTCGGTGATCCGCTTTCACATCCATCTCATCCATTCTGGCCTCTCCTCATCCCACACTCGTGATGATGCCACTTACCCAAGTTCTCTTTTCCAGAAATAGGAGATCCTCCACTCGACTCCCAATTTCTCACTCATTTGAACACGAGGATTTAAGTGGCATGCAATTGACCATGTACTCCATTAATTTTTAGTCCAATTAATTAATTGTGTGGGAGCGAGTTTCAACTCTAAGCTGAGTGCCAGAGAATAAATATTTATTTAATTTGATATTTTTAATAATATCTCAACCTGGGAACTGTTGTTTGCCTTTAAATGAGGAGAAAATTTTTTTATTAAACCTAGGCATGACAAAAATAATAATAATACAAAGTGAAGACATTGTGAAAATAATTGGCCTACGAAGAGATCGGGAAAAAATCGACGTAGCGACTTGACTTGACCCGGGAATCCGAATAGAAAGTAACTATATAAATAATTTAATAATCAAAAGACAATTAAATATAAAAGTAAAAAAAATAAATAATAAAAAAAAGGAAAGGAATAGAGCAAATCAACTTTCAACGTTCAAAAGATAAAATTTTAATTTGGCTTTAAGCAAATTAATATTTTCAATCCTCGTAAGTTCAATGGGAAGATTATTCCAAGTACGAAGACCGATGCAATTAATTTGAAAAAACAGAAAGTTCTTTATTACAGTGGGAATACAAAATTGAATGTCTCTCCGAAATGGACGTCCAGAAGGACTTAAATAAAAAGCAATTAAATATGAAAATTCATTTAACTGAATACGCTTAAATATAAAAATTAATAGATTATAAATAACTAATTGCGAAAAAGTAAAACAAGAAAATACAACGAAGGATTAGAAGGAAAGAAATTAGCCCTATATTGTAGAAGACTCAGGAACTGAACCTGAATGCGTTGAATTCCATTAACAGCTGTAACAACAATATGAACCCAGACATTTGAACAATAAAACATGAAAAAAAATAAGAGCTGTTTGTTTGTTTAGGTGTTTTATGGCGCAAGAGCATCTGGGCTATACTGCGCCAAAAAAAATAAGTAAAAAAATAAGGACACGTTAAAGTGTTCTACCTATCCTTTAGATATGAGTAACATTTAAATGAATGTGGGATATTTCGTTCTACTGCCAATTATCTCTTTTAAAATAAAAGGAAAATGTATAAAGCTAAACATCAAATAAATTTCCCTTCGTTTAAATAAATTTAAATGTTTGGAAAGAAAATTGAAAATTTTGTGATAGGTTGTTAATTAGATAACGAACTGAAAACATGCATAATAAAATAATATTTTTTTTATTCAACCTGTATAAAATCATCGTTCATACATCTGTTTAGATATTATTCTGATGTTATAATTGAGATTTTTTAGATTTATGGAATATTGATATGGTTAAGTTTGAAAT
Organism: Dysdera silvatica; assembly: GCA_006491805.2. Lineage (NCBI taxonomy): Eukaryota > Metazoa > Arthropoda > Arachnida > Araneae > Dysderidae > Dysdera > Dysdera silvatica. The sequence goes on along the minus strand of QLNU02003225.1, from coordinate 100,842,193 downwards.
GAACAAGAGCAGAAAGCAATAGCTTGTTACGAGACTCTCCTCTAGTTAGGTCACGTGTTTCATAAACCACAGTTTCCTCGATTTCGGTTGCCTCGATTCACATTATTTTTATAAAATTAATTAAGAGCAGAACAGTAATCTTTGTTTTCAGTAGACTATAAAATTAAAGCATTTTTAATATAGATTTGTGGCCTTATTTGTGAAATTGTGGCAAATTATTGGACAGGATGAAGCATTGTGTTGATGCATGCAAATTATTCAGACTGAGAAGTTCGTAAGAGTTTGGTTACCAGATATTTTCTTTTTTTAAATTTTTTACTACCGTGAAATAAATTTTTACATGTTTTTTGGTAAGTTGATGTTTTTCACTACAAATTGTTGTTCTTTAATTTTTAAGTAAAACTAATTTTTTTTGTTGGAAACCTTATTTCAACCGTAGCAAGTCGTCGAAATAAATATTTCTTCCGTTATTATTGAGATTGCAATAACCGCTAAAGTTACAATAGGCTTTCTGCCAAAACGACGATCTTCACATAACTAAAGATAAACAGTTTAGGACATTGTATAAACTAGCAATAATAATAAAATTATTTTAACTATTAAACAGTCTGCTTTGTGCTTTCCCTTTAATTTTTTTCTCTAATTAAGTGACTTTTTACGTGACTTTTAAAGTGACCTTTCACGAAATATTAAATTTATTTTCACTCTGGAGATTATGATTGTATGATTCGAGGCATTTGTTAAAAATCAACTTGCAATATCTTCAATTCCAGTTATTGCAAAAAAATTATCCCTGATTTTGTTAGGAATGCAACTGAATAAGCTTTTATTTGTGTAAAGAAACACGTACAGTGAAGTTGGAAATAAGAGAAACAGCAAGTTTGGTATTTATTAACACACTGTTCCTATTTCTACGCGGTTCAACACGGCGTAGTAAGATGGCGCATTTAAAAATCTATGGAAGGAGATACCGACGGATTTCTTTTATTGTGATTGTTTGTTTGTTTGGCTTTTTTATGGCGCAAGAGCATCTGGGCTATACTGCGCCAACTTTTATTGTGTAGACCGTTTGTTTGTAGTCTTACGTCTCAAAGACTATAGTGGTCATGCTGCGCCGGGATCTAATGTTTTCAGAGGAATTCGAACCCCTTAAGGCCTAAGGGGCCAAACCCTGGACTACAGTGATCAGTGCGATCTTTATGTGAGCTCTGAGTAAGCATTCTTTGGAATATTGGGAGTCAAACCAGAGTTAACGGCGCACTAGACGAACGCGTTACCACAATGCACCACGGCCGAGTTTATTGAGAAGAACTCGAGATAGTAAGGGTAGCACGCCCGTGACATATTGTGACAGTGTAACGTCTTGTGCGCCATTCGTAACACATTGTATATTAGTTTTGTCGAAACCTCTTGCGTTTTATATATATACACAATCAACCCCATTTAACAGGGGCATGGATAACCAAATAACGCGCTTACAAGAATAAAATCCTTTTACAAGAATAAATTCCCATGGGACAAGCGTTGAATTTCCCTGCTTTAACGAATAGTCTTTGCTAACTGCCCTTGCATAATCGAATAAAAACTGGACAGGTTTATCATGAAAATCAGTACATAGATATGGAAACAAAATATGTGCAGAGAAAAAATTTTCTTTACAAACGTCCCCCCTCCCCCACTCGTTATACTAAAACTTGGTATTGTTAGGTGGCAATCCCCACATTTCCTTAGAACTCGGGGCGAGGGAAAATTACGCTTCTGAATAGATAGTTCGATTTCATCATTACCCGTCAGTCATCGTATTGTCGCGTTATGCAGGGGACTTCATTTTCAGATAGACATGAGTTTATGGAATAATGGATGATTATACAATAATTTTTGCCACCCACGTTCATATAGCTCAAACTAGAGCTTTTTTTATATTTGGAGAAAAAGAGGCGCCGTCCTCATCCTGGGCTCGAACCAGGGTCCCCGCGTTGAGCCCGCGGTGTCTTGACCTACTAGACGAATGAGGACAAGAACAAACGCATTTTTCTCCGTATATGAGGATGTAAGATATTATTACCCTTCACAGGGATAACACAATTGCCAAATAATGGTCAACACAGAAAAGCCTCCGGGATGATACATTACTCGCAAAAAAATAGAAAATGATGATTTCCCGGCTCATGATGAGAACCAAGCCCACAGTCTTTTGACAACCGGTCAAGTGTCTTTCCCACCGAGCTATAGGCGTTGACCAAGCTTCCCTCTACGAACAAATATGAAGCCTTATGAAATAAGTTTAAAGCCTTAGAGATAGTAAAAAATGAAGTAACGCAAATCGAAACTGGAGAAGAGCTTTGAACTTCCGTAAAAGTAACGCCGCAAGTGTATGCCAGTAGACAATATTTCTTTCAATAAAAGATATTGTATAAAAGATATTGGTACATTAACATTTTTGTACATAGTATTATGTTTTACAATGTCTTTTTATGTTTGTTGTGATTGTATTAGGACATTTAAGTTCATATTTGGCTGCGTATTCGTTTCTTTGGAGAATCTAAAACGTTTCTCCGTCTAATTGAATAACATTTACTGGAATCGTCGATATTTAACCTTGAAGCGAGGCGGATTGTACATAGCCCCACATTGTTCGCTATTTTAAACCACGCGCGTTAAAGCGCGAGAGGAACGAGAGAATGCGCGCGCAATGCTTTGCACCCCATCTGATTATATAGCATTATTTCATTAAAAACGTCCAATTTTACAATGAACAATAAGTGAAAAGTTCGCTTTATCACCCTACCCCAAAGATTGTGACTTTAAAGGCAACAGAAAAGATTTTAATCACTTTCAGAAGCAAGGCTGTACGATTCTTTATAACAAATTGTAAATCGTGGGGTGTGAAACCGCCCGCTCGCGGGTTAAACATACTGGTATCTGACAGTTTCATACTATCAACTAAACTTGAAATATTGTTATTTGTTTTTCTACACGGGCCCCATACAATCACTCCACTATAAATATATAGTTCGTTCACGAAAAGTTGTCCGATGGTGCCGTTAGAAAATAAGGGGAGCTGACGTCACAAACGGCCTAGCCGATTACAGCAGAGGGGAGGACGTCATTTCAGAACTGGTTTTTAGCGAACGTTTGTCTGCGCCAAAAACAAGTTCTGAAATGACGTCCTCCCCTCTGCTGTAATCGGTTAAGCCGTCTGTGGCGTCAACTCACGTGAATACTAACGGTACCATCGGATAACTTTTCGTGGACGAACTATACACGTATACCACGAAGCTTATTTGGGAATCGAACTCAAGCCCAGTGAATCAAAAGCTGATGATTAGACCCATCTAACAGTTGTAGTTTTATATACTATATAATATCATTGTATAGTATATACTATATGTCCCTATTGTAAAATGGTTTTGTAGAACACCATCTAGAATGAAATTGTTGAGCTATATAATAATATAATATAATATAATATATAATAATAGTATAATAGGCTGAAAACATAATAGCTTATTTTATACAAAACGGATGCATAATTCAAAAATTGAAAAATTTCGATTTGTGTCACTTTCATTGCTGAGATGAAATGGGATTTTAATCGATGGATTATTTACACGATTATTTGCAATCGGCAACTTCCTTCGAAGGACACTGTCACGACCAAGAGTGCAGAAGCCACCATCATCGATTTGATAATGGTGATTGCATCGAATGCCGTTGTGTCCCATAAATCGATATAAAATGGCTGAAGCCCAAATCTCGGAGAAAACTTCGGGTTCCATCTCAAGAATTATCAGCTTAGTCACATGAGATAAATGAGGGTGCAACGAAAACAAGACTGCCGTCAACTTATTAAATAGCGCGGTACTCTATCTTGGGTAGCCACAATGGTAACCGTCCATACTTCGCAACTCATCTCGGAACCAAACTAAGTCGCTTTTGTTGGAGAATTCATTAATTATTTAAATTGATTAATATATATGTGCGACATTCGGCTTAGTTGGGATCTTGTTAAATTTCGAGATGGCCTTTAGTTTGGTTAAGAGAGGCATTAGATATAGAAGCTTACCATTAAGGAGCTGATATACTTAAATCAGATATTCAATAATACCCCATTCATGATATCGGTGTATCATTAAATATCATGATCGTTTCGCTTTATCGTGAAAAGAAAGGTGCTTGTCCCTTTAGCGTGAACCATAATTATGGGATAACCTATTATAATCCATCTGTAGTAATAAATCTAACACATAAATCGATGAAGAAATGCTTAACCGAAAATGTACAAATTAAATCATTATCAACATAATTTTTAGCCATTTTATCCAACCTGCTTTCTTATCATCTTCAGCCATTTTATCCAACCTGCTTTCTTATCATTTTCAGCCATTTGATCTAACCTGCTTTCTTATCATTTTCAGCCATTTTATCCAACTTGCTTTCTCATCATTTTCAGCCATTTCATCCAACCTGCTTTCTTATCATTTTCAGGCATTTTATCCAACCTGTTTTCTTATCATTTTCAGCCATTTTATCCAACTTGCTTTCTCATCATTTTCAGCCATTTTATCCAACCTGCATTCTTATCATTTTCAGGCATTTTATCCAGCCTGCTTTCTTACCTCTTCCATTCATCTTTTCTGAATTTTGACCCATTCGCCTTGTAATTTTCCCAGCTTATTACTAGTTGGGACGTCATGAACTAATATTGTGGACGATGACGTCATAATCATAGGTGGGGGAGTTAAATGGGTCCACGGAACTCGAGCAACCACACCAAATTAATTATATATTCCCTTAAATAATTTAGAATTTTCAATAGACTGTAACGTGTAAATGTACAATACTGTAGTGTGCAAATGTACAATACTATAATGTGCAAATGTACAATACTATAATGTGCAAATGTACAATACTGTAATGTGTAAATGTACAATACTGTAATGTGTAAATGTACAATACTGTAATGTGCAAATATACAATACTGTAATGTGCAAATATACAATACAGCAATGTGTAAATGTACAATACTGTAATGTGCAAATGCACAATACTGTAATGTGCAAATGTACAATACTGTAATGTGCAAATATACAATACTGTAATGAATAAATGTATAATACTGTAATGTATAAATGTACATTACAGTATATATGTAATGTATAAATGTACAATACTGTAATATGTAAATGCACAGTACCATAATGTGTAAATGTAAAATACTATAACATGTAATTGTACAATACTGTAATGTATTATGTACATTACACATAATATGTGCTTGCCAATCTACTAACTCCAATAATCTTGAAAACTCTTCGTTTGTGGTTATGATGGAGATTCAAAGATGCCTTAAAATTGGTTCAGGTGTACTTGAAACAAACTATAACCCTGCGGTGGTGTAGTGGTGACGCGTCCGCCTAGCGAGTTTTCATCCCGGGTTCCATTCCCAGCTGTACCGAAGAAAGAACGCTTACCGCCTAACTGCTCACCGTACTTTGGGGGTTGGTTCCCAAGGCCTTAAAGGGTTCGATTGATTCCTGTAGGTCCCGGCGCAGCATGGCTCTTGCTGCCCAAAAAAAGTTTTGTTCTGAAGGGGAATTTCTTTAACTACCTGAGAAGCGAAGTTTTATATTTAGTATATAGTACCATAGAGTTGTTTGTTTTTATGACGCAAGGCCACCAAGGGTCATGTAACGCGGGCACCTGCAGTTTTCCGAGGAATTCGAACTTCCAGGTCTAGGGTGCCAAACCCCGAGCCACGGTGAGCAGTTAGTTGGTAAGCTATCTTTTTCTTGGGAGTAGGACCCTACTTAGCAGCACGATCAGAAAAACAGATTCCAATCAGGGGCGGACACAGACTTTCATTTGGGGGGTTAAGGACAGAATTTGCCATGGTCTTGGAATAACACCCTTCATTTATCATGAAAGTTGGAATTTTTTGCAGTGAAAAAATATATTTTGGGGGTCATGACCCTTCTGACCTACCCCTGTATCCGCCCTTGGGCAAATTTAGATTGTATTGAATTGAATTTATTTATGACCAGAAAAGGAAAATACAGTGAAAAATACTAAATACAAAATATAAAACACAATCAAATTGGTCTTACAAGAATGGAGCCAATAAAGAATTTTCAAATCCTGAGAATTTGGCTCCATTAAAAAATTCAAATTACTCCTGATGAAGGACTGCTGCTGATGCGTCCGAAAGCTTGAGTGATCTTTTTCATTGCTATTTTACCAGTGTTTAACCTGTTTATGTAATTTCCTCCCTGGTACCCTGTATTTTATTTCTATTATAAAAAAATCAAATTAGATAGATAGACTCAGGTATATCAACCCAGTAAGAAGTAAATATATTATTATGTATGATATAATGTAATATGGATCGCCCATCCCAATATTACGTATTTTCAGACTAACCCCTTCTCAAATTAATTGAAAAGGCAACAAATTAACACAGTTTAATAAAGTTAAATCGTTTACAGCTGTTTCAATAGCCCTGGGCTATTTTCGCCAGAACGGCCAACGATAACACAAATAATTCCTTCTCGTTGCATTTTTTTTCAGGACCCTTCAATGGGCCTACTGAAGATTCACATCATTCCAAAAACAGGAAGCTGCGGGGACAAAATTTCCTTACAGCAGGGCATTTTTAGCGAGATCACAAATATGATGAGTCACTAATTAAACTGCTTGGACATGAAAATCAAAGCCACATGGTTTATACGAATTTTACGGAGCAAGGACAACAAGGGCCATGCTGCGTCCGGACCTGTTTTCCGAGGATCCCGAACCGCTTAAAAGCTAGGGAACCAACACCCGGGTTACGAGGAAGTTATTCCGTCATTTTTTTTAATTTTTTTTAGCACAGTTTGAGTCACGTCCGTGATAACTACGCGTTACCAACAAATTAAATAAATATGCAGTCCTTTTTTAACCCGCGAGAAGGCGCGCTGATTAGAGGAATGCGAGAACGCGCGCGGGGTGATTTGCACCCCATCTGATTATATAGCATTATTTCATTAAAAACGTCCAATTTTACAGGGAACAATAAGTGGAATTTTCTCTTTGTCACCCTACCCCAAAAGATTGTGACTTTGAAGGCAACAGGAAAGAGTTTGGCCAGTTTCAGAAGCAAGGGTGGACTGTTCTTTTAACAAATTGTAAGTTGTGGGATGTGAAACATCCCGCGCGCCTGCTTGCGAGTTAAGTTTCGTTAGCTCATTAGGGTGTGTGTTCCTCACCCAGGGCAACTAAAACGGAGCCAAAACAGAGTCAGGGAGCTAAAACGCGCCAAAGCAACGCTGATTTTGGCGAAGTTAGGCTAGATCTGAAATTTCGTTTAGTTGGAGCTCCATGTCGGTGTTCTGGCAGATAGGGTAGTGAGATATTAGTTTTGTTTCCATTATATACATATTCACATTTCAAAATTTACATTTGATTAGTTATATTAAAATATGTTCAAAACAAGGAAAAGCTATTCATTAAATCTTGGAAATTGAGTATTTTATATTTCCGCCCGAGTACAGTGGACTTTCCACTTCTCTCTGGACACAGTGGACTTTCCACTGTCTTTTGGAGTGCGGTAAACCTATTTTTGCACCATGCCTGAGCAGAACAGTCATATCTTTCCCAGAATTCCTCATTTACAAGACCATGCATTTTAACATCACTTCTGAAGAAGAACAGCAATAACGCGTTCGAAAGTTTGAGTAGTTTGCTCATCTGTTATTTTATCATTGTCAACTTGTATCATGTCATATCTTTTAACTTTTATCATGTCAATATGTTTCTTCCTTAGTATCTCGAGTTCGCTTAAAAAAATATATTATTTCTGTATATTATCTTCGCTATAATTTATTTAAAAAGACTTTCATCACTAATATATACTACGCGGCAAATTCTACAAAAAATCTACTCATAAGTAAAATTTCATTGGAAGTCATCAATAAAATTATGATATATTAATTTTTAAAAATTCAATGCCTTGGCATCTTTGAATTACTCAAATAATTTTGCATAAATAAGGTCAAGCACTGTCGAAATAACAAAAAAGCAATGCGCCCAAATTTTCAAACGTGTTAACAGTTATCCTTCATCAGAAGTGATGAATAAAAATAATATTAAATATTACTTTAATGTAGATTCCGGGAAATCTGCGACCTTACAGAAGTTAAAAATTCATAGAGTTCGATCGTACTTGAATTTTGAATATATATATATATATATTTATTTATTAATAAATATTGATATCAATTTTATGACAATACGAGGGCCAGTCAAAACAAAAATGAGAATGATTTTGTTACTTACAAAATACATTACAGATAGGCTGCTGTATATGGTCTTTTTCGAAGTAGTCCTCAATAACTGCTTTATACTTGGCCTAATGTGCACTTCTGGAGCATGTGCTTTAACCCATTTTTCGACATCACCTTAAAAACTGCCCCCGCCTTCTTCAAAACTGCCATTTGCTGAATCGAAACGGTGGCCTCAAAGTTCTGATTTTAAACGAGGGAATAAAATAAGTCGCATGAGGTTAGATCCGGGGTGTACGGTGGATGTAGCACACATTCTATTTCCTGTCGAGCAGAATACTGCGTAACAATGTTGAAAACGTGGTCATGATGTTGTTCACAGCGGGAGCAAGAGTACTCGAACCACTTGGCCTTAAAAACAAAACACGTCCTTCCTTAAATTCTTTGAACCATCGACATAGTCTTGATTTTGGTAAAACATCTTAGCCATATGCTTGTTGCAGCATTTCACATGTTCTGCAGCATTTCATATACTTGTTGTAGCATTTCATATACTTATTGCAGTATTTCATATGCTTCAGCAGCGTTTCATATGCTTTTGCAGCATTTCACATGTTCTGCAGCATTTCACATGTCCTGCAGCATTTCATATACTTGTTGAAGCATTCCATATACTTATTGAGGTATTTCATATGCTTCTGCAGAATTTCATATGCTTTTGCAGCATTTCATATGTTCTGCAGCATTTCATATACTTGTTGCAGCATTCCATATACTTATTGCAGTATTTCATATACTTATTGAGGTATTTTATATGCTTCTGCAGCATTTCATATGCTTTTGCAGTATTTCATATGCTTTTGCAGCATTACATATGCTTTTGCAGCATTTCATATATTTGTTGCAGCATTTCATGTACTTACTGCAGTATTTCATATGCTTCTGCAGCATTTCATATACTTCTGTAGCAAATTTATGTAAACGAACGCAAAACTTCAAGGCTGCATATTGCTCATCAAGAAAAGATTCCATTTTCAGTAGGCGAAAAAGAACTGATAGTATAGTTGTGTTTTAGTCCAGCCAAATGTGTTTGCCACATTTACTTAAAATGTTTTTCCCCAAGCAGACGATATCCGAGCTATTTATAAAGGGTTATTTCTCTGTCGTATATCGTCTGCGTTTTTAAAGACAAATTCATTTTCAATCTTTTTGACTAAGCTACATATTTGGGGGTACATGATTGGAAGAGTCTCTGCATAGATGAACATGTGCACAGTCAAGCGTGTCAACCAAATACATGGAAAATAGCAATTAATAAAAATATTGTGCCTCCTAGCCACAACTACATTTATTTGTTTATCAGTTTCAGCATTGCTCGGTCCCCAAACATTTTTTGGAGGATTGAAAGGAGTTTTGTCCATAGAGTTGGCGTAAACGTTGTATCTGCAGGGGAGTTCATAATAAATACTCTGAATGCCGTATCAATGCCGCTTAACCTCTGATTGTTTCACATTTGTAAAGTTGCAATAATGAGGGACATCTAAGGAAGTATAACTAAGCAAACGAGTCCTAAAATTGATAAGTTTCATGAAGGCCAAGGTGAAGTAGTTCTTAGCTATTTTTATGTGAAGAATGAACAAAGTGATAAGCAATCGGACAAGATATGTACAGACATAAATGCAAACGAACAAGATATATACGTAGACAAACTATACCAAATATACAAGATGCACCCAGTATACCCAATTCCGAAAAGTTACACAAAGTAACAAATTTTATGAGTACAAACAGAAAGTTATAATCAAAAATCACATACTCGGAAATAAATGAATATGCAATCATACAAGATATATATGGACACATATAAAATTTACTTAGTATACAAGATGAACACAACATACACACAAAACATTAAAACATAAACGAAAGAACAGTCAGTTAGCCGTGAGGGACTTAGTGGGTCCATGATTTCTAAGCATAAGGAACTGGCAGGTGGGCCATAGATCATCACAGGATTGCTGTGATTGTATATTTTCTTGAAAACGTTGACCCAAAGAACGAGCATGAAGTCCGGTAGGGATTACATGCAGTTGTCATGGTAAATGAAGTCATGTGAGACGAACAATGAGGCTTTCGCCATTCTTATGGCGCCCATGTTGTAGAAGACGATACTCTTTCATTTTTACCAATTGTAAGATCTTTCAAAATGCAGAGAATGTTTTGGATATCATCATTTATTTCAAACCGGACATTTGGGCCACTTTAGGCAAACGTTTTTATAAATTGAGAGTTTCGCGTTCCATCCCACAATAAGTTTTTTGCCGAGAAAAAATATATTTTTGCTCTCTTTTGCGTTGCAAAATTTTTTCCAGTAGTGTTATCAAGTTTGAGAAGATTCGATGTGTGGTCCGCGTTCTGGAAGTGGGAGATGGGAAAGGGCAGCTGTGCGCAAAAGCCGGACGGATCTCAGTGCTAGCGATAAAGTGTAGTTGTGCTAAATTTAACGACGGGTGCCTTCAAATCATAAAAATTTCATGTTTTCTGGGTTACAGCCAGTTCCTCTGGACGTTGAGACCTTCCAGCGGGCAGTTACATTACGCCCCGAGGGTCAAGCTTTCGCGGCTGGCAAAGCTACATTTCAAAGATAAATTCTGGACTCGCTAACATACTGGGAGGAGCATGAAAAAACAATTTTTCGAAGATGTTCCTTTTTCAATTTATTTATCACAGTCCGTTCCTACAAACAGGCTTTATCGAAAGAGCCGGCAGATACTCTGAAAATTGCCGGCAATTTTATTCCAATTTTTATGCGATTTTTTAATGATTGCCGACATGCACGTAAATATAGAATCTCAAACTTCGTAAAATGCGGACGGAAAATATATTTTTAAAATAAAAAATTGTACACTGCGGACAGTCACCTTATCGTAACATCTTAACGCCCGGGTATTTTTAAATTATATTCTCTGCAACTTCAAACTGGAATCGATTTCAACAGAAGTAAAGCTAGCAAACAAGGATAAATTTAAACTATGCAACACGATTTGTGATCAATTTCAAGACATATATTCTCTTTTATAAATAAATGTCCCTTACTATGTACATTTTTATGGACTGTACATATTGTACATCGCTTTTATTACGGAATTTTTAGGTTTTATCAGAAAGAATATAGGAATATCATTTCACAAAGTGAAATAACATTCTTGTATATCTGAGCTATGCATTTATAAGGTGGTCAAACATAGACGGTTTTTTAAAAATGGAAACTATTCATTAACAAATATGCCAATTTCTAGATAGATGTTAATTTTATTTTTTTTACGAAATAAATGCCCATTTTAAAGTATATTATTTGAATTTCACATTTTAATTTACTGATAAATTTATTATAGTGTCTTGAGGTGGTTTTGTGATAATGGATGGACACTAAATGATGGAAATGATAAAAACGCAGGGGGCCTGTAACTTTTTTGTAAAAAATATTTTTGAAGATATGCTTTCCATTTTTTTCTATAGTAATTACAGCATAATAGTAATTCCTAATACAATCAGAACTATCCCACTTAATTTGTTTGAAATTCAAAATATGTTAAAAAACTCGAAAACTGATGTCCAGCACTTTTGATATAATTCAAGATTTTACTTGTCTCTTTGGATAAAATAAAAATCTTTCTTATAAATAATATAATATAAATAAGAATATAAATAAAAGATTACCTTCAAAAAATTTGATACGTAGTTTAGAAAAATATGAAAATATAAAATTTCCAAAATTGACATTTTTTTCGAAGTTTGGCACTATAATTGTTATTAAAATTCATATTTTATGTTATAATATACATATGAAAATTATGCAAGGGTATATTAAAGAAAACTATATCAGAAATATATTTTGAAAGTTTCTAATATTTATTTGTAACAGTTTTAATGATATATAAAATTGAAATCGTAACATTTCAAAAAACAACTTCAATTTAAGAAAAACGCATTTAAAATTCGTCTAGTACAATATAGACTTTTGTTACAACTTTGCAATAATTGTCACTTTGACCTCAGGAAGCAATCAAAAACACCATTGCATTTAGAAGAATCTACTTTTTTTTTGGTGTAAAAAAATAAAAAATCGATTTTTTGAAATAAAATTGGTATAAGACCCCCTTAACAACTGTAGACCTGAAGTTGGTTTTTTGAACTTTAGGTTTCTCCGGAAAAATATGAGTTCAATGCCTTACGAAAACGTAGTAGTAACGTATTCGTCAGTCTCCCCGTTATTCCGGAATTGATCCCTAATGACATCGTAAAACATGTCATTTTTCTATCCACAGCATTTTTTTTTCTCTTGACAGTTATGCTCGTATACAGAGGGGGCGGGATCTTAGGAACCTGTCTCCGCCCAAAACTAAATTTTTAATGGGACTTGGCTACGGCCTTGCATGCTGTGATTGTATCGATACATGCTGTAAATTTTTTTACCCCCCCCCCCGGAAATTAAATCCTAGCTATGGTTTTGCTTGACATCAGAGGTTCGGATTAGAGATGAACAAAATGGTCAAACTGATTCCGGTCAGTGGCCGATTTTCGACATCTCTGGTTCGGATTCCTCGGTAACCTGTCCGAGACCACAGTATAATACTTGTTGTCCTTTCGCCGTAAAACTATGGCCAGCACTTTTCAGTTATAATACTCATGTGCGACATCATATTAAAATAGTCGCTAAGGTTTAACCAAATCATTGTGTTCATAAACGAGAATTTGCCGTATCCAGTTTGTGCATTGGAAAAGATTGAATTTATGGGTTAGACGACTGATGGGCAGCCACGGTACCACATTGGCACCATGAGCATCCGTGCCAGTGTGGTACTCTTTGGTACAGTGTGGTACAGTTTGGTACACTGTAGTACTGTTTAGCCTTATTGTGAAATTGCACACATTGTCTTACACCGGACCAGCGTATGGTAGCTGAACCATCATCATTGTAATAACTTTGTAATGACATGAGGGTGAGGCAAACAACACTCAACTAATAATCTGCACTTTTAGATGGTCTTCATCATGACGCAAAAAAAATTGTTTAAGTGTGTCTGGTTTTGAAAAATAATAGAAAAAATAGTGGAAAGAACGGGCAGTGCCAATAAGCGCGTCTACAAAATAAGAATCGTTTGGCTCTTTAAAAAATTAATGTTGGAGAACGGAAGATAGTGTATTTCTATCGACTTGGGCATACTAAAATCTGCTTTGCAGCGTAGTCGCCGTCCGATTTGAGAAGATTGTGGTATCAGAATATAAATAAGAGGAAATTCTCGTATCAAATCTGCAGCTAAAGAAGATACCCTGAGATTTTTCTTCTGATCCTCTATGTCGGCATTCCTGATAGCCATTTGACAAAGGGTTTCTTGACGTCAAGGTGTTCAGTCATCATCTTACTCAACAAAGTTCGGGAAATATTAGGAAATTGCTCTGACCAGTCAGGAAATTCAATCACCTGTCGGAACGAAATTACTCATCATCATTTTATAGCAAAGCTGCGTTAAGATAGGACAAAATGCTTCTACTTTTAACGTCATGAATGCCATCTTCACCTTGTTATCATAACTTTGCTCATTACATCTGATCATACAGCAAGAATTTGACGATAAAGTCATATTGATAAACATTTGTCACATTCATAAATATGATTACGACTGTCGTGGATCCATGTTGCGAAGTAACATTTCACACATTCTTCAATTCCAATAAATGAAGATATTCGTCTCTGAAAGCGGACTGTATTTAATTGACTAATTATAAACATTAATGTGTACACTAGAAGTGGAGCCCTATAGCCCGCTTGTGTCTACGTACAGAATTGGAGCACTATTGCTCGCTTAGTTGGAGCATCCTAGCTCGCTGGTATCCGTATACCCACTGCAACAGAGCACCATAGCTCGCGTAGTTGGAGCATCCTAGCTCGCTGGCATCCATATACCGCGAAGTCCCGTCAGCAACTGGCGCGTTCCACGCGCTTAACAACCAGTAAAGAAAATCAAAAGCAACAATTTAAGAACTGTTGCCACTAAAAACTGTTATAAATAAAACTAAACTTAAAACAGTAACATTTCGTTAGCAACAAATAAATAATATAAAAAAAAATGCGAGAAGTGTTGCCACTAAAAATGCTATATACAAATTATGCGGGAAGCCGCAACAACGACCTTACTATGCATCCTGGGGACAAATCGATTTAAATGTAAACGATTTGATCTCAACATGAACCGCAACAAGCAAAATGACTGGAATATCTTGTTCGTGAGTGAACAAAATGACCACACATATGCGTGGCCCAAACCCATTAAATGCGTTACAGGTATTCATGGACAATTCGCATTTGGTGGACGCGTTTTGTATATTGTGTAGTTCTCGTGTAGGGCTGTCTGACGACTTCAGTCATTTAAAAGTGTCAACAACAAAGGAACCAACTCCAAAGGGGATCGCGTCCCTTCGATCTCCAAAACAGTATTTGGGGTCAAATTCTCCTAAAGTTTATGGATAATGCAGTGGAACCTGGTAAATTGACCACCTTTGTAAAGTGACCACATTGTCAAATTGATCACTTTATATAAGAGAAGGCTGATAGATACTTAGTCAATCCTATACCAAAGTCTGTCGTGTATATTGACCACCTGTCTGTAGTGACCATTGCTGTCCTGTCCAAAGGTGGTCGCTTCGGACAGGTTCTACTGTCTATAGATACATACAAAATACTGTTGAGGTTGGAAAATATAACATATAAAATACAGTGTTAGCATTGTTTCTCTCACTAGTCGTTTAACCTGACTGCTCTTGCAAGTTTTCCCATTCGGGGCCCCCTCTAATAGTTTCTTCGAGTTGGCGACCCTAGTCAAAAATCCTAGTTTTCAGATGACCATGTAGATCTACTAAGTGATTCGTTGCTATAACATAAATCATATTTACTATTCAGTTTCACTAGAAATTATCTCGTCGCAGTGACACAAATGAACAAGGTGTCCAAAAAGTACTCGTGATTGTCCTTGTGGTTTTTACTAATGCTGTTTCGTCATTTACAATACTCTGCTATTGACATGGTCGATCTTTTTACTCATTAGTATGTTCTAAGCAAAGCCGATTTTTCGAAAAGCAAACTCGATTCTTTAACAACCACTTATTTTGCCAAGGTTTCGGAATATATTTGGAGGAAAACTTTTGCCTACACAAACACGGCTTAATTTTTAATACGGAAGCAATTTTGGTTCCATGAAATTTTAAATATTTAACTCGCCGACGTGGGCAGTTAAGTATGGAGCATTAAGAGGTTTACCAAATTTTCCTAAAGATTTAAATGAGATACTTGCACAAAGACCGTTTTTATGATACCCCATAATCTCGAACCCTAATGGACACAGAGCGTTTCACCCAGTTAATGTTCTTCGTCGCATTTACTTGAAAAATATTTTGATATAGAGGCGACTGTAATATCTTTTATGCCCACATTTACACGTACACTGCATAGAAAGAATTATTCGTGCTCCTAGATTTAGGGGACCAGCTCTAATGGAACCACCTTTGGTCCCAAAAATATTTTTGGGATTAGGCTCCTCGCAAAACTGATGGATTATAGAGAATCGGAGAATATAATTGAGGGTGAAAAGATCACAAAATATATTAATTATTATTACATTTTCGCCCGTTACATAGTGTAATGTTAAATATAGCCATCCCCAATTTTTCATCATCAAATAAAAAAGTTACAATTATAATAAAAGTCGTTGCATTTCATGCCTTCCCGTCTATTCGTCTGCCAGTTCGTCCGTCCATCTGTCTGTATAGTGATAACTATAGTGATGATGACATATGTATAAATTATGACTTTTTTATTTGAAAGGTGGATAACGAACACTTGGGGATGTACCGCTTTTAAGGTCACCCTGCGCCACTGCATTTTTTCTGTCTCAGTTTGACTCATTTTATGGCACATGTGTGTTCTTCCATTCAGTCCCTTCCAACAATGGTTTCTTCCAATTAGGGGCCCTACTTATCTTGAAAAAAAACCGTAAGTATTGGTTAAAGGCTTTGAACCATCAGTCAATACTTCCACTATTGCCAGTTAAGCCTATACGAAAACGATATTCCTCTCCTCTTTCGAAGCGTTTTTGTTGAGATGTTATGGAAGAAAATTTCGAGATCAAAAATGAGATGAGGCGTTCTAGCACATTTCACATTACTTGTTGACTAAAATACCTATTAGAGATTGCAGAAGCTGTAGGATAATGGTTACAAGACTATTTGTTAAATAAGACCTTCTTTTTCAGCAGCATCAATGGGAATAGCTTTACATAAGTAATGGTTATATATATTCTTGTGCATATAGACACCGACATAAAACAGCACATTCAACATACTTTCCAAAGGTTGTTCTAACTATCCCTTCATGTTTTTAATTTTACGATTAAGCGGCATTATTTTATGATTTATAACGGTATATTTATAATTATTTTATGTGAGCTAACGTAAGCGCTAAAGTCACTCTTCGAAGCTTATTAAAGATGATGAAGAAATTTTCTGGTAGGAATATGTAATTGTATTTAAAGATTCCATTTAAATATACACTGAGTAAACTGAAACATCAACACTAAGAAGAGGACATGCTATTTGCCTGAAACTTATAAACCAGACTGGTTGGGTATTAAATAAACACAATATTTCCGGAGCAATAAAACATGCTTATTGTGCAAATTTACATATATTTACATTTACATATTTTATTATGATATTTATGTTTATGAATTCTACGTCGCAAGGACAGAAAGATTCGTGCTGCCCGACACCTATAATTTTCCGAGGAAACCGAAGCTTTCAATGCCGACCTAGAGAACAAACCCCCGAAGTATAATGTGCAGTTACGTGGCTTTATGTCACATTTTCAGGTAAATCAAACAAGTGGTCTTATGTATTGCACTTTTTGTTTTACTCAGTGTACTTAGAAATATAACCCAGAATAAAATAGTATTAAAAATGGATGATTATGATATCTAAAACAGGAGCAACCTGCTTTTGAAAGTTTTCTATAGTTTCAATTTTCGTTTTGTTTAATGTTTTCAGAAAAGGTTTGCACCAAGTTTTGAAAGGATTATTTTAAGTGGGCGCTGTCTGAGTACTTCCATTAAACGTGTGGCTTGAAATAGAAATAAATCAGGGGACTCTTGTTATAGAGTTTACAAAGGATTTTTCAGAGTGTGTGTTTCAGGAGGTGTCAAGGATAAAGGGTCCTTTAAAGTTGGTAAAGGTTGGGTTTCTTGACAGAAAGGTGGAGTAGAGGAGGCAATTGAGTACTTTTCTAGGACATGGGGATTGAAATAGATCAGAAGATTCTGGACAGACTTTATAAGGAATTTTAGTCTTAAGGACGCTACATATATTTTAAGGTTAGAATTGGCTAAATTTCTTCATATCCCTGTAGCGTATGTGATTGATTTAATGATACATTTCTATAAAAGAAATTCATATAAGTGTTTAATGTCCTATGTTTATTTATAAGTGTTCAGTTTCCTACGTATATTTGTTAGTGTTTAGCTTCCTACGTTTATTTGTAAGTGTTCAGTTTCCTACACTTATTCAGAAGCGTTTCGTTCCTTACATTTATGTATAAATTTATTTACAGACAAATATATTTATCTTCGTTTACAGACAAGTGTTTCTAAGTTTAATTACAAAGGGTCCTTAGCTTAGTTACAAAGGGTTGTACGCTTAATTACAAATGTTTATAAATTTAATTAGAAAGAGTTGAAAGATTAATTACGAAGGTTTGTAAATTTACTTACAAAGTTTTTTAAATTTACTTGCAAAATTTGTAAATTTACTTAAAAAATACTTGTAAATTTACTTAAAAATATTTGTGAATTTACTTAAAATACTTGTAAATTTACTTAAAAATGCTTGTAAATTTACTTATAAAAGTTTGTAAACTTAGTTACAATAAATAAATTTTAGCTTTATTTACAAACAAACCAAGTTTAGGCGTAATTTTGGTAAATTTGTGACAGCAATCGTTTTTATGATAGCTTCATTTCTATGCAAAAGTTTAGTGAGGGTAGAATTCAAGAATACCCCAAATATTTAAATTCTTTTTAAATTTCTATAATTAATTATTTAAACTAATTTAGTAAGCAAAAAGCTCAGATTTACCATAATAAATAGGTTTTAAAAGGCGAAAACCATACTGAATTTCAATGAAAAGCAAAGAAAAGAGCAAAAATATATAGATTGATGTCCAAAATTATAGATACAAACATAAAATTTTATTAGCGGCCAACGTAATAGCCACAACGAAATGACATTTCTGTGCCCTGTGTTACATAATGTGCTTGTTATACTCAGAGCTCAATTTCTAACAAAAAAGTGCCGAGGTTCTAATATTATGATAAATCGATTAAAAAATGTAATGGCTGCAAAAGAATCGATAAATCATATCAATTGTTTATGTTCATTTTTATGGACAACAAAATGCTTGACCTTAATCTCAAATTTATTACTTTTTCATGACAGCGTCTATTTAGAGGCTCCGGCTAATATTTAGCCGCCAATAAATGAAGCCAAATATAATAACAATTATATTTAATCGCCAAAAAATGAAGAAGTGCCGGAGGTGGGCACCGGTGAGCTCCCACCAAATTTAAGCCCTGGTTATATTTGAAAACACTTATTACCCATAAAAAAAACCACACAAAAGAGGTCATTTGCTATGCAAAAGAAGCCACAAGTCATATAAAAGGTGCAATGTGCGTTTAAATATTCTTGACCCATTGACATGTGAAATATGAGGGATACAGTAAAAATTTTTATATTTAATTCATCAACTTCGCTCATCGGGTATATTTATTGAGTTTTAAACTCCAATAAATTTATCACAATACGTTAAACAATAATGTGCATTTAGAATGACATAATACATACTTTATAGAAAGAGATATTAGACACATACGCGCACAAACTAAAATAAACATTTTCAACTGACCTCTTAAACATATAATGATTACACATAATGAGGTATAAACAAATATATGTTCTTTATTTAACGTGGAAAAATTTCCAAATTATGCAAGGCGGACTGAAAATGGCGAAGGGGGTTAAAAAATTAATAAACTTTTGTTTATTAATTATTTTTACTCGTTAATTAAACTCCTGGGAGTTTACAAAATCTACACATGATGGGAAAAAAATGTGAGAATATTAAAGTCATTCTCAATAATCTAATACTAATTCCGCATTTTCTTTGTGTCAACGATTCAAAATCCATTACCAGGTTTCCAAAGATGGTTTAAATACTAATTAATTATATGCAAATTGTATACAAGCGCTGATACTGGTTGGAATAAAGTTCAAAGAAATCAATTTATAACTAAATTTGAGTTAATTTGATTTTTCAGGTCCCTTTTCAAAAGGATGTTTTAGCTTGCTTTGAAATTATTTGCACTAGAGTCAGTTTTCAAACTACGGAACCAATGGAAACATGCAAACAGAGTATACTTAACAAAACAAAAATAAAAAAAAATTGCTGGGACCATTAAAATTGCAAAGATGTTTGCAGAACACCCAGAGCGATATTTTCAATTGAAATGTTTTTAAGACTGAACTATTAATTTTTTTTAGTTTGAACAAATTATTTAAAAAATAACATATCATTAGTTTTTATCCGATACGTTATGGCGGTTTTCTATTAAGACCCTAAAAATATTATCTCTTAATGGTCTAAAATATCTTCTAAAATTCACTGGAATATGTAATAATATCTGAGAACTTAAAATAATATTTTAATTGAGTATTTCGGTTAAGTATTTCAGTATAAACGATTTTACTATGTTTTTGTAGGAAGACCTTAGACTTTATTGGACAGATATATCTAATTGTATGAATATTTTTAATCTGCTTGCGAGTTGTTGATAAAATAATTAGTTTTCATTGAAATAATTTTCATTAGTGAAGAACAAATCACAAATTTAAGCATATACAGCAAACAATAAGGGATTGAAATTATTTTCCAAACGAGATATTTTTCAAAAGGGATAAAACACAAATTGAGATATTCCTAGATAATGATATGATAATAATGTTAATGGTAAGGAAATAAATGACTTCGGAGGACGATAGAAAAAGCAAAGATTTAATATGAATTATTATTAAGCGGCAAAAAAGACATCTTTGTAATACTATGTCTTCTATCGAAGAATCTTACGGGATGCCTCATCAAAACCAAAATTGCTATCTCGTGCGATTCAAACTGAAAACAAAACAGTGTTGCCAAACATCACAAACCAAATTAAGAATATTCTAAATGCGATTATTCTTCAATAAATAATAACGGACGATGAGAACAACCCAAACCAAATATAGACAACTGCACTCATCATCAGCAATTGAAAGAAATACTCTCCCACGACGTGTAGGAGGACGTAGACAAGTGGGCCTGAAAGACCTGCACGACAAGCGAATTAAAAATTTAAGAGATTACTTCCGTAATAAAAGTTCATATTCCCCTGTGATCCAAGCAACAACCCAAATAGATACTTCTCATACACTACTTAACACAGATAATGAAGTACCTGTCTAGCACAGCAATAATAAGTTGAATACATGGGCAGGTAAAGCACTGCATGGAAAGCAACATAACGACCTGAAAAAATCCAGATCGATTAAAAAGCCTAAAGTGCCTGGTTGTTACATGGAACTTTGCAGCTTGAAACAGAAAGATTCATGATTGCCATACAGATCCAAGTCATTCGGACAAAAACTTACATAAAATACATCCTTAAGAAAAACTTGGACAACGATCGATATCGCCAATGCCACTTATCTACAAAAACAATTCGACACGTTATGTCAGACTGCAAAATATTAATATAGATTATAAGCATAGACATAAAGAATAATTCATCAAAAATTAGGCATGAGAAATGATTTGATAAAAACTAAACTACCATACTACAAGTATATGCCAGAAAGTATTTTAGAAAATGAAGCACATAGGCTGTACTGGGATAGGGAAATAATAACTGACAGAACCACACAACCGACGAGATATAACCCTAGTTAATGAAATTGACAAAGCTCTGGCAAGTTTTATAGATATTGTAACCCTAAACACAAACGCCCTACAAACCACATACACAACAAAAATCACCAAATATCAAGACCTCAAATAGGAAATTACAGACATGTGGCATATGGAAACAGTTTACACTGTAACTGTAATTTTGTCAGCCACAGGCCTAAATACCAACCACCCCGCACAAAAGCTCTGAAACACATAAAATCGACCCCGACACCTGCAGTGAACTACAAAAGGACACAATTTTGAAGACATGCCGAACACTCAGGAAGTTTCTGGACACAACACCTGAATAACCTACAGAAGGAAGTCTTAAATACTTGGCACTGCCCGTTTCAAGTCTGTTCCGCCAAGAGTGAGAACACGTGCCAAATAAATAAATAAATAATAATAATGGCAATTTTATTTGCCAGAGGATATACATTATTTATAGAATTTGCAACAATAATAAAATGCCTTTGTGAGATAGAAATTTATGTAGTTTGTAAACCATATTGTATGAAGGATGGTCAATGATATGAAGGGTAGTATTTTCTACAATAGAAAGAATTCGTGACAATAGACTCTAAATACATCCCATAGACATTATTGTCATCACCATAGCTACTATCATCGTTAAAAACATCAAGCTTATGGTATATTAATCCTTACGTTGCTATTATAATTTGTAATATACAAAAAATTTTGTTTCAAAGCGATAGTTTTAAACCATTTTCATTTCCGCCGTTGGGAATTGATTATTGATCTATCTACGAGATCCTCTCAAATCTAAAAATCGAAATAAAAAATGAAATATCTTCGATGAAATAGGGATCAGTTTCTATAAAAATAAAAAACATTCTCACGCAGATTTTTTTTTTCTTAACTAATAACATTATTGAAATAAATTTTTTTGCATCCAAGCCCCCCACTCCCCCACGTTCTGCTCACTCATGTCTGGTATTGGTTTCTCTCAAATTTCAAAATGGTGTCTGAGAGCGATCTCAAAGATGAATCAAAATGCAATTCAAAATTAAAACAGTGTGTGAAACTATATTAGTAAATAAAATAATGGTATATAATAGTAAAATAGTATATAGTATATAGAATAATAGTATATAGTAGTAAAAATAATAGCACAATAGTATATAAAAGAGTATATAAAATTTTCCGTACAAAATTGTCAGAGGCTTGCATCGAAATATGTAACTAAACGTTCTTTTTCCTATGTTCTTATTTCAGATACAGATTGCATTTCATGGATAGTAAGTTTTCAGCTTGTAATAACTTGAAATTATACGCAAATATGAATGAAAATTGGATTCTCTGAGGGGGATTATTATTATTATTATTATTCCACTAAAAATTGGCATTAGAAAGGTGACTATGAAAAGATTTAAATACGAGAAAGTTCTGTTACCCTTTTTAAGGTCTATTTGTTTCTTTTTATCATGGAAAACTTTTTACCATATAAAAAGGGATATTTTTATTTTATCCTTAAGATTTAGACAATTCCTTTTAAAGTTGTTTATTTTGTTGAAGCACTAGGGTACTTAGCACAAAACCAACGTAAACAGTTATTTTTGTTTGCCACATATACTCATGGAAACGATCTGCTTTGACATAAAACAGATTTCCTTATATTCTGTTGGAGTGAGCATCTGGACGTACTCATGGAAAACGCTTAAACTTGAACTTTTTTCAAGTATCAGAATTTGTAAAGAACTTACATTTTTTCAATTACACTTTTGACATAAAACACTTGAAAGGAAAGACAATAACTCTTGAGCATTTAACGGATACAAATCAGGACACTAATATATCTGTTTTTTTAATAAGTTAATATTTTAATTAATAAGAACCTTTCATCCATTTCCTTTAAGTGCATATTATAATTTCTGGAATGAATATGATAAGAATACATCTATGATACGTATAATAATTAATACAGTTGTACATAGTAAATACAGTAATGTAGTTATAGTATATGTATAATAATTTAAAAGTGAGTTCTTTTATAATTCTCGGAGATCGATTTAAAACGAGTGCAGACTAACATGGGTGAAAAAAATAACTGAAATGTAACGAAAGAAATTGACTGTTTATTTATAAAAATTGATTTATAAATTCAAATAACACAAAGTAATTTAAAGTTATTATTATTTGGGAATTTACAGAACTTAACCTGGCATCGAATGTATAAATATATATCATATGCAGGATTAAGAGTAGTGTAGGAGGACATATTATGTAATTAATTCAATATCATCAACAATTCAGTGCGTGCCATCGAAATTTCCGACCTTTCTCTACAATCCAACAACATTGCGTCTCTGCATACTAAGCATGACGGGAAATAAAACACCATTTTGCGCAGGTAGTGGAAGACAGTTTTCACGACGTTTGCGGCATGAAGCAGAGACCGAATGTTAATTACATCCTGTTTTGAACTCAGAAAAAGTGCGACTGAGATCGTGCAATTAATGTGACGTGTGTGGAAATAATTATCCGTATCGTGCACAGATATTCAGGTGGTACGAGAGATTTAGAAGTGGTGTGGAAAGAATGGAAGACAAAGCAAATCTTAGATGTCCAGTTTCAGGGCGTAACGTGGATCTCATCATGGAAGTGAGAGAACAGATTAAAGAATATCACTGTGACTGCGATAATGTTGACAGATGAGTTTGATGTAAGCCGGGAAACGATTCGTCACATATTACTGGAAGATTTGGGCAACGAAAAAGGTCGCATATGGGTTTGAACCACATTAATCTTCTGAAGATCAAAACATGAGTGTGTTCAAGACTTAAGGGACATGCTTAAAACGGCTCGTCGGAATGATCACACCCACCCTATTCACCAGATATATCTCCTTGGAATTATTTTCTATTCGAAAACTCAAATTACCGTTGAAAGGGAGATCCTTTAATGATTTTTAAGCTATCCAAAGGACTGTGACATCGAGTTTTAGGAACATAGCACAAAAAGACATACAGAGGTCACTCCAGTCGTTTCTCGATTGTGCCCCTCGTCATACGAATTCAGAAGGAACGTACTTTTAATAAAATACATGTATTATGCAATTGTCTTGTTTCTATTTTATACTGTGAACTCAGTCCCATTATTTAATTTTCTGACTGTGACTACCATTAATTTTTTTTTTGTCTAATTTCTCATAAGTTTGATTTGACCTGTGTCGTGATGTATTAAAGATGGGTAAAAATTAATAGCAATTTATAAACCTATGCGGTGAATTCTTAAATAATTTTATCAATAAGAATTTTAGAAGTCCCATCGTTATAGTTAAAGTCCTTTGAATCAATGAGTTGGGTTGTAATTTTAGTCATGAGGAACGTGTGTGAATATATCATGGTGTACATTCCAGGTGGGCCAAACCGTTTTCTGAAATAATCAATGAATGGTTTTTCCCTTCTATCCTAAACGAGCGGACTCAAGGTACTTGCCGTAAGGTAGCCCAGGGAATATTATTATTATTATTATGACCGTTATACATTGTTGTGTTACACAGCTTCAAGGAGATAATCACTATCCTCTTGATCTGGACTTCTTGGTTTAGTTCAAGTCTCACCCAGAAACCTGAGAACTGTCCATATATCTTCTTAATATATAGGCGGTGCCCAGTAAGGCAGTTTTTTGTAGGTCTGTTGTCGTTATGTCAGTAATGTCCAGTTTTTCTAGGAAGTTCTTTAAATTAGGTGTGATGGCCCCCAGTGCACCTATCACAATCGGGATGACTGTTACTTGTTTTTTCCAGAGTCTATTAATTTCTATTGCAAGGTCACGATATTTGGAGATTTTTTCGAATTCCTTCTCTTTAATTCTGCTGTCACCTGGTATTGCAATGTCGATGATAAATACCTATTTTTCCTTCACCAATGTTATGTCTGGTATATTGTGTTTTAAATGTCTGTCTGTTTAAAGCCGAAAGTCCCACAGGATTTTTATTTAGTCGTTTTCTGTCACTTTTTTGCTTCATGTTCCCAGTAGTTCTTGGTTACCGTGATCTCATAAGTTCTGCAGATATTCCAGTAAATCAGGGTAGCCACTCTGTCATGTCTTCTTTTTTTTTTTTGTAGTCTGATTGAGCTACTTTACTACAGCCACTGATTAAGTGGTCGACTGTCTTATCTTTTACTTTACACAGCCTGCATTTACTGCTCGTTTTGCCTTTGGATTTTTGATGGCATCACGTTTGTTTGCAGTGCTTACTCTTGTGCAGCAAAGATCAGGCCTTTGGGTTTTTTTTTAAAAGTTCACAATTGGAGCCATCTCTAGTTATGCTGACGATCGACTTTTTTCCTCAATTTCTTTCAAATATTGTCCATGGAGGGGGGTTTGTTTTGTCAATTTGTGCGACGTTTTTGAAGTTCATTTAGTTTGAAGGACTTCTTTGAGTCTGAAACCTTTATTAGCTTTCTTGAAGCCACTTCCATTAGGAGCTTCTCCTTACTTTCATTTAAATATTCATTGAGGTCTCTTTTTTCCTCTTCAACAATTTGTTTAATTTGTAAGAGGCCTTTTCCTCCTTCTCTCCTCAATAAGTACAGTCTATGTATGTCACACCGTGGATGAGCAATATGATTTATGGTCACTTGTTTGCGTGAGTGAAACTTGAATTGCGTGTTTTTCGGTCTAAGTTATCCAAGTCGATTGATGTCCAATCAATAATCCCTGCCATGTATCTTATTATTGGTATTGCCCAGCTGTTTAGAGCTCTAATGGTGTTTCCGCTATTCAATTTTGATTTCAAAATTTTTCGTATGCGTTATTATTATTATTTAGAACCTTTTTCTGCATGCCCTGTGTAGTCTGTATATACACATTTTGGTGTCGATCTAATTATTGATTAGAGGTGTAGGGTGCATTGAAAGGCAAACTTTAATTGCGATAGCCCTGTGTATAGTAATTTCCAAATATATACTGTATGATCAGGATGTAACGAGGAGATTGAACGGATACTTTCTTATTTCATTTATATTGTTTTAGAAAATTTCTCTCGATTTTTAATGATCTTTTGCGAATTAATATGTATATGTGTAAAAATAATATCTCTTGCACCTTACTCACCACATGAATATGGAATATGGATAATTTTTGCACATTTTTTACAAAAATAAATTTAATTCTTCGTTAAATTTATCAGCAAATCATTTTTTGTGAACACGTTTGCTGTGTCGACATTTTTATTTTTCTGACATTTTAACTTTCCTTTGTAGATAAGTTGAATTGTCTGGCAGATAAAAATGTCAGTATGTTGTCCTAAAACGTTTGCCTATCTTTTACAAATTTCTCAGCAAATTCAGCTTTCATCACGTGCGAATGGTCTGCAATTTGCGAACTAAATATTTGATAAAGCGCATCATGAAGTATTTGAAAAGCTACATCTGGAATTTTACCTATAAACCAAGTACTTTTTGAAACTCGTGAAAAAAAAAGAGACCTTCTCCAAACTCCAAAAATGTAATTCCGAAATTTCATCAAACACGTCCTCTAAGTAACGGCACCATTAACCCACTGGCCGTCCCATTCGCACTTCCTCAAGCATCTCCACCTGCAAATGTCTCACGCCTTGCACTCATTTTACATAGAAAAACGCGAAAGATTACATCTTCAGGAAAGACGAAATCTATTTAAGGCAATGGCAGAATCCAAGGAAGATATAAAAAGAAAGAACTATCCATCAAGGCTGGGCTACTGCATGCTCCTTGGT
This sequence comes from Dysdera silvatica, assembly GCA_006491805.2. Taxonomy (NCBI): domain Eukaryota; kingdom Metazoa; phylum Arthropoda; class Arachnida; order Araneae; family Dysderidae; genus Dysdera; species Dysdera silvatica. The sequence goes on along the minus strand of QLNU02003225.1, from coordinate 100,815,123 downwards.
GCTCCAAGGGACAGCACGTGAAGTGGGTAGCAGCGGAAAAGAAGTCTAGGTCACGAATTATAAATGACCGCCCTTTTGGGCTACTGGTATGAAAATACAAAAAAAAAGCTCCCGGGATAAAGGAGAGAAGAACATGGAATGTTTCAGAAAAGCCTCGGTAAAAAGAAGGGGGGTTATTTCCTTTTCTGTAAGGCGGAGAAGAGAATAAATACTTGTAAATATTTTCCACAAAAAGTACACCTCCAAGTACCTTGGATTTTGTTCCCTATATCAATATTTTAGGTTTAAAATTCCCGCACTTTGACAGGGAAAGCACACTTGAATTCTTTGGAGTAGGGATCTGTTTGAGAGAAGCTGACGTAAACGCAAAAGTTAAATATAAGAAGGCGTAAAATTATGAACAAATTCTAAAAGGAGAAGGACTGTATTATTTTATTATTGAATTAATATTTTTATATAATAGTATTCAATGTTTACGAATAGAAATGTCAAATAATGATTAATAATAAAAAAGTTAAAACACCGATTTCCCAGTATTCAATTTTTATTATGCGGTTCATTTCTTCTCTCTCTCTCTCTCTGGGTACTGTAATGTAGCTGGTGAAATTCGGGAGAGGCAATTGACACTTGGCCGAATTAATTTAAATCACATTTTATTCATTGAAAATAACTTTACTTTCCCTACGTACAGGCAGCCCAGAGAGGACTGTCTAATGGTAGCGAATCTCTCGGCGTCCAGGCCCCTCTCTTGTCTCAAGTCACTGTTACCATCCTATCCCCGGATCTGGTTCACACATGTCAAAGGTCGGATTCCAGATGTCAACCCAGATCCAGGGACTGTAATTTTATGTTAGAAATTCGAGTTGTATGGACGGAGTGTAGATCAGTAAATCTTCATGCTATGGCTGAGTTCGAAAGGGGACATAGTCAAGAAGCAAATGACATATCTCACATGACTGGTAAATGGGGGGGTCGGTACAGTACCCATATTTTAAGTTTCTAATAAAATAATCCGCGCTTGAATTTCCTTCTGACAGTTTGTTGTTATTATTGTTTTTTTAAAAAAAGAGAAAAATCCTAGATAATAATGATAATGATAACTTTAAAGAGCTTAAAAAATCATAGTCATAAGCAAATTGTTTGTGTTTCAAGAAACTGAGTCACGCTGCGTCGGGATCTGAAGTTTTCCCAGGAATTCGAACCTTGCCAAAGGAACCAAACCCAAGACTACGGTGGGTACAAAAACGGCACGCTTTCTACAATACTGTTAAGGGTAAATCCCGATTAATGAATACAATAGACGAATGCGTCATTCCTACATCATTGTAGTAATCAGTAACGTATCAATTCAAAACTCACAGGGGGCTCAATTGTCTCTGAAGAAGAATTTTTGATGCTGTCTAGAAGAAAATACTGTATTTTGATTTACAATAGGGGTTCTGAGCCCCCTGAGTCCCTGCCTTTTCCTACGCCACTGATAGTATTGTAGTGAATCCATATTTTTATGTCAAATTTGAAGCTTCTGAGACCCATGAATCCAGCTCACTAGCTACTAGGGAGAGGAAAATGCACAACGTTAAAGACTTAGACGATTTTACTGTACTTCACGTAGGGAAATTATGCCAGGTAAAGGGGAAAATTTTAGGGAAAAGGTTGAATACACATTTATTCTTTTCTAACGGTTTTTCCATTGGTCTGTAAGCAAGATTAATAACATACAATCTAACCTCAATTTAACGATTATTTTCACTTGTCCCGTGAGAATCATTAAACCGAGGAATTCGTTAAATCGGGGGAACAGATTTATCCCCACCCACGTGTGGGGTCAATGTATCCCAGGCTCTTCCTTGGGCTTAAAATTTACATGTAAAATACTTTAAAATTAACAACTATTATATTTAAAACAACAAAAATATATTTTTTTTTACATTTTCAGCTCTCCCCGAGTAAAAATCATAGGTACGCTATTGAACGGAACTGAAGTAAGAAATCGAGGAAAATGAAAATAATACAAATGCTTACCAGCATTCTGAAGAATACATGTTAATTTTAATAAACATAAGGTACAATTACATATGTAATTACTACTTTGTAATTACGTACGTGAAACGGGATCTTCGATTGAAGTTTGTTTTGGCTTTTCTCTGGAGTCGGCATTTTCGATTTTTTTTCCAAATATGCCTAAAATATCATTGTTGACGTCAAAACGCAGTAAATTCTTTACACACTGCAGGGAGTAATCCATGATTGATAAACAGGGGGGTGTTCAAGATTTTTAGGGGGGTGTGGATTAGATTTTGTGTGAATTTAGATTTCATTAAGGGGGTGTATCAAAAATCTGGAGGGATGTTAGAGGCGGTGTGTATAAATCCCTGATACACCGTAAACTAGCATTCACTTCAATTGAGTGACGTCGTTAAATCGATTTTCTGACGATAGTTCGTTTTCTAACTGAAATTCTACTTTTGGATACAAGATAATGACAAAGAGTCGTAGGCGTAGCCAGAAAGTTCGTAAGTGGGGTTTAGGCTCAACAAGGAGGGGGTTGCAGAGCTGCAACTCGTATATTCCTATGTTAAATATACAAAATTTCATTGCAATGGGGGGTTACAACCCACTGGCTACGCCTATGCGAAGAGTTGTCGTTAAATCGAGGAAAATATAATATTGGATTCAATGTAACTCAATCCTGACCAATACAAACAATCGTTAAATCGAAGATATTGTTAAATCGAAGATATTGTTAAATCGAAGTTAGACTTTATTTGATCGGATTGTTTGCGATCGTTTGAGTTTTTGCTTATTTGCCATTTAATCCTTGTATTTTATCATGGATTTATCGGATGATTCTGATTTTTGCTTGTCAGATTTCAGCCATTCTTGTGTCGAATGCAGGAAAAAATTCAGAACTACGTCAACAACTTCTTCCCTAAAATTTTCCCTTTCCCTGGCATAATTTCCCTACGTGGAATACAGTAAAATCGTCTGAGTCTTTAACATTGTGCATTTTCCTCTCTCTAGCTGCTAGTATCCAGCTCCGGATAACAGTAAACAGTCAGTCGTTAAGCTTTTTACGTGACTTGTTAAACGTAGGTTGCAACGAGGTGTTTAAGTCTTAGTTTGTTACGAGATTCTTTTCCAGATAAGAAAGAAATAAGAATGTAATTATTAAAATAATGTTCAAAATAATTAATTCGCTAAATCGATTAAAACAGAAAACTATGCCTATTTAATTAAAATATGGTGTCTGGCCAAATTTTGTTTCAAACTTCACTGACTTTTGCAGGTTTCTTGGACCAAAACTTAGCGGATTTCGAGTTGCTAATTATAGGAAACAATACACGCCATCGCTTTAAAATTTGCATAATCAAAACAAATTTTAAGTAAGATCCACTAACTCCAAAGCCATTTATGACTCAATTACAGTGAATTTACAAATACAAAACTTGAATTTCTTTACACTAAAAACTTGCATTAATTTAATATTTACAACGACGTTTTCATTTGGCCCTTTTTGAGTTCATTATAAAAGAGCTTAACTATATAATCGCAAAGCTGATTCTTCATCTTTGATTGCATTTAAAAAGCGTGTATGCGTGTGTGTATGTGTGTGTTTACACAAACATATACGTTTACGTATCCATCCATCCATCCATCTATTTATTTATTTATTTATTTAGGGAAGGAGAGCGGGGAGTGATCAAAATCCATTACAGATCAGATAATTTAGACAAAATACCTTTTTTTTTATTATATATTTGGTGAACATTTTCTCTCTCTTGAGAAATGCGTTTACCTAATAATTTTATATAAATTAGTTTTGTTGCAAACACGGCAATTTTTAGAGAAAGTTTAGTCAAAAGTACAAGTTTTTCAAAATTTTCAGTATGCAATGCAGTACAAAACTTTTTTTTAATTCAGTAGACTGTAGTACTCTTATCTTCCGAGATAAGAGTATTATAGTCGAGGTAGTAGTAATATAATATATAGTATTTGGTGTAAAACTCCTGCGCAATGGCTTTTCTTCGCCAAATGGCTAGTTAACTTTTGCAAACTTTCGCTTCAGTCTCGTGAAAATAGTCAACGAAAGAAAAAATTTTTGCGCTCTTTTGGAATCCAAATGAAAATAATGAATCAATCAAATGTACTTTCTCTTTCTTTGTCTCTTGGAACCAGCTGGAAGTTCTTTTCTTCAAGGGGGTGCTGCCTGAGAACAGCCATCACGCCACAAAAAATACGGTTCAGGAAAATAAGTTTAATAAGCTATTTATTCAGAGGCGGATGTAGAGAGGGATATTGGTGGGGTGGGGGGAATTCAAGCTTCTTGTAAAAATTCTGTCGTTATATGCGGTTTGTGGTGCTCATTATATTCGATTTCCACAGCATTTTTATGGTTTGGAGGGGGAGAATTTCCTTAATTACCCCGTGGGTCGGCTCTTGATTCATTGTAACAATGGATTTCAAAAAGCGTAATTTAATATTTAAACTACGCTTCTCAAATATAAAATACTGGTAAGAAATGACGATTCGGCTTCATTGCAATCGGTTAAAAATAATCGATGGATACACGATTGAATGATTAATCGGTACTCCAGATAGGCTATTCGTGGTCGAAATATCGCATGTCAAACAAATTGAATGATATGTTAGAATAGTTCAAATCCGAAGAATATTCATTTTTCTTTTGCAAGACATCAGCAAGTAATTGCTGCAAGAAAAAAAAATCATAAAATTCTCAAGTATTTTTAATGTAATTCTCGGTCTATGATTGCGTTGGTTTTCCAAACTTTGGACACGCTGTAAGACTGGAAATATTTTTCTAATGACAAATGGAACTAATCTAAATGGAAAAAATCTGAGAGCCATTAAATCAGGCTAAATTTTTCTCACACCCCTTGCCTTATGGCTCAAATTTGAGCCGTTTTAAATGTATAAGAGCCAACTCGAAATAATTACCATTATTAGATACGAGTCAACGACACTCGGTTACCTCATAAGCGCTCTATAATTTATAGATAATCTTTATTCCCTACATCAATAATTCACAAAGAATGCGCCGCGGCCCCCTACGGGTGACGCGGCTTCCGCACAGGGCGTCGCGAAGTAATATTACAAAATTTTCGTAATTTTATTTCCATTTTCAATTCAATGTGATGGGGCGCGACATCTAACGCACCTGGTGCAAACCAGTCCGCTAGATGGCGTTACTTTTTTTTTTTGCTTTTGCTTTTCAATACGTACTTTATTTACCTAAGTGCATGGGCACCCACATGGGAGACAGAGGAGGGTCGATCCTCCCCTCAAGTCGTTTAAAAATTTTATTTGCCGTAACCTGCTATGCATTTACTTTCAAAAGTTTTACAGTCACATTTTAAAATAAGGTACTTTTTAGCTCATTACTAATTGTCAAGCAATATCAATTATTTTTGTAGCGTTTTGGTATCTTGTACATTCACTAAAATTCTCGACAGCTTTGAGAAGAAAGTAATAATTTTTCTCAGCCACTCCCCCCCTAAAAGTACTCGTATGAGCGCCCATGTGTATTTGTTGGAATTTAACTCAGGACGCCTTGGGAAAACCTAAATTCAGCAACTGCGCCGAGAAGCGAAAAAGTTTGAAAACTACTGCTTCACGTTATTCAATTAGTCTCATGTATATTAACATTGACTATATACACCAATCCATAGCAATAAGTGCTTGATCATTGCATATTAGAAGTATATAGAAAAAAATTATCCAAGAATTCATATATTAATTCAAGGTTGTTAATGCATAAACAAAGAGAATAAATCCAGCATTGTAGGCGTAGTAAATTTGATTGTACGAAGGTTACAAATACGTTTCGGATGGACCTTACCATCCCTCGTCAGGAATACATGTGATTCAAAACTAAAATCCGTAAGTGCTGCCACTTCTGCGTATCTGTTTACCAGTTGGTGATCGTTTATCGAGTGAGAGTAGTCACTATAGGCAACAGCCGCTCCGCCTATTGTCAATGAAACAGAAATCGAAACAGCTAGAGTGATATTTGTTGATTGAACAGAAAGTACGTTTTTCCCACGCGTGGATGAAACTCGGTATCGACTTTTGATCACTTACGATATTTTCAGAATGTTGATTTATACAAAATATTTCCAATAAATCCAATAAGCATGGCAATCTAAGTTGACAGATGATAATAAGAGACTTGAAAATTAAACTTACGTTTTTTATCCCAGCAGTGAACAGCGATGTAGGATTTATGTAATTCGGTCTTTACACTGTGCCGTTGGTGCTGCTTTGGTCTGTGAAGTAGAGCACGTTTGGTTTAGTCGATGTAGAAGAGATTGCATTCACAATATATTTGGTATACTCCCCAGTGTCGGAACATATGAAGCCACCTTTAAATTTGAAATTCATATATTCTTTTATTGTAAAGAGAGAAAAAATGTCCTCAAGGTTGGATTTTCTAAGAATTTCCGCTAAAGTGATATGTATTTTTGGAAACCAGAGGGAGGACGACAGTACCCAAGAATTCAACTTTACTACTGTTAGATAGCGTCGTTTGGGAGGAAAGTTTAGTCATTTTGGGAAAGGCCAAATCAATGATGTTAAAGTTATGACCTCTATCCGCCGCGATTGATTTAAGAAAAGTAAGTTGCTGAATGAGTACCGAGGTAGTTGAGCAAAATTTAAGGTTCGGTTTATGCAGGTATAAAAAGTCGCCATTTTTTGTTTAAACGGGTGTTAATGGACCCCTATTGACATACTCTCTATTATTTGTTAACAATGCCGCCCCCTTAGTTCAAAACAAAAAATAAAATTTATGCGGACTACAGTAACATTAGCAATTCATTAATTTCTAGCTGTGCGTAATGGAATTAGGGGTGAGGAAAGGCATCCCCAATCGGAATATTCGTGAAAGTTGACTTAATGTCTAACGAAGAAATGGTGCAATTTTCAGAGCTAAAATTGTGAAGTTGATTATTAAAAGTAAGAACAATTTTTGCGAGCGAAATAATTAGTGGTAATCAAAGAGAATATAATAGAAGCAAGAAGTTTATAAGAAACGGCGCCAAATTTTAAAACAATTAGGCCAAAAATAATATTCGGTTTGAGAATTTCGGGAGAGCATAGATTATGGCGGGAGAAACATGCGAAGCAGTGAGTTATTTCTTCTATTTGGTATTGTGGTGAAACGAAGTCTAAATAACTTTATTATAATTGGTTCGAAGCTTCTCAATGGGATCTTCGGTAAGAGATTTATATGGTCTCGATTCGAGGAATTTGTCCGTGCTAACTAAATATTTGTTTTTAGTTAAAACAATTAACTGTTCAGCTTTGTCCACATCGTTCTTGCTCAATAAATCTTTCAAGGCCACTTTCTTGGATTTTAATAAATTAGGAACTGATTTGGATAAAAGTGTAAGTGGGATAGATCTACATAATCTAATCTGGTTAGCAGCCGCCCTAGTCATAGCAATATGGCAATCACGGCTGCATAAACCGTTATGCAAAGTACGTGCTTAGGGAAACAAGGGAAATGGAGGCACCACAGAAATTTTCTAGTGCCAGATTTACCGCATACTATATGGTGCAAGAGAGGCTTCCACAATAAGGAAAACATTACAGGACAGGCTGGTTTCCTTTATCTTCACTAAGAATAGAAACAGATGTATTACCTAAACTCAATGAATCTGATCGAAGATTTTAAAATTTGAAAATGTTGAAGTAAGCAAAGTATTTCGATAGCACTCAAGTATGTTAATAACATCCTGCGGCCAATTGTATGACATGTGCTGACATGTCTTCCAGGATTTTTTTCTCTAGTAACATAAGGCCAAACTTCATACTGCGCGACTCTCTCAGCAATGTCTTCATGATATCCATACACACCTAAGGCAAACCAGGCCCTCCATACCTACCGCCAATCGAACACAGCATCTTGGACAGGCAGTTGCAGGCATTGCTCTATGTCATTTAATTAACCCAGTAATTTCAGAACTGATGGTGAAATCTATCATAGGAAAACATTAAGCTGTTAGTTGAGTACAAGCCGTAATGACCATAAAGCGGCTTGCATGGTAGTCGTGCAACTTGCAAGCAGATTGTACAATTTATCAGTACATGACCATTGTGTTCCCACTGTTCTGTGAAAATGCCCATTTATTATGACATTTTAATCGTTTCTATATCTCATCACGTGCCGGGAAGAGGATGCCTAACTTGTAGAAGGAACGTTCACTTGCAGCACAAATAAGACAATCTTTAAGACCTGCATATAACCCGTGAAGTATAATTTTATATAACGCAACTTGTATTTTGAAAATAGCACGGATTTGCTCCTGTAAACTTCATATGAGTGGCTGCTATAATTTGTGCTTGCATGTTGTACGACGGACAATTCTCTTCCCAGTACGCGGCCACTATTTAGAAAGCATTGTGAAACGAATATTTATACTCCTGTCAAACATTGAAATTAAAGTAATATTAATTAGAATGAAAATAGAGTGTACTCCCTGTTATCATTAGTAACACTGATAAGGACAAAAGAAGAAAGAAAATTATTATAAATTGTATACAAATTCCATAAATTCAGTAACACACATTTGGGAAGATGGAGCTCCCAATGCAAAATAGGAAACATGAAAAAAAACATATATTTGATGTTTTCTGTGAAATGTAGTCCTTCAGAAATATATGAAAAGGTATGTTATAACCCAAGTTATCCAACATTTTTGAGCAGCGGGCTACTTAAAAAATTTTCACGGATCTCGAGGGCCAGCAATTTCAGCAAGTTTCGTAAAAACGAAAGTAATGGCCTATTAGCAATTAAACATCAAAATTTTTTACAATAAATTATTATGTTCGCCCATGCTGTTCCGAGTTTGTTTCTGTTTTTTTAATTACTGAAAAAAAATCTAAATTTTTTGCTTTGAAATCCTGGAATTTTTTTTATGCCGGACAGTTATCGGCGGGCCGGATTGATACAAATTAGCAGAGCGGGTGTGGGCAGTGGGCCGTATGTTGGACCAACCTTGTTGCTAACCCCGCTAAATCAGCCACTTCAATCCGTTTAAGAAGTCCAAATGTTATCGAACGAGTGTAGAATAGGAACAATACGATTGCGATTTCATTTTAAATTGATTTTTGTCCAAAATCTTTCTCCTCATAAAAACAACAAAAAAAAAAAATTAATGCGATATTATTGACTTTATATTGTAGGTTATAAAACAATATGAAGGTATAAAGAATATAAAGTATGCAAAGGTAAATAAAATATACAAAGAATATAAAATGTCCACAAAAATATATAAAATATACAAAAGAATATAGAAATATACCAAAATATATAAAATATACAAAAGTACATAAAATATACAAAATATGCAAAATATACAAAAGTATATAAAATATACAAAAATATATAAAAATATACAAAAGAAGTATATAAAATATACAAAAGTATATAAAAAGGGCAAAACGAAGCTCAGTTTCAAGTTGAACGTTGAACTCAGTTGTGGTTTTCGGGTAAATTGCAGCAACCACCAGCAACTGACAAGGAGCCGGAAGTTTTTCAGTTTTGTTACTTTCTGTTGCCATGGTGATTTTGGAACCTTGACTTTGCCGAAGCTTAAATATTCTGATCATAATTTGTGTGTTAATTAAACCCCGATTATGTAAATTATTCGTGAAAATAATTATCACACAATAAAACGCTGCGGAAGCCGCAATACGTAACAAATGCACAAAGTGCATTTATTACGTATTTATTACGTGCATTTTGATAATTATTCCTTGTTGTTTATTAAGTTATGAAACAAACATTCTTCAAGGTTAGTTTTAATAGCATTTAGTCCAGATGGACATAGTTTTTTTATACTATAGATAGAGGCAATTAACTTGCTTTCATGTTTTACAGGGCAAGAACAACAAAGGTTATGGTGTTCCAGGACATGGAGTTTTCCGAGGAATCGGACCTTCGTAAAACCAAGGAAATCAATCCCAGGAATACATGTGTATTTCGTCGATAAGCGTTTTATTTTGGTTTTGTTAAGAACGGGACCGTAGCTATATTACCTTGCGGCCCTGGAAAAACTGTCTAGATTAGCTTGCGGCCCTGGAAAAAACTGTCTAGATTGACTTGCGGCCCTTTAAAAAACTGTCTAGATTACGTTGCGCCACTGGAAGAACTATATTAACTTGCGCCACTAGAAGAACTGTCTATATTAACTTACGCCCCTGTAAGAACTGTTTAGATTAATTTGCACCTCTATAAGAAGTGTCTAGATTATCTTACGCCCCTGGAAGAACTGTCTAGATTACCTTACACCCCTGAAAGAACTGTCTAGATTACCTTGCTCCCCTGGAAAAACTGTCTAGATTTCCTTGCGTCCCTGGAAGAACTGTCTAGACTGAGGCCCCTATTCATTCCCCTACGAATTATTTCAACAAATTTTGCGCCCCTTTTGCGCACGCTCCTAGCGTGGGGCCTTCCTTGCGATCCCTTAACTACGGCTCTGATTGGCAATCGGACCTGGATCGATGGCGAGCAAATGAACGCGTTACCACTGCGTCACTAGAGCGCCTATAATTAATTTTTAAATTAATAGGAATTTTTTTAAATTAATAGGGAAATTGGATAACCAACTTCCCTCACAAAAGCTGAGATTAAAATCAATAACATCGCACGAATAATTAAAATGAAAATAACTAATTTGCGCACAAATGTAACTGTCACTCTATTTGCAGTATAGTAAACCACGCTAATCTAAATTAATTGGATAATTAATTAATATTTCCTTTTATTGAGTTTTGATTTTCTATATAATTTAGTATACGTCCTTCGGCTCGTTTTTTCCCGCTTTTTGGCTGTCATTTGGTACGAAATCAAAGAAAGGACTTCTTTAAAAACACTGATAAAATGTGGACTTAAGAAGCAGGTTTAAATAAAAAAAAGCCATTCAAATTTAATATACCATAATTAATCGTAATATTTTAAATTTATATTCTGTTAGAATTTCCCGCGTGAAAGTTTAAGATGTAAAATGTTATCGTACTTCATTTTACTGGCTGGTCACAGTACCGATTATAAGGTGAATGTTCTCACCGTATTAAACTTTAATCTGCCTGGTGAGGTACCAATCATATAAAGAGCTAGATGTGTGTACCCCAAGTAATTACGGTACTAATTATATACCTAGCAATTAGTACCAATATATAACCGGCAATTCCTATAATTGTTAATTATGAGAATAACGTGAGTGACTGACGTCTACTTCAGCAGCACACGTTTGTAAACATTTGTATCAATCAGTCAATTGTCGTGGCTAATTCACCAAGTTGTTCAAAGTGAGTTACACACTATGCTACCACGCTTATTGGACCTTGCAAACGTTAATTACTGGTTTACCTAAAGATTATCTAAATTTGGCCGTGAATCTCTATGGGATTAAATAAAAATTGAAAAAACGCTAATTAGAAACAAAACTAACAATTTAATAAATTCTAAAGTACCAATTTGTATGTTCAATCTCATGATAATTTCAAAATATCAAACTCAGGAGTATTCTGTTTCTGTTGGCTCTCTGACAATAATTATGCACTCTAAATATCGAAGATTATTAACTTAAATATAATTGCGGCTTGTGTTACACTAGGTAACAATCAGAGCTCCAGCGTTACCTTACGCCACTGGAAGAACTGTCTATA
>QLNU02003225.1:100777340-100797359 GCA_006491805.2 Dysdera silvatica | reverse complement strand
GCAGGGAGATACCATTTCTCCAAAACTTTTTACTTCAGCTTTACAGATGATTTTTCAGCTGATAAATTGGAATAACAAGGGAATAAAAATAAATGGTGAATATTTAAATCATTTGCGGTTTGCTGATGACATTGTTATTTTTTCAACGAACCCATTAGAACTCCAAGACATGGTACAGGAGCTCTCAACTAGAAGTAAAGAAGTTGGACTCAAGATGAACCTACAAAAAACTAAGATCATGTTCAATAATTTTGTAGAGGAAACAAAAATACAAGTTGACAACATTGAGCTAGAAATTGCTGATTCATATATTTACCTTGGCCAGCTGATTTCAATGGATGGCAACATTATGAAAGAACTCAACAGACGTATTAAACTTGGCTGGAGTGCATTTGGAAGAAACAGTTTTATCCTGAAGGGGAAATTGCCTTTGTGTCTAAAAAGAAAGGTCTTCAACCAGTGTGTATTGCCAGTCCTCTCTTATGGATCAGAGACATGGAGTCTAACAGTTGGAGCAATACGAAAGTTACAGACAACGCAAAGGAGCATGGAGAGGTGCATGCTTGGAATAACTAGGAGAGATCGAAAAAGAAACACTTGGGTGAGAGAGCAAACTAGAGTAGAGGACATCATTGTTAAAGTAAAAGGGCTGAAATGGCGATGGGCTGGGCATATTGCAAGAAGAACTGATCAACGATGGACAACAGAAATTCTGAACTGGATTCCAAGAGACCACCGAAGACCTAGAAAACGTCCTCAAACTAGATGGGTGGATGAAATAAGAAAACAGGTTGGGGTGACGTGGAAACGAATGGCCCAGGATAGACTTGTGTGGAAAGCATTTGGAGAGACCTTCATCCAGCAGTGGATAGATAATGGTTGAATATGATGATGATGATATATATCAAATCCTTATAGCTGTCTACTAAATATTTTAAGCAGGAAAAAATCGCCATCATAGAAGCTACGGAAGAGTTATACGATATATTTAACATATAAAGAGTAGGAAAATTCTATATAATAATTTTTGTTATAGGTAATTTCTATTGCATATAAGTAAAAAATTTGCTGCAATCTATTATTTATTGTTTTGAGATTTTTCATCCAAGTATAAAAAAGATTTCGAAATAAAGAAATTTTCCAAAATTTTTGTCCCATCGCGGGAAAATGGGGATTAAATGAAAGATCCAGAAACACATTACGAAAGGAGGTCATTAAAGAAGTCGGTTATCAACTTCGACATAGCATCAAACTGGGAAGCCCAACCGCTTGGTTCCTATTTTTGTGGCTATAAATAGCCTGATCCAAAAATAGATGGCTATTGATTTCGGCCAGGCTATCATTTCAGGTTAGGTCAGGGAGTAGCCCCCCCCAATTTCCTCTACGGCGCGTTAGTGCGGGCCTGAGTTTTTCTTCTGCATTTTTCATTGCCACGAGATTCTGTGTTGCCAAACAGCGTCGACTAAACTTTCATTTCGCCGTAGCCAATCAATAATTCGAATTGAAAGTCTGGAATTAGCCACGTCACTTTCTAGTTATTGTCATGACCTATAGCGAGTCTCTTTCCGGGAATAGGTAGACCCACGTGCTGTCGGTTCCCCGCGCAATTGGTAGAAATAAGGTAATCAGAATTCTCCCGCGTAAATAAATTCCGGAATTGTAAACAAACGAGCTATAAAATGCACCCGAAAATCTCTTGACTGCCAGTGTGAATAATTTCTTTTCTTTCCATAGCTTAACATGGCGCAGCAGTGATAATTTAATATGTGTTTAGCCAGTTTTTGTTCATAGGCAACAATTTAGTTTGTAAAACTAATAGCGAAAAAACCCGCTTACGATTAATTGACGACTAGGAAGTTAAACAACTTCAGATTTAGAAGTTAACTAACTTGAATTTAATGTCTGAATGTTTTGCTCTTGCTATTAAAGTGAAGAATAGTGCGAAAATAATGAAACATTTCAGGAAAAAGCTATTCTGAACGAAACTATAAAATGAGTTCTTTTGTTTGAAAATTAGTAAATATAGCAAACAATCGTAGCCGTACATAACTAAGAGGGGCAGGGGATACCTTACCCCCCTTGGAAAAACGAAAATTACACAAATACTATTTCGGAAAGCATTAGGGTGGAGCCATAGACTTACCCAGAAAGTTCATAAGGGCATTAGGCGCAGTATAGCCCAGATGCTCTTGCGCCATAAAAAAGCCAAACAATCAATCAATCAATCATAAGGGCGTTACAACCCCCAGCAGCATGCTTTACGTACGCCAATGGGTGGAACTTGAGTATCACCACTAAATCTCAATGTTAAGCCACTGCGAAGTTACTATCAAATCAATCATTGTTATCCTGTAGCCTACACACAGCCTTAGTTTTTCAATGTTTGAGATTTCTACGGCGCTGGAACTTTTCCGAGGAATCCTAGTTTTTGCTGCCGAGGGAATTAAACTTCGGGCGGCAGAGAAACGACACGTGTTTTACGATACCATTGAAAATAGAACTTGGGTTAATGGCACAATAGACGGCTCCGTTACCTCTACGCCACAGTAGGGAATTGGAGTTGCATGTTTCCGAGGAATCCTAAACTTTGCTGCCGAGTGAACTAAACTTGGGACGGCAGAAAAACGACACGTGTTCTACGATACCATTGAAAGTAGAACCTGGGTCAATGGCACACTAGACGACTCCGTTACCTCTACGTCACAGTAGAGAAGTGAAGATGCATGTTTCCGAGGAATGTGAACTTCTTAAGAACTAAGAAACCAAACCTTGGACTGTGGTCAGCCGTTAATCGATAAGCTTTTTTTGGTGGGGGAGGGAGAGGCACCGTTGAGGGTCGAATCCGGATTAACAGCACGCTAGTTGACTGCGTAACCAGTGAGTTACGTCAGGGCCTACTCACTATTTAAAGATTACATATAAACTTCCGCCGTACTTTAAATCTTCAATTGTTTGCTCAATGTAGAGGCAGCTGTAGAATTTGCGAAGCCCAAGGCCGGGTGTACTGCGCGAAGCCCTATATAAGAAGACCCGCATATAACAATGAACCAAAAAAATGCTCGCTAAATCCAGCCTACAAAATTTTTGGTCATTAAAAACAATTGAATTCTATTGTACTTAATCATTATATCAAACAAAATTTACGTTTTCTTATCTCCATCTGGAAATTCGCTAAATGCGTGCTCGTTATAAGTCCTACTGTATTTGAAAACTATTGTAAATGTTTTTGACTGAGAGGGGAGGACGAGAGGGGAGGACGAAAGGGGGAGAAGCAAATTATTAAAAGAAAATACATTACACACTGATCATATATTTAAACACTAATCATATTTAATCAATGACTCAAGTGTTTGTAACAGAACATACTAATATTTAATTTGAATACTGTGACTTAGTTTTGCAGACTTACTCGGGCGTCAACACCTAAATTATTGATCAAATCACAATATTCTCGTTCGACATAAGCTTATTCATACCTAAAATTGTTCGCAAATATTCCATACTGTTTACTTACTTTATGCGTCTATAGCGCGTTAGGTAATTTGGGATGCGATCGATGGATTAACGAGGCCTCCAAATAAATTACGTTTACACGCAGTTCTTAATAACGGAATCAGTAATTATTATTATGGCCCATTTTTTCACCACATGAACGTTATTTCGAAACTAAAAAATAACTAAATTAATTCAAACGTGTTATAATTGATAAAACTCACTATGCTGACGGTATGGAAACTATTCCCTAAAATATTGTTCCCTTTTCACCACGTACTCACCTTATTTACAATTTTCCCCCTTTTTACGTAAACGGTAAGACTCCCTGCCTATTTGTGAAAAAAGCGATAACTTTTACTCTTTCTTTATCATTTCGTCCATACTCTACACTCCATTACAGCTTCAGGGCCTGTTTGGGACGGAATACACAGCTAAACATATGTAACCTCCCTACCCTGATACACCTTCACATCAGATCAATTACAGGAAGCTGAACCCAAATCAGTATATCGAAAAGGTGCGACGATAATCCCATTTTACTGCCATGCACAAATAAATAGAATAATTCTACATGACTTATTCGAAATGATAAAGCAAATCAAATATAGCGAATTGGAATGCACACTCGGGAAGTGGCCGAAAAATATTTGCCGAAAAGCTCTTGACTGGAATCGTGAAAGGAAAAAAGGAAAAGCAGTAGATGAAGAAATACATGGAGAAGAAATATAGGAGACGAAATTATTAAAAAAGGGGATAAAGCGCGAGGACTGACAGAGAACTGCTATAATTGGAGATTTTTCGGGAAGGCACTACAATTCCCTATGGATTAATGAAAGAATTATGAAGAAAAGAAGAAGACATTATCTATACGGAAATATGGAAAAGATGCGCAAAACGCGATTTAAATCGGGTATAAATCGCACTTCATCGATAGAGCTAACCCTATCATAGAATTTCCAACAAACTGGCTGTTGAGTACCGATATCTCATGTAGTTTCAGTCACGGAAATTTCTATAATAACATAGTTGACGAAGTAAATAGACGTTCTTTCTGCTAGCAGCTGATGTAATACAGTGGTTATGAAATACAGTGATTGATGTAATACAGTGAGCATTAGATATAATTCTCTCTCTCTCTCTCTCTATACAAGTTTCTTACAATACATAAAATACATCGCTATTATTATCGGGTTCAAGACACTTGAAAGTGATTGAAGGTATCTGAAATAACAGCAAACCATCGCAAACAAGAGAGTGAACAGAACAGAAGTTAAAGGAATGATTCTTTTGTCTTATAAAGGCCTTCTATGGTGGGACCAAAAACCGTGCCTTATGAATGTACTTAATAGTAAAGAAGCACCAAGAACTATCATTCAAGAAGTTACCTCCAGAATTTTGTGTCTACAAAATGACAAAAGGAATGGGGAGAATGATGCTCGAAAAATAGATTTGAAGATATGACCTTCATTTTTGGGTTTTTTTTTGTGGATAAACAAGCATATCTTCGTCTTTGGATTTAACCTTGTGTGAAAAAAGTCAAATCGCTTGTGATTAAATTGTTTAATAAGGCAAGACGCAGGGAATCCAGCTACATACTGAATCCGGTCCATCTGTTTGCCATTATGATATAGCTTTGGAATAAAAATAATTGCATAAGTTTAGAATTGTCCAACGAATGCGAAAATAACAGTCTAATAATAAATTCTTTGGTTAATGACGACATTAAAACTTTATGAACGCTGGCAGGGATGTCCATTTTTGAGAAAGTTCCAACTTTTTTACAACATAATTATGGAAGACGTTATAACTCATTACTCAGTATAAATATTCATAAGCAAGAATTGTAACTTCCTGTCCAATATCATATTTTTTCATCGGAAATTAAAATAACCCAGTTTTATAATATCAATATGCACGGGGGAAAATGTCGACTTTTTGTGCGTAATCATATACTTGTAAAACGCGAATATTCTTCCACTCTATCTTAATCTTGATAACGAATTTCATGTACTCTATTTATTATTAAGCTTAGCTAACGTATACATAACCAAGCTAACTAATATTATTGTAACTCTACTCGTACTTTATATTCAGGACTATCTTCTTAATTTTTAACTAATTTATTTGAACTATTTCTAAAACTTCATGTTAAAAGATCTTTTCTACAAATTAACAAATAACAAATAAAATAATTAACAAATACGAATTAACAAATACATCTTTTCTATACAAATATTCTAAACCAGAGATTATACAGTTTTTACTGTGGAGCCCAGAGATACATTATAACTTACAAAAAAAAAACTATGGGGAGAAATTAAACAAATATTTATTATTGTATTTTAATGTTTTTATTTATTCAATAAATAACTAAAGCAAATTCAGCCAAAAAATGAGTGTGTAATTGAACTAAAAATCCATAAATTATCTTCGCCATTTAATGTCTTTTTATAATCTTGATAAACGTAAAAAAATTTAAACTACGCCCGAGAAATAAAAAAAAGTGAGATAAAAAAAGACATCCAAAGCAACTTGCATCAAAACTCAATTTAAACAAGCTAAATTTTGTATTTTAAAATATAAAATCAATACTTGGTAACACGATTAAGAAAATAAATTACACTTAAAAGACAAAAATGGTTTCATACTTATTGTGATGGGAAATTAGATTTATGAGGAAATTTTGGGGTTTCGTTCCTATCGTGCATTTTAGTCGGACGGGTATTGAACAAACCTTCACTAAAATAGAGTTATGTCTAATTTAGTGTTATATTCAGTTCACTAAATTAGAGTTATGTCTAATTTAGTGTTATGTTCAGTTTAGTAAATTAAAGTTATGTTTAATTTAGTGTTATGTTCAGTTTAGTAAATTAAAGTTATGTCTAATTTAGTGTTATGTTCAGTTCAGTAAATTAAAAATATGTCTAATTTAGTGTTATGTTCAGTTCAGTAAATTAAAAATATGTCTAATTTAGTGTTCAGTTCAGTAAATTAAAGTTACGTCAAATTTAGTGTTATGTTCAGTTCAGTAAACAAAACATTGTTTCGAGGTGCACAAGTTCAAAATTCAATTCTCAAAATTTTGTCTCCTCATTATTTCACATCATGCACATATTGAAACAATATTTAAATTTAATAAATGAATGAATTATTGATTAATTAACGTATAAAATAAATAACGTTTAATTAATTATTTAAAATTAATGAAATGTTAAATAGGTTGCTTTCAGCGAATTTGGACAAATGTAATATTCAAAGAGCTCTACTGAACAAAGTAATTATATTTTAATTGTACTGTCTTCATGAATCATTGACTGATTTCTGATAATCTGCATTACTTGCATGAAAATTTAAGATAGATTACTTGAATTTTTATGCATATAATCTGCATGGAATATATAGAATGGAGGTATATGATTTCAATGAAATCCCTGATCTGGTGAAACATCATTATATATTGTATTATATTATATTACAGCTTGATGTCTAAGACAGATGGCGACATAACATAAGCTGGATCAAATTTTCAACAAGATCATCGAACGGAAACGCACTTCAAATAGCCTATTTTTTTTAATACAAATTTGATCCTATCAGCGCCCTATTTAGATCGTGGTTACTTAGCAGAAAAGCTAGCAAAATATTTTCCTGGGGAATTAAACTTCATACCACCTACGGAGCTATTATCTCGTTACGCTACCATAACAATCAAAAAACCCGCGGTGGCATATTTGTAATGAATTTGGCCACTGTGTGTAAAATCCCAATTTGATGCCCTAAAATAAAGATCGGCAAACTTTTTGTGACATGGTGCCAAAGTAATAGTGTAGAATCGGTTCACGTGCCGGTGGCACCATTCATCAAATTATGTCGCGTGCCATTTCTCAAATTGTAAATGTTTATGATACTATGCACTCATTTATGCAAATTGAGTAAATTTCTTAAGAATTTACTAATACATTAAACAATTCCTTTTTCTTGAAACTGACATTGTACATTTGACGTATTAGTTACAACAATTTAACAATATCAAACGGAAACAGCGCCATATGCTGCGTGTGAAAAAGAGAGAGAGAGGGAGAGAGAGAGAGAGAATGCATATTCTCTCGTCAAAGGGTTTTCAGAAGAATGATACTGACCTTTTGCTTTAACACTAGCTTAGTGATGAGCACTGCCATACTCAGAGGATGTTTATAGGTGTCGTAACCCCCTCTGCAATGAAATTTTATATATTTAACATAGGAATATGTGAGTTGCAGCTCTGAAACCTCCTCATTGAACCTATAACCCTCCGCTTATGAACTTCTTGTCTACGGCTATGGCGATGAGAAAACTTAAGTGATAATAGAAAGGATTAGATGATGGAGGGGGGGAATGAAGTTTTGAACGGAAATAAGTCTAAACTGTTCAAGAGATTAGACGGTCAAACTGCAAAGATTTTCTGTCTTGCACTCTTTTCCCACAATCTGGTAACATTCCTCTTGCTTGATAACGGGGAAAATTTTTTATTTGAAAATAAATACAATAATTTTGAATTTGAACAACTAAGTATTATTATTTTTCTTGTCACTCTCTCTAAGTGCTACTAAAATTTGCTCCTCGTGCAGTGCGTGGTAGGCACAGGGCCGTCCTTAGATAATGAGGGGCTCGGGGCAAAACGTATTTCGGGGGGGGCTCATACACATATGAATAAGAAAACAAACAAAAAAATGGAATAATGTATGACTACTAGATGGCACGAAATGCGAGATCTGAAGCAAAAATATTTTTGGGGAAATTTTCAATATTACAAAAATTTTAAATTTGAGAATTACGCTTCGCAGAATTCGGGGCATGGGCCCCGCTCATCCCTGTTTAAGGGAGGTCCCAGGTAGGAGTACCGTGGGTTGCTCATCCCTGCCCTAAGCGAAAAAATTCAAGTTCCTCGGAAAATTGAAGAACTTAGTGCAATAGAACTTCGAAACCTTTGTATTATTTAAGAAACCGAGTAACAATTGGAGAACAGAGGAAAAAAGGAGTTACGATATTGGAGAAAAAAAAATAAAATTCCGTTTTATTAAAAACAATTTCACCCTGCAGTTATTCATTGAAACGAGGACTCTTTAAAGTGGCCCCAAAACATGTGTGTATAGGTCACCTGTGTAATAAAAGTAATGTAGTTTATATTTTACATATTTATATATGATAATGAATTCCACAAATATCAAATCCTAGTAAAAAAAAATCCAGGATTCGTGTAACTTTCCATCGTACAACTGCATTTGCAAAGGCAGCTTGCTCCAGGCCAGTATGCTATTTTCCCGCTGCAGGAGATGACGATCAAGAAAAATTAATGAATCTTTTAGATTTACAAGGCCGGAAAAAGCTGTTGACAAGAGGATCTACTTCCAAAATTACCTAAAATCGCAAGACAAAGAAAAAAATCTATAACAGAGAGCAATTCCCACAAGTGTTTTCAATTTCTTTAAAACAGCCCAGGCAGAGTCCATTTTCAACCAATTATCGTCCAATTGAATCTCTCCTACAAGGTTCGATTTTTAATATTATTACTTTTCGGCTCGGTGATAACCGATCGTTTCATGCAATATTTATGGGTTCGAAAATAACCGAGAAACTCCGGTTTCTGGTTATTTCGGCACAAAGAGCGGCTTTTTGGTATTTAATTTCTCCAAAAGCGAGGAAGAAAAAGTATTGCCTCGTGGGCGACATGATTGCGTTGCGACCCGCGCAACATGCGTCCACATATGGATTTTTTTTGTCGGCGTCAGGAAGTGTTGTGTGTCCGTTACTATGACATTGTAGGTGCAACGGAGGACATATGCATGAATGAGGTTATGTCAGAAGACTTGGCCTGCAAGATGCATTGCTTGGCCAAACCGACCACCTCCGAGTTCGGATTCCCAATTTGATTTCGTTTTCAGAAACAAAACGTTGATTGTGTGATCGAGAACATTAAGGCCCGGCTTCACGCAAACGGTGTCCAGGGCGTTTGATAGGCTTACAATAAGCTATAGGTGTCGTTTGTTTTCGTGTCTTTTCTGAGCGCTCTGTTCTATTTTTAGAATGCGAGGCTTTCCTAATTTATTACGATTTGTTATTCGATTTATTGGCGGTTTTCTATGCTCGTTTCCCATTAACTTGAAAGCCAATATGTGCAGAAGAATATAAACAAAAATACATAATGTTGTCCGAAAAAATATCGTACAGAACTCTCGTTCAGCACGGGCTTCTTGGTCGATATAAATGGTTGTTTATTTCCACCAAAACATGAAAATCCTTGTTGTTTGGAGATGGGCAAAGTAACGATTTGCAAAATTAAGTAATTATTTATTCTCTTGACCATTTTGTTTTGCCATGTTTATTCCGAAATTGTGGTCTTCAAACTAAAAAAATATCTTATTCTAGTGGTTTTCGAACTTTTCATCCAACTGAACCTTTTTCTCACCACACGCCTAGACTCGGAACCCTTGCCTTACCATACAGCTAACCGTGGCACCCTTTCCTTAATACACGTTTAGCCGCGGAACTCTTCTCTCACCACACGCCTAAACACGGAACCCTTTCCTTACTGCACGCCTAGCTGCGGGATCATTCTTTTGCCTTACGTCTGGCCGCGGTATCCTTTTTTTACGACTAATCGCGGAACCCTTTTCGCACCACACGTCTGGTCGCGGAACCCTTTTCTCACCACACATCTAGCCACGGAATCCTTTCCTGACCACACGAATAAAATAATTTATTAAGTGGAGAAACTGACAATATAGTAGGGGCGCTAACTCTAAGAGACCTATGCCCCTTCAGCCTGTAAGGAAGTATTAAGGGGGGGGCGGGCCTTATCAAAATTAGTGAACCAAAACAAAAAGTTGCAGTTAAAGAAAGGAAACAAACAAGAGAAACAGCAAAAATAGAAGTGGTGATATGACTTTAGATTTTCATGTATTCTTCTTTGATCATGTATTCTTCTTTGATCATGTATTCTTCTTTGATCATGTATTCGTCTTTATATTTTTATGTATTCGTCTTTATATTTTTATGTATTCGTCTTTATATTTTTATGTATTCGTCTTTATATATTTATGTATTCGTCTTTATATTTTTATGTATTAGTCTTTATATTTTTATGTATTAGTCTTTATATTTTTATGTATTCTTCTTTGATCATGTATTCGTCTTTATATTTTTATGTATTCGTCTTTGATCATGTATTCATCTTTACATTTTCATGCATTATTTATTTGACTTTATATTTTTCCTGCATTCAACTGTGTCTTTTTTGGAAATATATCGCATAACGTCAAAACCGTTCAGGCTGTTTAAAACGAAGTATATTATTCGACATCCAATTAAGAATGTTTATTTCTTTTTACCCTTCTTCATTTTATAAATAATGCGTATTATCTTGTTTCTTCTCACCTCACAGGCTTAAAAAAAATACCATTGTTTATTTCTGCAAGATAATCAATTCGAAAATTTCTTTCTGATATGAAATGACACATTATTGTGATTGATAGCGTGCAGTCACGAACAGCTGCTGAAAACCAACAATAATGCCAAAGAACTCAATTTTTTAGTAGTTTCGTATTGATCGCCTCAAGTTAACTATCAATATGCGCTAAGGGAGCCATTAGGCAGATACAACTGCAATTAAGACCAACTAAGGTTAGATTAATTAGAACTGTAACTCATTAGTTGTGCTGCTCGAGTTTCAAGAAATTAGATGTCAACTTTTCAATAAAATTTTGTTATTTCTCTGTATTTTAAATTAAACTTTAATTAAACACTTATCTCTCTCTCTCTCCCTCTGCCTTCATTCATTCATAAGGTCATCGTATACTCTTGCTATTGGAAATATATCCTATTACCACCATGGGCACAGAGTTATAGGGAGTCCACCACAGTAATTTTAAAAACTCTGCGTTACTAATTACCAGTTTAGTAGTACACTACTTTCCTATTTCCCTTGCTATCCAGAGTTCTTGTCAATTTCTTAGACCCTATAGCGTATTTTCGTCTAATTGTCCGCGAATCCATGTCTGCTATAATCTGTTTCATTTCCTAAACATAATCTAAACGGTTTCCCGTGGTCAGTGAACGGAGACGTTAAAATCAAAACTCAACATGTTTCAACAATCATTAGTGTTCATCTTCTTCTCCTTTCACTTTGCCATTTTCCCATGTTTTATATGGGGTTGGTGTTATGCTCTTTTAACCTTCCTTTCCACAAATTGTCTTTCATTGTAACATTCATTATCAGAACAAATAAGCAAGGGCTCACACAGAACCCTGGTGTAGTTTAAATATAAATGGCTAAAAATTGGTGTAGTTCAAATATAAATGGTTAATAGTTTAAAAATAAATAAATTCATCAAAAAAACTATTCGGATAAAATTTCTAACTAAAACTAAAACACTTACATTTGACTTCATTTTTCTGAAAAACTGTGTGAACGAAATCCCGAATCTATATTTGAGTTTTACACAAAAATACTTACCATTAGGAAGAATCCATCGCAAATTCAATTTCGGAACATGTGATTTACTCCTTCTTTCCAATGCTTCCAGAAAAGCAAATTCAAAGCATTCGATATCACACATTCCCATTTTTAATATTTCACACGATACAATTTCTGTCATTTCACGTATTTTACACAAATACGGAGGCCACTTCCAAAATTCATTAAAATATCAAAGTTTCCGATTTATTTTCTTCAATTCTCAATTCGGTTGACAGGTGGCGCAGCTGCTGCATACAATGGTAATACCAAGTTATA
Organism: Dysdera silvatica; assembly: GCA_006491805.2. Classification (NCBI taxonomy): domain Eukaryota; kingdom Metazoa; phylum Arthropoda; class Arachnida; order Araneae; family Dysderidae; genus Dysdera; species Dysdera silvatica. The sequence goes on along the minus strand of QLNU02003225.1, from coordinate 100,785,094 downwards.
ACAACTCTCTCTCTGTTCCGTGTTTACTTTTATTCCTTCCTTGATGAAAGTCCGCAAAGACTAACAGAAACACTTCTTGAATTTCTACCCTTGAACGTCACAACCGTAGGGGAACACCTTAAAAGTTAATGATATGTTTTTGTATGTGAGTTTTAGGGTGCAAGGACAACAAAGATCATACTGCGCCTGAGGACTAAGTTTCGACACTCCCCCGTTTTTATATGGTTCATATTAGAATCTGTATTTATAGATGAAGAATCAAAAATATGTGAGCTCTACAGATACACGGTATAGTAATTTCAGCATTGTCTATAAAGATAAAGAGCCTATAATGATATCTCGATATCTATAACAAGATCTCGATAGCTATAACGATATCTTTTCTCGATATCTATTAACAATGTCTCGATATCTGTCTGTAGTTATATCTCGATATCTGTAGTTATATCTCGATAGCTACACCAATATATCGATATCTATAACAATATCTCGATAGCTACACCAATATATCGATATCTATAACAATATCTCGATATCTACAATGATATATGTTCTCGATATCAATAACAATATCTTTTCTCGATACCTATAACAATATATGTTCTCGATATCAATAGCAACATCTTTTCTCGATATCTATAACAATATCTCGATAGCTATACCAATATCTATAACAATATCTTTTCTCAGTCCCTAGAGTATCATTATAGATATATTTCACTAAATATCTGAGAGGGAAAGGCTGTAGTACGGTCAATCCCACTTAATCAAGTTACCGACAATCGAATTCAAGAATAAAATTTATCAGAAGCAAAATTAGTTCCATAGAAACGAAGTTGAATGTCTCCGCTTTGGCGAATAATCTTCATGGGCCGTTCTTGGATAATCAAATAAATACTAAACGATCTTAGCCTGAAGATAGGTTCCCAAACAAGAAGGAAAAGTGTACAGACAAAATTTTCACTTTGCATATATCCACCTCCCTTTGTTGAAAGATTTTCAAAGTCTCCATATTAAGAAATGTAATATAAAAGTTTTGATAGATTTTCTATACAGAGACTTCAGAAAGTGCATGTTAATCAGTAAGTTTTCTTTCACTAAAAACGTAAGTGCATGTAACATATTTGTATGTACGTATGGTAATATTTTTTTTTCAATAGCATTTCGTGTAAATTATGTATTCACTTAACACTAGCATACTAGCCCATTTAAGTACACATGCAGCTAAGTATTTGCTTCCCTGGATAATCGAATACCCTTTTTTTTGACCAAATAATACAAAATAATGATAATATAATGTATAACAAAATAATAATAATATGATGTATAACAAAATAATAATAATAATAATATAATATAATAATAATACAACAATAAGTGATAATATAATGTATTTTTCGTAACCGTCAATATTCGCTTAAGCTACTGTATTTCTCAGAAAACCGACTGCAATCCAAAAAATACCAAGATTTAAAAATGATAAAAAAATAAAAAAAAAAAATATATAGCAAATACCTATCATTGGTCTTAAATCACATTTTACGGTTAGGTTTTCGGATCTTTTTTCAGGCATTCTTTTTGAAAACAAAATGTTTGTCTTGGGGGAAAAAAAATAGTATACCTGAAAAATAGTTCAAAAACTCGACCTTAAAAACTCATTTAAAGACTCTCGCTATTTTTATTTATCATTTTCCTGGTTTTCCGCCTTTCTTAGACAGACAGACAGACAGACAGAGCGAAAATCTTTTATAATGACCAACTGTATAGAGCGACGAAATCCCTGCAAGGCAGCCGCATAGCATGGATTGCCAGCACCCTGAGAAAATTAAGTATTGCGCCCGCTAAAACCCTTTAGCACCACCTACCAGTCCAGTATTGAAATTTTTCGCCTGGGGTTTTGGCTCCGGTGATCCCTCCAACGCTACGGCACTGCTACAAGGAGTCCTTATCTATATTCTTTCACGTATATCGATTATAACAATTATGTATACTCTATATAACGTTTGCACCTTCTATGATAACGATTTTTTTGCATAAAACAATAATGCGTTACGATATATCAATGATTTATTTAAACAATAAAGGATTCGGTAATTGATTAACAACTTGATACTCCATCTGAACAAAATGTCCGATGTGTAGACAATACTCGAAAAGAATCACATTGTACATATTTACAAAATTTCTTTTATATACTTAATATAAAAAAAGAAGCATAAGGGTCATTCCAAGTCAAGCGGTCCAATTTTAAAAACCGCCCATCCTCGACCCTCTCCGAATTTGCTGAAATTTTAGCAAGTTGTAGACAAGTCTAAGAAGTGAACATGTGCAAATTCTAGCCCGCAATATTAAATAACGAGGGAGATATGGCCACGTTTTTGAAGAACCCCTCCAAAAGCAGAGCCGAGCATCAAGTAACTGTTTAAAGTTTCGGTGCCAATAACTTGACAGCCAAAGTCGCTGTTGATCAGAAAATAAGCATTCCAGTTGGCCTTCATGCCATGAATCAGAAAATGTCATTCTGAAAACGTGAAAAATATTTCCCTCTTCGGAATATGGGCTGAAAGTTGTCAAAAAAAAGCTATATTTTCAAATTGACGTCAAATTTCGAGGCTCATTATTTTTAGAAATGACAATTGGAGAAACATGCCATTTGGTATACTTAAGCCGAATATGTAACTTAGTGGATTATGAAATTAACAGCCTGATAACTCAATTATATGTGCAAATATTACGCTACAAATATGTTGTAAGACACAAAATCCTCAAAAGTGACTTAGGTTCAGCCTCAAATATCGAAAAATGAGCCTTCTCAAATTCTAATTTTTTTAGCATCATTAGAAAGAGCAGATTTTGAACTACTTGAAAGAGCTTTTTCTATTCTAGAGACCGTTTTACTAAGACATCGAAAAAAGGGTTGAATATTCTTATGAAACATGCACTGTCGGAGTTCGTGCATATGGTTGCTTAATTCCAAACAGCGCTAAGTAACAATATTATTAATAAAAATCAATATTATCAATAAGCAATAATATCATTAACAATTATCATGACTTCCTCAAGGGGAGTTGTTCTTCAGTGCTGAGCAAAACGATTTCTATCAAGCCGTATTGCCATAAGCGTAACTAACAAATTTTTCTGGGGAGGGGGCCATTGCCCCCCATGAAAGCTTACCGGTTTCCTCATCGATATTTCCAAAAAAGTATTGATAATTCCTATTCCCAAAAAAACGTATAAATATTCGCCTATATCGCTTGATCGGAATATCGATACACCTACTACTTCTAAACATCCCTAATTTCAAAGAATCAATTTTTAAGTACCTTTTTATTGAACTATACGAGGGAACACATAACTTTTCCCTTTTCGTAGTAGAGTTATGATTTATTCATTAACATACTAGCGTATGGCAGAAATCAATATTTATATAAATTGATTAAATATTCAGAAAGAAAAGAACGATTACAGGCACCGTAGGCATACTGTTCGTTCACGAAAAGAAGTCCGATAGAACAGTTATAAATAACGAGAGGTGACATCACAAACAGGCTATTTTTACATACGAAAGGTCAAACACTGGTAAAATAGCACACGAAAAAGATCACACTAACTTTAATGTATGTTTTGATATATTTACAGACAATTTAAGGAGTTTCCTGACCAAAGCGTAAAAGAATAAAATTAAAATGGTGAAGTTAAAAGTGAATGAAGTTAAGAATGAGTGAAATTAAGAGTGAATGAAGTTACGAGTGAGTGAAGCGGAAGTTAATTTCACTCACCCTTAACTTCACTGACTGTTAAGGGTGATCTTTTTCGTTCCTATTTTACCAGTGTTTAACCTTTTGTATGTAAATTTCCTCCCTGGTACCCTGTATTTTATTTCTAAAAACGGGCAAGTTCATTACAGCAGAGGAGGACTACAATTTCAGAATTGGCTTTTTGGTGAACGTTTGTCAGCGCCAAAAAATCGAGTTCTGAAATTGGAGTCCTCCCCACTCTGCTGTAATGGGATAGGCCGTTTGTAACGTCACCTCCCGTTATTTCTACCAGTTCCAATAAAAGTTTAACCAAAATTCCGGAATTCGTAAACCTGCAGGCGCAACTTGCAGTGTACCAATGGGTGTTATTTGCGATGAATCAACTGCTTCGATTGGATCAGGTATATTATCAATTTTAACATACAATTATCAAATACAGAAGAACCTCGTTAAGTCGAACACCAAGGGGAACAAAAAATCTCTTCGTATTAATAGTAATTCGTCTTATCCGGCAAGGATACTATGCTATATAATCTGACAAAACTTCAAAAACCGGTTCCTATTAAAAGTAATTCGCTTTAAGTGTGTTCATCTTAACGAGGTTCGACTGTAGTAAATAAAGAAATAACAAAAATTCAATTTAGCCCTAAATTCAGTTATATTAACGAGCATGCGGTTTTGGAATACAAAAATGCGCAATCTGCAACATAAAACCAAGAAGTATTCGCAAGGCAGTTAGCGAAAATGAAACTCACTGTAGAATTTATATAGACTCTCGCCCTTTTTGTGCTTGCTTGAAGATTCAAAGTCGAGTGTGAGTATTTCTCTTTTGGCTGAAACACAATTTCTTAAGAAAGGGGAAACCGATGGCTGTCCAGAATTTATTGAGGTGGCTATCTCCAAATTACGCTAGCGGCAGTTAATTTGGTTGAGGTCACTTCTCGCGTACGGTTGGGACGGCGTCGTCAAACTCCGGCCCTATGTTTATAGTGCATCCGTTAGAGTCAATTAGTGGAGCACAGATGCTTTGCACTAGCATTGATTAAGTGAGAAGGGTCCGACAAGAAAACGGAGTTTGCTTTTCACTCCATAGATTACCAAATTCAGGACGTTGTAGTGGGGACTATGTCCGAATGATGGGTTGCGAGTTGAAATATCACACAAGAAAAAAAATTTGCGACGGATGAGAAGATGAGTTTTATCAAATTAGAAGCGCAGTTCGTTGTGGTTGTGTTGTTTGTGTACATGTGTAAACTTCGGAAAATGTGAATTGAGGTTAGAAAGTTGCTAATTCGAATGGTATTTGTTTCCGCCCACGTGATGTGATTGGATAGAATGTTCATCACACAGACAGCATCTGATACCTACTGATCGATTTCTCGCTCCTGGTCATCATTCACATACTCCACAAGTGTCACATAAAGAAGTCAAGTTTCTTAGAACGTTGCACACATGGCTATCTTCCCATCCAGTAATAGGAAGTAGTCACTGGGAAGATTTCTTTCCCCACGTGTTTACGCATACATGACAGACACTTGTATTTTTAGGAAATTTTGGCGGTGAAAGCTGGAGATTTAGCACTAACCCGCCTTACATTTATTCACAATAAAAAAAATGAAATACGGGAAATTTTCTGGGGGGCCGGCCCTCCCCTGCCCCCACCTAATTACGCTAATACGTATTGCCCTACTGTTGAAGTAATGGAGCTGAAAGCTTCACAATGATGTGCTGTTCATGAATCCAGCAAGCATCACGCTTTTTCGGCCACTGAAGTGATTGCACACGACAAAAAGAATGCACAAAGATGATAAATGCATCTTCCTTTTCATTGGAGATTTCATATACGCTACCAATGCACCGGTGATTGTCTTAAATACCAGTTACATGTAGATCGGGGTAAGGTTCAGAATCGATGTAAAAGGAATATGCCTTTCAACAGATTAGTCGATAGAGGCAATAAAAAAAGTTTCGTCATTTGATACACGGCTGGCATGGATAAACTTTGTATCAACAGGTATAAACTGCTGATTATCTCATGTTCCAGGAATTGTGTTATAACCTTCGAGCCGTTCTTGTGCTGCCTTCATTGTTTCTATTTTTTTAGTTGATAACAAATAAAATTTTGTCCATGATACAATAAATAAGAAAACATTCTGCAAACCTTCGTGAACTACTGTTCTCTTTATCAGGTGAAATGTCAAGAAAGTAAAAATGTCTTGTTTTTCTTTCCCAGATACTGAGTTTTTACCCAGAGCAGTCCCGCACCAAGTTTTTTCCCAAACTCTTACCTTGGATTTTCCCATCTTTTGAACAAAACTTGTATGATTCAAGAATATATCTTGAGATGTTAATTATCCGATTTGGTAATCGAAAAGGCCCCCCAAACTAAAATAAAAATCTACAAGGGCGAGAAATAACATTTTCATCAAGTACATTTTCAGCATTCCAATCAGGAACATGCCTTTTCTCCTAAGCATAGTCAACTCTAGAAGATTAGAGACATCACCCTTCTCCATAGCACGATGATGTTCTTTTTTCCCCTTAAGTTATGTCTTGCCAGCCGTCCGCTCTTTTCCGTCTCGCCAGCGTATGCTTTCTCACTGTCACACAACAGTTGGTAAATAGTTCCTGTCAATTATTCCGCTAGAATGCCGTCTTTCACTCTAACAAATTATGTTAAGTAGTAGCTGTCTCGTGGAAGGCCTAAATTTCAGCTTTCCTCAACGCACGCGTAATCTCATTAAAAATCATCCCACATAGTATAAAATAGTAGTTTCTCTAGTCCAGTACTTCCCAACCTTTAAGTCACGACCCCTCCCTTTCATAGTAACCAAATAGTTACTCCCGCTATCCGCCGCCAGCCACATTTGCATAATAAAAGCATTTTTAACAGAGTAAAGAAAACACATTAAATACAAAATTATAATGCATGTATTATATATATATAATTCGTGTATTATAATATAAATTAATGTATATTATAAAGTTAACAACCATTAGTAGAACATTGCAATGTAGCCATGTTGAAATATAAAAGCGTTGGAAACATTTGGTATGAAATACCTTATTAAAACAATTGCAACTAAAAATAGTTGCAGCTGCGCACACGAAATTAGTTTCCAACCTCCCTGAAGGTCGCAACCCCCAGGTTGGTTTCCAACCTAGGGGTACTAAGATATAAGACATCGAACTTCTCGAACGTTCACTTTGTAATAAACAGTGAAGGGTTTTAATGTGTTTTGACTACTCACCCAGTGATAATCTTGAATAGCGTCTTGACCAAAAAAAAATAGATTTGGGAAGACCCTGAGAATCACTATTCTACCAGACTATAAGCATTCTTTCAATTGCTTTAAACAATTACTCTGATTTTTTTCATTATAGTAATGACAAGAAAGTATTAACTTCATTTAATTTAATGCAGTAACATGTCACGATCAAGGAAACTTGCACACAAGTGCAGAGTCGAATTTCTTAGTAACAAATCATGGTAAATCACCATATGACGGAATTGGTATGACATTTCAGTAATTAGCAACTGGAGATAGTCATCGACGTATCACCGAACACCAAATTCTGAAACCTGCTAACATATTTAAATTTTATGGCCAACATAATTGTGAAATTAAACTTTATTTTACATCAAATGAAGAAATAGAAACAATGAGGGAAGCATAAGAAGAACGGTTCGAAGGTTAACATACAATTCCAGGCACATGAAATAATCAGCAGTTTGTACCCGTTGATTCAAAGTTTATCCATGTCAGCCATGTATCAAATGACGAAATTTTTGTATTGCCTTGATCGACCAACCTGTTGAAAGGCATGGTCCTTTTACATCGATCCTGTGCCTTACCGCAGATCTACATGTAGCTGGTATTTAGGACAATCACCGGTACATTGGTAGCATATATGACATCTCCAATGAAAAGGATGATGCATTTATCATCTTTGTGCATTCTTTTTGTCGTGTGCAATCATTTCAGTAGCCGAAAA
>QLNU02003225.1:100757254-100777240 GCA_006491805.2 Dysdera silvatica | reverse complement strand
GAGTGGTTGAATGAGGGATGTTGTTTTATGGGTTATTTGTAAGATAATGCAGTCGATGGGAAGGTCTTTGTGTGTGTTTGAATCTGTGTACCCTATCCAGAATCTAACCTAATACAAGAAGGCGTGTGCAAAATAGGAATAATGCAATTATTCAGCCATTCTTTTATTTGTAGTTTGTCCATTTTCCCTGATTTTGAATAAGTGATATATAATTCTGCAGGCCAAAATAACTTTTCTAACGGTCGGACCAAAATTTTCATTATTTCCTTTTAAACATATTAGTAAATTGCCTTTTAACTCCCATTCATTAACAGCATTGGCATAATTGTACATGAATGTGTTAATGAAAATTCTGATGGAATTGTCGAAATAGTTTGCTTTTCCCCCTTTAAAGACAATCTTTCATTTGCTATGAAATAATGAAATCCACTCTGATGGGATTTCAGTATTTGAACAAGAACAAGAGTTAATGTCGAATTTCTCATTTTTAATATAATTTCCACAAGAGTATTTTTAATTTCCTCAATATTATGGATATGTGCTGTGGTCAAGTATTTTGTGATTTTTCAAGGAACAATTCCAGCTGTCTGTTTATAATTTAAGATGAAGTGGTAATTTCCTTTGTAATTTATTAAATCTAATTCTTTAGCTTTTTACCCAGCGTTTTAAATCCAAGTCATAAACTGCAAGTGACAATTTCTTAAATTTCTTAAATTTTTGAACCATCGAAGCCCTAATTATTTCATATTTTCGATTATTCGTATCCAATAAAATATTTTCTAATTTAAATATATAACTAGGATGTTTAACTTTAACTGCTTTAAATTCTGCAGCTGTAATTAATTATTGGAAGTTGTATGTTGTATTTTTTTATTGATAAATTTAAGATAGATTGAATGATGTTCACGAAATTCTTTTTTTTTTTTTTTAATAGAAAATCAAAAATGAAATGTGGGCGGTTTTTATAATGTGATACTTCGCTAGAAAACGAACAACTAATAATTTCAGTCTGGCATTAAATAAACTTCTGATTAAACCAAGTTAAAAGCATACCAACTGACAACTCAAATTCTCGTTGATGCCTCGATTACCGTCATAATTGCGCCAATTCTTAGAAGAATTTCGCCAAATAGTTAAAATTTGAGCCAATTTTGAAAACTTTAGTCGTTAATTAAAAATTACAAAATTAATCTGTGAATTTCATAGAAAAAGGACTTTGGATTCGTAATTAGGGGTCTAAAATCTATAAATTGCAATATGTCTCAATTCTCAGTTAGGACTCCCACTCGGGGTAGTTCCCTTGTAAATTACATATTCGACTTAAGTATATCAAATGGCATGTTTTTACGATTGTCATTTCTGAAAATAATGAGCCCTAAAGTTTGACGTAAATTTGAAAATGGAGCATTTTTTGACAACTTTCATTCAGCCCATGTTCTGAAGAGAGGAAATATTTTTCACGTTTTCAGAATGACATTTTATGATTCATGGCATGAAGTTAAACTGGAATGCTTATTTTCTGATCAATAGCGACTTTGGTTGTCACGTCATGGGCACCGAAACTTTGAATATTCACTTCGTGTTCAACTCCGCTTTTGTAGGGATCCATCAAACACGGGGTCATATGTCCCTTGTTATTTATTATTACGGGCTAGAAATTTGCACATGTTCATTTCTTGGACTTGTCTACAACTTTTTAAAATTTCAGCAAAATCAAAAAGTGTCGAGCGAGGAGCCCTGGACCACTTTGCATGGAATGACCCATAAGTACATGTAAATATAAGTTTAAAATAAATATAAACATGTATTACCATATTAAAAAAAAAATTCTTTGTAGGAAGTATCGGGTATCTCAGTCAGATGAATATGGTCACATGAAGGTCGTTATAAATTATTTCTCTTGTATATACAGGGTGTTCATAAAAGAAGTAGGAAAATTCAAATTTCATTTGCATCGAAACTACAACAGCTAAAACCGCAATTCTTTTTTTATTTACGTAGCTAATAGTCAATTTTTTTCTGCATAGTTAGAATGTCTCCACGTGCTTTCTGTTGTTCCCTACAATATTGTGTAACTGTAAGTAGAGTCCCATCTACGTTTGCTACAAAATGTCGATTGTTACATTAAGAAAGGCCCGTCGAGCATATCAAGAGAAGTAACATTTATTGTGAAACCAAAGGAGGTTTTCTGTTATACGCGTTTCTGAAGTTTCGTTGACTTTGTGTTATTGGTTTCGTCTCCATAATCCATATTGTCCATTAGACCTGTGTCTATAACATCATTATTGTTTTAGGTATCTGTCACTTTCTGTGAACGCAAGTGTACCTTTCATCACGTGGAGATATTTTAACTATGCAGAAAAAAACTTGTACTGCTAGCCATGTAATTAAAAAAGAATTAAGTTTTTAGCTATTGTAGTTTCAATGCAAATAAAATTTGAAGTTGTATACTGTTTTTATGAACGCCCTGTATAATGCATAAGTCACAACCCATGAATTGGGAGACGCGCAACTTCAGAGAACCTCACAAACTGAATAATATTAATATTTTACGTAATCTCTCCAGGTGGAAGGTTTTATAATTTATTAATATTATATTTTATATTTTTTTATTAATATTATATTTTTTATTATTAATATTATTTTGGGGGGGGGGTGGATCTGATTTAAAGAGAGGAGCTTAGATACAGTTGAAATTGAAAATAAATGCAAGCCAAATCCATTCAATTTAAAACCATGTTTATTTAGAAGGAGAGAGAGATAAACATTGGATGTTTAGTATTATTTCTACCAATCGTAATACAATTGGAATACAATATTAAAATAATTTTCTACTCCTTCTTGGGGCAGTTTCTCATAGTACGTGCGTTCAGATTAATGACAAATCAAAGACTGATCGTCTTCAAAATTCAGAATACAATTACATGCGTTGTTGCCAAATATAAAAAGCTAAACATGGTATAATAAGTGCCTAAACATGAAAAGGAAATTTGCATTGTTGCCAACTGCCAAAACTATAATCATAGAAGCTAGATTGCCAGGCTCTCCCAGTGGCAACAGCATATGAAGCCTATAAAGTGAAGAGCCCATTACATAGTTTAAAAAATATCAAATGTGAACCAAAGTAATGACATATAAATAAAATAAAAAAATTATATGTCTGTCTGTCGCTCTGTCTGCATGTATGCCTGTATGCGTGGGTGGGCGTGGGTGGGCGTGTATGTAAGGTGTTTGGATGGATGGATTGCTGTCTGAAGTTAGTAAAAGCATGAAATATAAAAATATAATTTTAAACAGGATAATAAAAATCGCACTTATATACTTGTTGCACGTCTCATAAGATTATCTAAAAGTACACCAATAGCTATTCTCTGGCGACTATTAACTATAATATTCTCTTGACTATTCTATACCTCTTCTCCTGCTTCTCCACGACTATTCTCTGTAACACGGCCTATTCTATACATTCTTCTCCTTGACTCTTCTATGACTCTCACCTTTGACTATTCATACGACTGACCTTTGATATTCTTACGTATATTCTATAACTTGACTATTCTACCGGCCTTCTCTAACAACACGACTATTCTATACGACTATTCTCTAACAACACACATGAATGCAAGCATTTCACTGGAAAACAAACTAACCGAATGAGAGCAAAAACCATAGTTATGGCTATTGGATCATTTGGTCGCCAGTAACTATAACTATAATACCATAAGAGCAAAAGAAAAAAGAGGTATAAGAAGAAACTAATAAAAAAATAATCAAAGGTATAAAGTTTACAACTCATACCCGGAATTAGGAATTCAATATAAACAAGTTTTATTCCCCCCTGTATTGTATGAAGACACAATTATTGATGAAAGAAATTATACAGATAGCTAAAATATTAAACTATGACGCTAACCATAAAACTCTAAAACTAATTATAATATTAACTGGAGGTTGATTGTGTGACATGCCTATAAAGTCAATATAAAATAAGTTAGGTAAAATAAGTTACATAAAAAGGTTAAACACTGGTAAAATAGCAATGAAAAAGATCACTCAAGCTTTCGGACGCATCAGCAGCAGTCCTTCATCAGGAATGGCTCCCATTACTCCTGATGAGAGAAAGGAACACTACTGTGCATCATGATGATCACTATTCAGTGTTCTTCTTTATATTCCTCCCTGGTACCCTGTATTTTATTTCTATAAAATAAGTTTCTTTGAAAAGGATAAGAATTTAAATAGTTTTTACAGAGCAAGAAGAACAAAAAGCTCTGATAAGGATTTTAAAAATAATATATAAATATTTATATATTATGATAATAAATAATATAATAATATAAAAATAATTATATAATAATAAATATACAATAATAATAATAATAATAAATATACAATATAATATGTAAATAAATAATAATGATAATAATAATATAAATAATATAATAATATAAACAATGAAATAATAATATAATAATATAAGCAATGAAATAATAATATATAAACGAAATGAAGTAATAATAATGTTAGAATAAATTTCTCTACGAGGAGATTACAATTGGCGATACTGGTGTTTTTATATTTAAAAATGCTATAACGTTTGCTCATGTAAAAAGATTAAAAAAAACTGCTATAAGTTTTAAAATCATGTAATTTTACTTGAGGTTCTGCCTACTGGAACGTTAGTTTGCTAAACGTTATTTCCATGTCGCGTTAACTATGATATGTTCTAAATTTTAAACTCATGTAATTTTACTTGAGGCGCTACCTACTTGGATTCCATTTTGCTCTAAACGTTATTTCCATGTCGCGTTTACTATGTTACGTTTTAAATTTCAAACGCCTGTAATTTTACTTGAAGCGCTACCTACTTGAATTCCGTTTTGCTCTAAACGTTATTTCCATGTCGCGTTTACTACGCTATGTTTTAAATTTTAAACTCCTGTGATTTTACTTGAGGCTCTACAAACTTGGATCCCATTTTGCTCTAAACGGTATTTCCATATCTCGTTTATTACAGTGCATTTAGACTTTTAAACTCATGTAATTTTGCTTGAGGCGTTACCTACCGGGATGCAATTTTACTTAGCATTATTTCCATGCCATGAAACTAGGACCTCCCAAAATCGAATCACTTTTAAGCCCATCTGTGAAGAAATGGATAGAAAAGAAAGAAAGAACCTAAGAATGTCAGTGAAAGTAAGAGGAGTGGCACCAATTGTCAAGAACTGTGCTCGCAATCTGCGAATGCGTTAGAATAAAAGAGGGCAAGGTCACGTGAGACGATTTTTGTTGACGATGCCAAAGCTGGCGACCTACTGACACCGTGGCTCTATTCAGCGCTAGTCTTGTAATCGATGATTTCCCTGCAATGGCTGGGGCGAGATTTTCACGAAAACCATGAGTCTTTCGTTCTCAATTGCTATGTTTAACAGCCATGTGAAAATGTCAAATAACAACATGAATGATGTTACATAACAATTTGCGGAATGTTAAAGAAAGCCACATGAATGATGTTAAATAACAATTTGTGCAATGCCAAAAACCAATATATGAACGATGTTAAATAAAACCATAGAAAACGTATTAAATAATAGTAAAAATTATATTAAGTAATAATAATAAAAGTGATCTTAAATAATAATAATAATACCTTAAATAACAATAAAAATGATCTTAAATATTAATAAAATGATCCTAAATAATAATAAAATGATCTTATATAATAATAAAATGATCTTAAATATTAAAATTATTTAAAAATAACAATAAAATTATCTAAATTAACAATGAAAATGATCTTCAATAAAACTAAAAATGAGGTTAAGTCATAATATGGACCATTATTTCACATCTCTTCCTATCGCCATTCCAAGTTTCGTTTCATAGTCGCTATATTATAATTTAGTACTGCACTTAGAATCCTATGCCGCATAATTTAATTATTAAAGAAGTTAAACATTATTTTTCTCAAACGACTTTCGAGGCGAAAATTATTAAAATATTAAAAAATCTCTCTAGTTCTTAAGTCGTATCCAGCTCTTTCTATATTTGGTAGTTCAACTTGCCTGTGCAGGGTTTTTTCGGAAAAGTGCGGCTGTCTAATGAAATCGAAAAATTAATTTTCACTGATTTTATGACATGTATTATGGACTTTTAAATACGAGCTTTTATGGTCTTATTTAAATGGTCTTTTGAAGAAAGCAATGGGCAAAGCAAAACTTAAAAAACTAACTCAGTACCACGAATGAGCCCGAAAACTTGCACCAATTTACTTATTAATTTTCCATAATTAAACATGAGAACTAAAGGAAATTGGTAGAAATCAGGAAACGTAATGAAATACTCACTAATATCAGATTTTCAGAATAAATTTTCTTTTAAAACTAAAATAAATGGAACTTTTTTTCAAAACATACTTCAGTAGCAAAAAAAGTGTACTATTTTTCCCAAATTTTTGCAATAAATAAGAAAATTACCAAATTAGGATACAAGTACTATAACCTTATAAGATTTATTCACAAATTTTAAACTAAAATATTGAATATTTTATAAATTTTCGCCTTTAATTATTTTAGCATTTAAGTTAGTTTTCTGAATGGTAATAGAAAATTACAATTGTACATAGTGATTATGTTAAAGATAATAATGGTAAAGATGATTATGTTACAGATAGTATATGTAAAGATAATTATGTTAAAGATAGTAATGGTAAAGATGATTATGTTAAAGATAGTAATGGTAAAGATAATGATGGTAAAATAATAATTTCGCATCGTATTAGTAGAATAATGATAAATTTACTGTGTTCGTAATAGTAATATAGTTATGCTGCATATTAATGATACGTCGTATGACATTATCGTGTTTTTGTCTACTAATGGTCATTTTACTAGTCAGTGTCCGACAATCAAACCACCAGCGTATATAAACCCGTGTCCAAACTTAAGGTTACACTCGATGTTATTTCAATGGGAGAAGTACATATTTTTAATCTTTGTGCTCTCGATGTGCTTAATTTTATGTAAAAAATCATTTTACATAAAATTATAGAGCTATAAACACTTAGCAGAATCACAACAAATCAAATTTCTTCAGATACTCTATAATGGAGAATCCTTAACAGAATCACAACAAATCAAATTTCTTCAGATACTCTATAAGGGAGAATCCTTAACAGAATCACAACAAATCAAATTTCTTCAGATACTCTATAAGGGAGAATCTGCAATCAAAAGTGGTATAAAAATTGAAGGCGAAAGAC
Source organism: Dysdera silvatica (assembly GCA_006491805.2). NCBI lineage: Eukaryota > Metazoa > Arthropoda > Arachnida > Araneae > Dysderidae > Dysdera > Dysdera silvatica. Next base: position 100,769,979 of record QLNU02003225.1, on the reverse strand, counting down.
AAAAATAAAATACAGCATCAAAAATTTATTTAAGATAACAAATTTGCATACATAAACATCAACTTCTATTTTCTAATAATTTTGCACATTTATGGGAGAAAATTTTTTAATTTTAAATCAGGTTTTGCGAATTTTCGTTTTTGACTTTCAACGTTTACATAAATTTTAATCATGGATTCTTCTTTATGGGATGAATGAAAAAAAAATTATACGTTGTGATTCTGTTAAATACTTTTTAGCTCTTTAATTTTATGTAAAATGATATTTTATAAGTGAAGCACACCGAGAGTTAAGGAGCAAAATAAGTACCTCTCTCATTGAAATAGCATTGAACGCAACCTTAATTTTGGACACGAGATATGGAGTTATATCTCCATATTCTACCAACTCCTCCCCCTCATACGTCTCTAACTCCCCTTTGAAACTTTCTACTTTGGCAAATGCCCCAAACACTAGGATAAACGCTAATAGTAAAGTATAATAAAGAATAATACTGTTCCGTCGTTCATATGGGGTGTTCTATTAGACGATTTGCATTACCCTAGCACACAGCAACCTGCTTAAAGCGGTCACCGCCCGATAAGCGGTTACGCTCGATTTCGCTTAACTTCACTGATCGTAAGAGAATAGTGTTTCCAATAGTGGACAGCTGTTAATTCATTATCGCATTATTGCCAATAATAATTTTTCTTCCATTCTCAAGAAGGCTGAAGAATAAAAGAAAAAGAATTGTAAAAGAAAATTGTAACATATAAGGACTTTCGTCAAAGTTAAAAGGCTAGAACAACTAAAGTACTTCCAGCTTTGGCAATGCAATGAATGTCACTAATAACAGTATTAGATATCAATAAATTAGATACCGATAAAAATATTTGTCTATCAGTTACAGAAAGCAACAATTTTCGGTGAAATGCCATTCCTACGACTGTGTAGTGTGCATACAACGTTACTTTCCAATGAGGGGACCCACCACCGATCCAGACATTGTGTCCCTTAAATATAGGTATCGCTCCTTAGGAGGTGCATGTGTTAATATATATAGTGGGGATCAGAGGATTCGCCTCTTAAATAAAGGTGTTCTTTACTCAGAGGTATCTTTTACCAGAGGTAGAACCATATCTAATTATTTAAGGATAATGAGAAGATAATGAGGCCTGATAATTAACACCCCAAACTCCAAACATTAACGAGTGGAGTGCAAGCTCGAAAATAATAACACAGTCGAACCTGTATAATGAAAGAAACCGCATATTTAATTCGAATTATCAAGAATTCAGATTAAAGAAGTTTTTATATGGATACAAAAAATAACTCCAACTTCAATTCAGTTAATTAAAAAGCGTTTCATTAAAAGATAATTATTCACAATGTTACACATTTACAGTTTTTTTAAAAACTAAAGGATTAATTGTTTTTTTTTGGAGTTAGTTCTTTGAGTATTTGTAAATACTTCCATTTTGGTGAATGCGCAGAAAATACGAATATTTGACTTCGGCTAACCCTCAAAAGACGCTTTGAATTATTCCATATTTTCCGTGACCTGCGTACGTGTGAGAATTGGATTTTCTGCAATTTATGTTCTTCACCTATTGATTGTTTGGCTTTTTTATGGCGCAAGAGCATCTGGGCTATACTGCGCCACTTCACCTATTGAACGTTCTGTTCTATTTCTTCATCTGACTGACCTATTATAGCTAACGTCTGCTCAGATTTTAGAGGCAGTAAGTCTCCGAAAACTTCCCCAAGTTCTTGTCAATATTTACAAAATCCTTGTAAGAAATATGTAAGTGTTTTATGTGTGTGTTTGCTTAGTTTCCTACCGTAACCGCGATCTCTTTAGCTTGTTTATAAATTGTTATCCGGGATATCCGACTAGAGCAGTGGTTCCCAAGCTTTTTCAAGCCGCGACCCATTTTTATAGTAACCAAGTAATCCGCGACCCCCTTTTATAGTAACCAAAAGATCCGCCGCCGCCACATTTGCATAAAAATTTTTTTTTAACAGAGTAAAGAAAACACATTAAATACAAAATTATATTATATACATATAGGCCTATATCAGTGGAGTAGACAACTTAGAAACATAAATTATTTAATATATAATATATTATTAAATTTATTTTTAAAATGAGCCATGTATATGCAATATGTATTTTTATAAAAATATTTGAAAATCTAGAACCTTAAATATCAAAAAGTAAACCATACAAAAAGGAAGTAAGGACTTACCATTGCTAGTAAAAAAAATTGGATGGGTGGAAGTTGACATTAAATTCAATTAAGGTAATATAATTATACGTATTTTATATTTAAAGTGGTTTTTTACGTAATTTACAATTTGCGAATGAATCTATGATGTCATCATAATCAAAATAGGATGTAATATCACTGTTTAAAAAAGCAAGGATAACTGAGTCAATTTACTCTAGAGTATACATGATCCTGGAGGATATTTCAGTCTTTTTAACAAAGAAAACGAACGTTCTCCAGAGCAATTAGAAATTGATAATGTCAAAAAGATCCTTAATGCAGTTTCAACATTAGAAAATACAGACGATAAATTATAAGTTTTAATTTTTTTTAAGCATATCACTCACTGTTTCGTTTTCATCTACTACAGCACTAAACCGCAGCAATTCATCTGCAAACTCCACTCCTAAATCGGACGCATAACACTTCTGCAAAATCTTTGCTTCAGCATGCATCGAATGGTTTTTAAAAGACGTTAAGCATGAGAATTTTTTTAACATGCAATCATAAGGTTCTTTGTGACTCCTCAGATTGGCCAATAGAGATTCGTGAAATACATAATGACCATTTACGATGAACTCTTTCCTTGGTTCTAATGCAACTGGGACAGTATTACCATCATCATCATCACATAGTCTGCTTCTTGGTAATTGCTTGTTCCGTGTTGTAGAATATGACGCCATCAGTGGGAAATTGTCTTTCCAATTGCTCAAAATTGTCTCTAACATACCAGTCATACAATGGAGATATTTGACTGACATTTTCTATGGAGTCCTGAAGACATTTGCACGTCTCGTTCAGTCTTTGCAAAATACTGTCCCAGACAACGGTATTACTGTTTCAAACTTACATAGTATTTTATGTAGGGATTTAGCTTCATGTTTTGTTACTGGAGTTGCATCATTACTGTTGGAAAGTGCTTTTAGTGTCTTGATAACTTCTTGATAGTTCTTCCTTAATGCTTTTGTGGAATAGGCATGAGTACACCAACGTGTATCAGAGCGACTTTTAAGTGTAATCTTTTTATTGCAATTATTGCTCAAATTTGCATTTACTGCTTGCCATCTGTCTGTCGAAGCAGAAAAAAAATTCTACACTGCTTGTACAACAAAAAAATAATTAACAACTCTACTGAATGATTCCGCTTCATTAACTCCAACAACATTCAGAGAGTGACCAGAGCATGGAACAAATTCTGCCGATGAATTTAAACTTTTGATCCATGCCTGCACTTCTGAATATTTTCCAGCCATGTTGGATGCATTATCATAACTTTTCCCCTGCAATTCTGTAAATTAAGTCCAAGTTATTCTATAGTTCTCACAATTACTTCTGTTAAAATTTCTGCAGGATGCCCAAAAACTGGTATGAATTTTAAAAACCCATCTCTTGGTTCACAATCTGGCCCGACATAACGTAAAATGAAACGTAATCGGTCTAAACGGGTGATATCTGGTATTGCGTCAACAATTAGAGAGAAATACTTGGCATTTGCTATAGCTGAAGTGACTTGCTTACATACTTTTTCTGCCATAAGTTCAAGAAACTCAGTTATACTTGTCGATGACAACTAATTAGTGAACCCAGATCCCTGATTTCCATACCTTTGGAGATCACCAGCGAGAAAAGGATCAAATTCCGATAGGAGTTCCAAACATCCAGGAGAATTTCCGTTTGAAACGGAACCTGTTGTCTCATTTTCGAAGAATGCCAAATCTCGCAGAGATAAAAACTTTAAACAGGCAACCACTCTTTTCAGCACCGATCTCCAGTAACTAACTTCATTCTGATAATGAATTACAATGCTCGAATCTATACGACTAGATGCTTCAAGACGTGTGCTCATTTTTATCACACAGTCTCTATCTAAACTAGAGTTTTCATGTTCTCTCAACATGACAGTCTTCCAGTCACTAAATCCACAGGTAGACAGACTGGTAGGATTACTGCCAAAAAGCTTGCAGATCCAACAATATGATGATTTATTATGCAATACATGCCATGGCATGATAATACAAGCCATACTCTAGCTATTTTTTTGTTATTTTTTTTTGTCAAATAGAAGTGGCTTTTTGTTAAAAATCGTTTACTTCTAGAGATGAATATTGGCGCAGTATAGCCCAGATGCTCTTGCGCCATAAAAAAGCCAAACAAACAAACAAACTTCTAGAGATGGGTCGCTCAGTTTCCATAACTTTTTCAATATTTTGTGGAGGTGGGTTATTAATAAAATATTCAATCATATTGTCCGTAATTATTGTCCATTTTTCAGGATCTTGATCATATATCGTTACAGACTGAGCTCCTGAACTAGAAAGGTCTGTGAAAGTGGCAAAATTGCTTTTATTGTCATCGTTTTGTGAATCATCATTGGCTGAAACATCCACATTTGAATCAATAGCGTCAGAGGCAGAAAAATAAATATTTCCAAAGCTATTAGAGTTACTTTGAAGACTGTAGTCATTTTCAATATACCCCGTATTTGTTTTGACTATCAGGTTTTTCGGTTGAACGGCAAAAGAAGAAATGAATTTTGCCATGCTTCCGGCCACCTTCTTTGCTCGCAGCTTGTGAGCTTTTTGCAATTTACGTTTATTTGCTCCAGAGGGATAATTTCGTGACATTTTTCTTAACTTTATAATCTTCTAATATTAGATTATCGATAAAAAGTTTTGATTTTGATCAATCACAAGAAAAAGGCATGCGAAATAACATAAAAGCACATAAACACGTGAATACCAGAATGTAAATAAATCGTTGGCGGTTGCGGTGAAGTTAAAATTCTCGCTCTTCTCGGAATAATAACTAGGCCACACCTACTTTACTCGCCAGTGAATTCAAAACCTTTTTGACCTATTCCAGCGCCACCTATAACTGAGTAAGGTTACATCGCCTAGAATACAGGCGCTATAGTAAGGTTAACAAAATAAAATTTTCATCCCTTGTGCGGTTTAGGTACTTTTGACGAATGCATTGGACTAAATTTAGGATTTCGGGACCCCTCGGAATAGGGGGCCCGGGGCAGCTACCCCGAGTGCGTAAATGGCGCACTTCTTACGATCATATCTCGTTCAAAGGCGCTTAAACCTTTTGTTTTTTCCATGTTCATGCTAACTGTAATGACAACTAGTTCTCATGACGCTGAACGTACATTTTATATGCCAGTCCGTTTATAAGGTATGTTATTCATACGTTATGAACGAACTCGCCGAAGCTAGAGCGAGGGGTGCCTCTAATAGTTGGCCATTGAACGTACATAACGTTATATACACTAGTAAAAAGCATATAAATCAGAGAAAGCTTCAATATTATGTCTACTAAAGACAGATAAGTTCAAAGTTTTACCGTTATATAAAACTTGAAAACTACTGTAGTACTATAATTCGTTTGTAGAAAGTAGACCGATGGTACCGTTAGAATTCGCGAGAGCTGACGCCACAAACAGGCTAGTTCGTTACAGCAGAGGGAAGAACGTCATTTCAGAAATGGTTTTTCGCGCAGACAAACGTACGCGAACAACCAGTTCTGAAATGACGCCTTCCCCTCTGTTGTAATGAACCAACCCGTTTGTGACGTCAGCTCTCGTTAATTCTAAAGGTACCATCGGTCAACTTTTCGCGAACAAACTATAATTGACATGCAGCAATGTAACATCCCAAAGCAATAATTAACAATTTTCGGGTATAATTTTGACTAATAGAAATGCTAACAAAAAAAAAACCACTATCAAACGACTGCCCAAAAACAAATTACAATGGAATAGTAGTAAAATGCTAAATGGAAAATTAATTTTAATATTTCTTTGCTTTTCTAATGTAGTGGTAAATGTTCGACGCTATCGAATGTTCCAAATCAAAAAAGTTCAAATAGTTTAAAAAGACGTTTCTCTTCTGTCACCACCATCAAGTTCCAGGAAATGCGACGACCTACGGGTGAAAATACCACTTTTTCCAAATCGCCATCAATGTTCATTGATCGATGCTAAGGCCATCAGCTCTTCTCCCCAACTCCCGGTCCTCCCCCGCCTCTAAATTCCAGCGGAAGACTTTTGGATTTTGTCAGCCTCGACTTACGAAACTACTTTTCTCGAAATAAGGAAAGAAAAGAGGTAAGTTCACAGCCTGAAAGTTGTCATTTCTAGCCCAATGGCGAAGACTTCGAATTACGGAAGCCTACCCACAATTTTATGTGAGACGACAAACTTGTTTCTTTCCCTTGGATAAACTTAGATATTTCTACGTGCGTGTGTTTTACTTTTTAATATATAAGTTGTTTGCTTTATTTGTTGTATGGGGCAACGCAAAGTGGGTTTATTTTATACACTGAGCTCGTCAAAAATCACTTTGCAGCTAATGCGCTTGAGACAGCAATTAATGATGTGCAATTTTCTTTTTAATATAAGGAGAAAGGTGCGTTCTTTTTCCGCAAAAAACAAATGCAAAAAATCAGGCAAGGAGGACGTAGAAGTTTCTCTAAGGAATCGGGTTCCAAAATCTAAAGTAATTATTTGGAAGAAGTAATTAAAACAGAGCACACAATTCCACTTCCAACCCTTTACAAATACTGTCATCCTCTCACATTTATAAAAGAGTACCTCCGTTGAAAATGCAATTTACATTTTGTGTTATTGTTTCGGAGGTAGTCACACAATGTTTACAGTTTCATTTAAAAGCATAGAATAACGCTTTATTTACAGGCGAGGCTGTGAATGTATGTTATTTTTACTGAGAATTACTCAAAATTAATTAAAATAAATTATTTTTTATTTGCTGATTATATTTTATGAATATTATGCTATTAAAATAATATCATTTGATCTAATTGTGTAGTTCAAGATATTCAACAAGATGTTAAAAAATTTCCTTAAATTTTAAGTGATGAAGTGTCAATCAAGAAGCAGAAGAGACTGACCACTCTCTTCTGTAAGATCGGACCTACCCTGAAATTCAAGGAGAACTCTTTGATCATTATCTCTGCTTTAATAAAATTTAAACAAAAGTTTTTGAATAATAATTTTTTCAAAATCGGAAGTACGAAATTTAGCACATCTATATGATCTCAAATCACTACACCGCAAATTACAAATCAGATTTACAACAACGTTAAACATCTAATGATGATCATCACTTTAAATGGTTGAAAGTACGTTTATACATTATTAGAAAGTTTAACCACTTCAACGTTGTTCTAAATCTGATCTATATGCTCATTTTGACAATATAACAAGACAAGAATATAATCGCTTTAAATTCTTTCCATAAAATTCAAATGTTCCATGCATATAAAATTGAAATCAAATAAGAGACCCTCGTAGCTGTTCCATGAAACGTCATTAAATAGATTGTCAATAACAATGCATTTGAAAGATCGTAGGATTTCATAAGTTTGAACGAATTACATAAATTTCTTCAAACAAAATAAATATTCGCTGCAGACTATTAAAATTGCAACACTGGGAGAAATGCACCAGATTGGACTAAAATCTGGAAGACGTATAAACCAAGAAAGATTATTCAAATTATTAATTTGTATTTCATAAGCCTATTTGGTCAACCTTGCATCTTTATCACATGAGATATGTATTCAATGAATGTACCTTTGACACTTCCTGTACTACTTAGTATTGAAATCTTAATGATCAACAAGGTATAAAACAAAACACACTGCAACCCTCATTGCGAAATTAAAAGCAGGACATTTATTTAAATTGCTCGATATCCTATTCCTTTACCAGTATTGAAATGCCGACAAGCACTTTCTGCAACAAATGCAAGCAAAAGTAAATGCAATTGAATTAAATAATCAAGAACATAATTATAAACATAAGTTCCGCATTCTCTTTCTCACACGGGGATCATTAAAATAGTAGAAATATAAAATTGCCGACGACGTAAAGCTGGCATTTCCTCGCCGCCATTACCATGTTCTACATCGGCTGACTGATGTCCGAATGTGCGTAAGCGTGCTCGTTAATTTGAGTAAGGAATGGCGACGGTGACAACTAATTTGATTACGCAATTTGAGACTTGGTACCACTGTCACCTTCGTCCTAATGTAAAAGCCATTATGAATAATCCCATAGGACGCAATCTTAATCAACGGAGCTTCTTTCACTTAATCTTCTTCTGTCTTTATAATAGCAATATATGAATATTTGTTAACCTTATTACGCAGCCTTCCTTAATTTAATTTTGAGGGTCTATATTTAGCTTCTGATAAGATTTCAAATAATGCCGGGAGCTGGCACGGAGGAAGAATGGAAAGGAGGTTTCAAATGAAATATCACTTAATGAGGACTTTAATTTCAGATTTTGGCACACGGCGTCGTCATAAATTGCTCCTTAAACTTGGCTAGTTCGAATTTTTAAGCCAAAAATACATTTAGGTATAAAACCACTTTCTCAGCTTTAATTCCATCACAGGCAATTTATGGGTCGTTATGTTTAAATCTTCTTTTAGAGTCTTCTTTCATTAGCATGGTTTATCCATGAGAGATATTTATGGAGATACATCATTTAGTTTTTTAAAGACAATTATGGACATTTTGATAGATGGTTATAATGAAGACTTGTACATTCACTACCGAAAGCACTAGATATTTAATAGCACTACAATAAACATACGGACAACAAAAGAGCATTAAATAATTCATATCATTATAATAAATATACTGACTATAAAAAGTGTTGGATATTTTATAGTACTATAATAAACATACTGACTATAAAAGTATTGTATGTTTTATAACACTATAAAGAACGTACTATCTATAAAAGGCATCGGATATTTTATATCATTATAAAGAACGCACTGACTATAAAGGCATTGGATATTTTATATCATTATAAAGAACGCACTGACTATAAAGGCATTGGATATTTTACAGCACTATGATAAACATACTGACTATAAAAAGCATTGTATGTTTCAATCAAATGGAAATAATGACATCCATTAATCAAAAGCAGTGTACACTATTGGCCTAATTTCGGTCATTAATACGCATAGTGAATCTTATAAAGAAATTATTCTCAACGTATCAGCAGGTCTATACCAAAACGTCCTTTCATACCTTTTGACTAGAGGATAGTTGGATGTATTTTTATGGCGAAAGGATAGAAAGGCGCCAAATAAGGTGAAAAATTACCAGAGAAATGCTTATAGGTTGGTATCCAGGAGATGTGCTGTTATAACTCATCCCATAGGCACTCTATAATCTCTGCATATTTTATCCAATAGATTAGAGGATCCAAACTTTTTCTATCCCGTATCATTTAATTGGAATTTTTATTTATTAACACCCCCTCTTCTCAAAACCCTACCCATCCCTCCAAGCAAAAAAAAAATTGTATTTGTCAGATAGTATGGTTCTTGGGTTAGCTAAAAAATCAAATATCACAACTTAATGACATTTACAGGCTTTTATATTTTATTTTACATTTTATTACAATTTATTTCAATTTCTATAATAGCAATCTAACATCAAAACAAATAAAAACATCATGAAAGTAAATTATAGCTACATTAATTTATGATGAAAATTCATAACTATCATTCGTCCCGATATATAAATCTTCAAACTTTGCTTGTTATTTTTTTTTTTTCGCAGTGTAGCCCAGATGCTCTTGCGCCATAAAAAAAAAAATCCAAACGAACGAACTTGGCTGTTAATAATAATTTTAATGCGATGGTTGGACTAAGTTTTTTGTGAGTACTTTTCCTCGTAAAGGCCATCTCACTTTTTGTGTGCAAAAATAATATAGCACAGTGACTGCCCATCTCTTCACACATAGTATTAAGGAGGATGAAGTTTGTTAAATTGGCCATAATGAAATTAACAACTTTCACAAATTGATTGAACACATACTGTGTTCCACATTTTGTGAGTAGGCCATTAGATTTGCACGTAAGTGTCTCTTTGCAGGGGCGGACTGGGCAGCCGGCCCATAGGCTCCGGGTCGGTACTCCCTCATAAGCAATAGGACTCGCGTCTTTGAATGGACAAGCATTCGCGCCCTCTGAATATCCAAGGTATGCGCCCTTTGAGAGGACCCAGTCCGCCCTTGTCTCTTTATAATCAAAAACGGTACAGTTTTGTTTTTGTTTTGCATGTTAACCTTTTATTTTTTGGTGCTTACCGTCATTATCAATATTATTTTCACTCACCCCGGGTTGAAAACCACTGCAATGGATCACCATTGAATTAAAGTGGAACGCTGTATCTTTCTAGGATAAATAGACCTTCCTTTACGGTAGTTCTGGCAGCTTTTTAAGAGGAACTGGGGAAGATTCTGATGTAGCCGTCATCATTGGCAAAGATACGTCAATAACTTACTAATTTCGGTTAAAAGCTACCATGCTTTTCTCTATACCTACGCCCCCTGGTGGCAAAGTGGTAAAGCGGTCGTCTATCAACCTCTTAATTTCGGTTCAATTCCAGTAGGAACCCATCGTTTGATAGGTTTTTTTTCTACAGATATGCAGTCTGGAGTTCGATTCTTCGTGTGAAAGAGTTCCAAATTCATCGGAAAACATCAGTCGTACACCTATAATAACATGATCTAAGTTGACCTTGCATTATAAAGCACAAATAAAGCTTTTCGACCTGCTTGCCTGAAAGCTTTTGTCTACATGGTGTATTTTAAAGTGAAAATTGATGTATTTTTATATTCAACCTCCATAGTCTTCATAAATGTACGTTCAACATACGGAAACAAATGATTTAACGTAAGACATTTAATTGAAGCGCGATTAATGTAAAAGTTAGGTCTGTTACGATGAAGACGTATTTAATATACAGTCTGAGCGGTTTTTTTTTTTTGAGTATACAAACCCAGTATTAAACGTTATCAAAAACTATTTTCAAAGCTCAAAGTCAGTTTGAAAAACAACGATTTTTCTTTGTTTTCGATGTTTGAATTGTTTACGACGATGCGTGTCAGAGCGGGCAAGCACAAATTCCATTCTCAACCATTTTTCTAAACTTTTTAATCTTCGACATGTTAAACTTAAAAGTCAACCCAATAGCTTTTCTTATAAAGCAAAAATACAAGGTGGCCATAAAATAACTTATAGTATTCTAGACGTTCTAGAGCGATGATGAAAAGAGATATCGGCTAGGAATTTGGAGGTTAGCTTAATTAGACTATGGGAAAGCAATTTTAATTTAGTTCCAAATTTCGCCACTAGGGAGAAAATGGCGCTTTATGTGTTCAAATCTCTCTCTTTTTTTTTAATAAAACCACTTTCCTTATATAAAATAAAACCTTTCTGTAAATTTTACAATGTTTATACTGGCTGAAAACAGCAATTATAGCCTGGGAAGCGCCATTTTCCCTCTAGTGGTGAAATTTAGAACTAAATTAAAATCGCTTCCCCGTGGTCTAATTAGGCTACTCTCCAAATCCCTTGGCGATATCGTCTTTCCTCATCGCCCTAGAATGTCTAGAATAGAGTAAGTTATTTTATGGACACACTGTATATGTTTCCGAAGATTTGAACAAAAGTAAAAACTGCAGTTACAGAAATATGGTTTAAAAATACTGCACCATGTACGATATTGTACGCATTATTTATGCAGAATTAACCAAAAAAATAATTGGTTTCATGCTCCGCTTTGTCTAATGCGTTTCCACGGATGGTCGAAAATTTCCAAAGGGAAATTCCATTTCGAGGAAGGCTTTTCAGCACACCGGTAGGTTTATTGAAACTCTACACATACTCCTGCGAATATTGAAAATGTTTTGCATTTCCGCATGATTTATTTGTCTGGATATTCGTAGTCGCTAAACAACATACAACAGCCATTGAATTTTTCTACAATAGTTAAATGGTAACACGACAGTTTTGACTAGAAAATGATAGCACTTTCATCTCCTGGAGTGTCTGCTGATGAAATAGATCACACAACAGGAGAACGTAGTTCTACTAACTTATTTTGATGAACTGAATTACAAACAAAACATGGCTCTACTAACCTTATCTTGATAAACTAAATTGCAAATATAACACTGTTCTACGAATTTTAGCGTAGAGAAATGAATTGCAAACTACACATAATTCTACTAATCTTATCCTGATGAACTCAATTGCAAGCACAGCAGTGTTCTACCAATTTCAAATTTATGAATTTGTTTACATAGTTCACAGAATTTTTTATTATTGTATGGCGCAAGGATATCGGATAATGCTAAGCCACAACATAATTTTGTTAGGGATATTCAACTCCTTGTTTCTTAGAGAACTGAACCTTGAAAAGCGGATGGATAAAAAATACAGCATGCGCTCGTACCGGGGAGTTGGGAAATAGTTAATAGCCCCAAACATACCTTAGCTGTGTTGAAGCGTGTGTAGAGCGACATTTAAAACCCGAAACGTCGCTTGTGTGCAGATTTTATTATTATTAAGAACTGAACTCGGAAGCTTTTGAAAAAGATAGTGGTAAACTCAATGCCCTTCTTTTTGTGCTTATGGAAT
>QLNU02003225.1:100732792-100757154 GCA_006491805.2 Dysdera silvatica | reverse complement strand
TATAAATCAACGTTTATTGGCGTAGTGATACCAACGCCGATGGTATGGCGTGATTAGATGGTGAAACGTTCGAAAGAAAATAAATATTTCTGCCTTCGGTGGGACCTGAACCCACGACCTTCCACCCTTGGGTTCAGGCAACGCCCTCTATAACTGAAAGCTAGCGAAGTCAGTTCGTGACGTCATTAGAGTGGACCTTATGTCTCTTCCGTGCTTAAATCGTTGGAAAATACGAATATTTTTGTTTAAATATATATGCATGTACATTAACTACTATTTTTATACGTTGTTTATAATTTAGATGCTTATTTGCTATATTTAAATTGAATGTTTTTAATAAAAAATTGACAGATGTATTTTATTTAGAAATTTATAAGCACATACATTTAAAAAATAGAGCTTCTTCGATCAGCAATTATAAAAACGTAATTCATTGCATTTTTTAAATTGAAATTTATCTTCACAATAAATAGACAAAAGCATTTTTCTTTTAGTCATTTTAATCTCACAAAAGGAAGATTTTGCACCATTCACAGGTACAAAATGAACCAATCGTTTATGGGAGTATATATATATATGAGAAGTCACATAAGAGATATTTAAATTAAACAATTTTTTATTTTAAGAAAATTCATCATTTTAATGCAACTAAAAATTATTAAATTCACATAATTTTATAATAATTCACTAAAAATAATTGAATTCACAAATACACATATAAGTAGGATATAAAAAAATATAAAAAATTAAAAAAATATATTGACTTATAGGATTACATGTTATTCATTTTAAAACTTTACTTCAATTTTTAATCAAATTTTAAATTTCACAAAAATTAAAAATTATTTGGAAAAAATAAACCAAATAATTTGAAATGACACATCAGGAATTCACTTGAGGAGCTACCACTGATACACAACTGCTATTTTTTTAAACACTTAAACATTTTCTTTTTATCAACAGGCTTAGCAAAGTCATTTTTATTTTAAATGCAATTTTTTAAAAATGTATTGGTTGACACAAATAATGCATTTTATAATGGCATCTGATGTGTGACCTACATCTTATGAATCAAAATTGAGGAAACATTCCTTCTGAGCAATGATATAAAGTGTTAAATTTACAGTTGCTAGCCTTTAGTTTGGTATTTTCAAAAATATAGATTCATACGTTGATACTAATTTTTGTATTATTATATAGTTAAATAACGCAGAATTTAGAATATCTAGGTGTGGACAAGATAAACCATCCCTATCAGGAATTTTAATGTAACTAAATTTTCCTTGTTTATATTCGAAACATTAAACGTTTTAAAATAATGTATGCTTTACCTTCTAAACACTTTTCCCTTCGTAAATATAAATAGCAACAATAACAAACAATACTTTAATATGGCCATTTAAGAATTTACATTACATATGTCAGTACTTGTCATAAAACTACAACCAACCAACTAACCAACCAGTTACATATGTCTGTGTCATAAATACTCCTAAGTTTAAGAAAGCATGATACACCATTTTATTATAAGCATCAAAAACTTTTATATCAATAATACCACATTGACTCAATTTCAAACTTAATGGCAAATGATTTGAATATGCAATTTACTTTCAACTTTATATTGTCGAGCCTGAATAACATTTGAACTGTTTCTAAGATTTTAACAACATCAAAAACTTATTAAGAAAGAGCAATCACCCATCATCCGAAATGTTCACAAGTCTCTTCACATAATTATCGCATTTATGTTTACCTTTAAAGGTAGTTTTCACACAATTGTCCACCATATATTGATGATTTCTGTAAAATGTGCAATTTCTTCAAAATTAGATAATGAATTTTTTTTACCAACCTCTCTCAAACCTGCAAAATGCTGGGTTAAAAACAAATTTTACATTTTGACATTCAAAGTTGGTTGTGTGCAAAGCTCTTAGGGTGAGCCCATGTTTATATTTTACAAGATCCTCAATTTCTGTTTCATGTAATTTTTTCAAATTAAAAAATTGGGCAGTTTTGCTCAAGGGAGTTCTATCGAAATTAAGTTAATACAAAGTTTGGTTACAAGTTTTTGATTCAACCGATTATTACAAACGCATTTAAGTAAATGTACAGAATCGATAACATGAAACAATGGTCTAGACCAGGGATCGGCAACGTTTTTGGGATATTGTGCCAAAGCAATACTGTAGAATCATTCTGCATGCTAGTAGAATCATTCTGCATGCTAGTAGAATCATTCTGCATGCTAGTGGAATCACTAATCAAATTATGCTGCTTACTATCCATTATATTATGACTGTGTTACCTTCCATTTATTAATACAATTTAGGTAGATCTTTTGATATATTCCTAGTTCAGTAAAAGAATTACTTTTCTTATAAAAGGTTGGTTGGATATATGGTGCAAAGACAGCAAGGTGCATTCTATGCCAAAAAAGGAATTTTCTTAAAAATGTCCTTGTACATTTTGACATACAAGTAACAACAGTTTAACAATACAAAATGCAAATAGTGCAATCCTTTTGCTGTATGAAACCGTATTCTCTAGTTCAAAGGTTTTGAAGTGAACAAATATAGACCTTTTGCTATTTTATAGTACGCGCTTCGGCAAAATTAATTACTCAAAACACTACTCTTATGAAGAGCAAATGTGAGTGACAGTGGAGAGGTTGAGACACGAAGAAAAGAAAATTTTGGATGGGAATAGAATTAAGAACCATTCAAGGTGCAAGAAATCTGTCTGATCTCAAATTTATGGTTTTGCACACTTCCTTCACAAACATCTAACAACATTTCTCTTTAAGAGATGTGAAAGTGGATTTTACCTAAAGACAAATAAAATTGTTTTGTTTTGTTTTGGTTTTTTTTGAAGCGAAACAATCACACTCTGATGTTTTTTAAAACACTTCACGTGCCACCGTATGTTGTCAACCTCTAGTCTAGATTGATCAATTTGATTTCTGTACACAATACTTGACTTTTGTGAGATGTTAAATAAATACATGGTTTTCCAATTTTTTGCATTATTATCTGAGCAGACATAAATAATTTTAAAACCAATTGTTTCTAATTTCAAAATAATTTTTTTGCAAAAAATCACGAAGTTCTTGGGCAGTTAATGTACGAATTGGCAAAATATGAATAACATTTTTATGTGGCGACAACAAATTTTGCACCATAAAAACATGTCCACTATTATAGCAGCTGTTTCAAAATCTACTCATTTCCCCAACTATACTTCCACCTTTATAATTAAATTGGGATTTTAAATGCATTCCATCCATTAGTAAAATGTTCAAAGGAAGATAACTGGGTGCTACTGCACAAGCCATTCCCTAGTGGATTTCTTTGGAAGTGTTTCCAAATGAATGGCAATTGTGACACTGACCTGCCGCCATGTTGTTTACGTCATTACAAAAAGGAGGTACTAGTCACAAGCCCATCTACAACATTTAGCGACTTTCCGACTCATTTTAAGAGGAGGGAAGCACTAGGAGACGAATTCCGCAGTGCCACCGATAACTGTTTAAATTTAGTGCATATATAGTTTAAGAAATTTTTTTTGTTCACATTCATCTATGGGGTTAATTTAAAATGAAGAACATAACCTTTAATAGTGCTGATAAGGAGAAATGGGTATTCAAAACTGCTTAAAATTTATGCATGTGGAGAAATCAGAAAAAGTAAACTGCTAAAATGTCTAAACATCATATGACACTGCTTTTTTTCTAATTTTACCACCTGTTCTATTAAAAAAGAGCGTTTTTTTCAGCATTTTATAATAAACTGTCTAACAATATAATACATAAATGGTACTTACACAATTGGTAACAGATCCAGAACTATACTGTCTGTTGCTAAAGCTATTCCAATGATCTATTTATTAAATTTATTTACTTTTTGGATAAAAAGGCGAGTTCCAGTTTGTTTTTTTCAGTTCAGTGTCAGCAAAATAGTACCAAGATTCAAAACTGAATCTATTATAGTAGAATTTGTTATCGTGGAACTGGTCACAAGTTTAGGTTTAATGTTAACAATTTATAGTCTTTAAATATCACTGTCCATTTTGAAGATAAACTTGATAATTGTAACTTTTCCCGAAGTTCATCAATAGCTTTAAATTCTGCATAAAAGGTGTACTCTTCTATAGATGTCAAGCTCGCTCTCGCATAACTCTCTTCAAATACTGCATAACTGAACGTTGTCTCTCAGAATCTGGCAAAATTCAGGTATTTCATGTCGATGACATATACGGTGTACAGCTTTGGAGAATAGTAGAATATGCTCCTTATTTTAGACTTAGATATATGACACACTAACAACAGAACTTTATGACTGTCGAAGACACACCAGTTTCTCTAAAATCCAGCCGTCAGCGAAAGTCTGCACACAAACCTGGGAAACGAATAGAAAAAGGACGTTTTCGTATGTTAAATTGAGATATTGTAAAATACAAATTTAAACAATCGTTAATAATAATTTCTAACATACCTAGCCATTAAAGAACATAAAAGCCCTGCTATTGAAAATATAAAAATAACATATTCAACTCCCTGAAACATGTCTCTGCGTAAAAACGAATATATGTAAAACTTGCATTTATAATGTTTATAGGAGCCATTGTTACAATCCTATTTCGAATTTCAAATAAAAATTGCAGGATATGGCGTAGGCGTAGGTTCGAAGGGGGTTTCAAGGGGAGTTAGCCAACTCATATATTCAACAATTATTATAGACAATTATTATATGCAATTGTTATAGAAAAGTAAACAGTTAAGAAGATTAGATGCCCTAATAATAATTAGGTTATGATGCCCAAAAACGATTATATTTTATATAGCGTAATATGAAAATGTAGAATTCACTTTGTACAAGACATTTAGTATTAGAGTGTTTATTTTATTCGTTAACTATATTCGCGAAAAGTATTAATATTTATTTTGTAAAGTGTAAAACTATAGCACAGATCTTATGCATTAATAGATCGCCTGTAATATTAATAAATTTTTTAATTCAATATTCTTTTAACGACATTTAATTGCGTCAAAAGTAAGAATAATATAATAGAACAACATACCTTTGAACTCGCTGTTACTGCGAAACCTTTTCTTTTCCGCTGGTGAATTCATTTTCTTGAAAAGCACTCGGGAATCCAACGTTGAAATACATGTGCTTCAATCATAATTTCCACATGCAATATCTTGATAACAATTTCGCTCTTTTATACTTTTATTTTAATCATTCAAACACTAGATATATACCATAGGCGTTCTTCCATCACCACACGCAACAACCAATTCTCATTAGTTATGCGTGGCAATACATTCTTAGCAACCCTCCATAACTCATTACACCATATCTTATGTACCTTTCTCTCTCTTCTTAAACAAGTACATATCCACCTTTAAACATCCACTGCCTGAAAGTATTTGACAAAACCCTTACTTTTTTCGTGCGCGTGGTTTTTATTTTTGTTTTTGCTCTTACTTCTTTTCATTTTTCATTTGTATTCCTTGATTATATTATCTGCTGTATGTTCGTTTCGCTCCATATACATCTGATGAAGGCTGCCCTTTAGCGCAGCCGAAAGCCGGCTCATGTACCAATAATCTAACAAACCGCTCAAAGTTGTCTGATTGCTTTTATTATATTCAAACAGATTAAACAATAATATAAAAGTTCCGACGGAGAGAGTCTTACCGTACAAGCAAATCGACTTTTCTTCGAGAAACTACGTAATGTTGGTCCACTCCTGTGACGTCACGACGCCCTCTCTATAGTGACTTGGCTGGTTTCTAGTTACAGTGGGCGCTGGTTTAGGTCCCACTGAAAACAAAAACACTTCTTTTCCTACGAACGTTTCACCATCTGGCCACATCATAACATCGGCGCTGGTATCACTACGCCAATAAACGTTGATTTATATTGTTGTTTAATTTAATCTGCATTTTAATTTTAAATGTTTGATTTAATCTGCGTAGTACCTGATTTATATAAAAATGATAACCTTGAATTGCCGCAACATCAGCAATGCACATTACTAAACCAAAATGAAGCAACCAATGAAAATAAACTGATGAACTGATTAGTAAGATGTTGGCATAACTAAACTAAACGTGGTAAAGAGAAATTTCTGAACTAAATTTATCCCGAATTCTTACCATGCATTTAAAATATCCTTTCCCTGGTTATTTTCCTTGTTTTCCGAATTTTATTTTTTCCCGAATTTGCAATTTCTAAAATTGTTTTATATAAATCAAAGATTTAGATAGATGGACGGATGTAGAAAAACGCACACACGACCAAAGAAATTATGAAAAGAGATCAGTCCGTCCAGAAATGGTGAAACTAATGCGAAAAACTGTACAGAAAACCAACCAACTTAAATTCAAAGATATACGTTTAAATATACGTTTGAAGAAGGGTACAATATACATAATTGTAATAAAACAGGACTGTTCATGTTCACGTTTTAGAATGAAAGAGATCATGATATGGTCAGAAGTTTTGTTTAATGGATATTCCAAAGCAGTAGAACTACCCAGTGCAGTTGAAGTGGGAGCATGCCGCAAAATGTTAGCAACTAATAATATTGGCATGTTTTGTAATTACCAAAATACATGTTGGCATGGATTTGAACAATTTTGAAACTTTTCATTGAAGATGTCGACACATGCCATAGCAATAGCACTTTTAAGGTCGTTTGCATTTCCATCTTGATTCTATTGTTATAAAATGTAAGTAAGTAACGTCCCTCATGTTCTTGCATGCGGTTTAAACTAATAGAAAGAATACATAGACAAAAAAATACTACATTTGTCCATATATGTCCTAATATGCAAAATACTACATTTCTTCATATATGTCCTAATATGTAAAATACTACATTTCTCCATATATGTCCTAATATATAAAATACTACATTTCTCCATATATGTCCTAATATGTAAAATACTACATTTCTCCATATATGTCCTAATATGTAAAATACTACATTTCTCCATATATGTCCTAATATGTAAAATACTACATTTCTCCATATATGTCCTAATATGTAAAATACTACAGACGCCTCACTCTCCAAAAACTACCC
The DNA here is from genome assembly GCA_006491805.2 of Dysdera silvatica. Classification (NCBI taxonomy): domain Eukaryota; kingdom Metazoa; phylum Arthropoda; class Arachnida; order Araneae; family Dysderidae; genus Dysdera; species Dysdera silvatica. The sequence goes on along the minus strand of QLNU02003225.1, from coordinate 100,750,059 downwards.
TTGTGTAATACTCATCATGCGTGGAGAATGGTTGTTCTACTGACTGATAACACAAGTTGAAGCAAGGGTGTCCTGATCAAATTTAAGTCAGTTTTAAATTTAATTTTAGTGCATTTATCTATTCTTACGTAGCAATTCTTGAGATCTGGGGAGGAAACGGGTCATAGCCCCTCCCCATACCAATACTCAGCACACAGAATTCATTTGGTTTGTAGTTCTCATTTTTCCAAGGGGTGGAGGGCAAAACCACTTCCCTTGTAACGTCGGTGGTTCAATCACATGTGCGTTCGATTATTGCAAGCAGATTCAAACAAGCAAGTGAAAGAAAATCGCCAAAGGTCGATATTTAAATTTAGCGGGTTTCAATTAACATTAATTCGCAACTCTCTAATCCGCAACTCGATAATCCTCCACTCTCTAATTCGTCACTCTCTAATTCTCAAGTAACTCGGTAGGTTTTCAATGTTAACAATAGCCATCATTATTGCATTTACGGAAGACCTTTACCTTGTCCTTTTCATTGCGTGACAGACAGGCAGACAGGAAAGCCAGAAAAAGCAATAGCGGGTTCAATATCTATTGAAACCCTCTAATTTCGTTCTATGATGACGTAGTTTGTAGACTATGTAGAATTTCCGAGTTAAATTCGGTGGGAGCAAATGTTTGCCGTTTTTCTACTGACTCTCAGTACGGAGCTTTATTCTCTGTAGGATAGAGGTTCTTCGAAAATTGTAAATTATGGCCTCATTTTTCCTTGCGATCTAAAACATTAGCAAACCACAGAAAACGTTCACTTTCACATGAATCTCATCGATGTATGTGGACAGCTTCTTGTCTTATGCTTTGAAAATAGTCATAGCAGAATTAGATTATTTTTAAATAAATTGCAAATACATAAATTATATCAATTTCTCTTTGGAGATTTTACAAAAAAAAATTGACAATTTTTATAGGCAATTGAGTTGTGGCTAAGGATAGCCTATCTCGCTCTAAACAAATTACACGTCATCTAGAAAATCGAAAATTTCAAATTTATTTTATATGCGGAAAACATTGTGAGCTAAAGCGCCCCTACCCAAGTTCGCGAGGCTAAATACGCTAATGGCAATAATATGTATTACGTGTGCATTTATGATACGTTATTAAATGAAATGTTTTTGGAAGATAATGCAGTTTCCCCTGAAATGCCACTGTCATTTGCATCTGGTTCTTTTATTGGGAACACACGTCATATCGTGAGTCTGCCGCTGGAGGGTAAAGTGTTTTTTGGAAAGGGGCCAAGGGTCAGAATTGTGTAAGTGACATGATGACGACCGTTTACGAAATATCTGATCATTATCAAATACGGTTTTTATTGGTGATAAAATTTGTTTTCAGTCAAATATTTTATCGCTGAAAGAAATGCATGTAATAAATTGGGCGTGGCCTCAAGATATTGTTTCAATTTAAACAAATCCACTATTTTCCTTTGGAAAACGTTAAATAAGAAAATTAAATTATAGATTTTGAGGAAAGAGCAAATTAGTGACTAATACAAAGATGCAAATACTTCAATAATTCGTTGTTTAGTTTACTTATACTTTCTCCTATAGATTTGAAACTTATTAGATGCACACCCACATAATTATTTAATAATGGCAAGGATGGAGTCAGAATTTTATTTAGGGGGGTAAAAGATTTTTACAGCATGTATCGATAAAATCACAGCACGCAAGGCCGTAGCCAAGTCCCATTAAAAATTTAGTTTTTGGGGACCGGCCCTTAAGATCCCCCCTCTGGATACAGGCATGAATAATAGGATAACTATTTGATAAAAATTGATGACCGATCAATGGCGCAGCAATTCAAAAATTATTGGGGGACCGAGATTTAAAAAAAAAAAAGTCATGAGCAATTAATTCGGTTTTAAGAGGAACACTGCGCCTTGTTGTTCAATGGGGGGATTGAGGACCCCACTTCTACGCCCCTGTGACCAAATAAAGGTTGGGAGAGAAGGCAGGTAGTAAGGGAATCTAGACGACAGGCAAAGGGGAAAAGGTGAAAGGGAAAAACAATGAAAAAAAGGCAGGTAAAAAAGAAAAAGAACAAGAGAGAAGATAGAAGAAAGTATGAAACTATAATAACATATTATAAAACGATTCATTTTTTACGTATTTCTTTATAGTATCGTCATCATTAACGAAACATCATTAAGGGGCAATTATTTTAATTTTATGACATGGCTACTTCAATTAATTTTAATTGTTTATTTCAATTCATTATATTATTTGATTAATTAACATTAGTTAATTATATTATTTGAATAATATAAATAATTTAATCATTTTGAAGAAAATAAAATAATATTTATTTTCTTCAAAATAAATATTATTTTACTTTGAAGGAAAAAATTTCATCGCACAGATCTGCGATAAAATTTTTTTTCTTCAAAGTGAAGGTTATTTCTTATGTATTTTTTGATGCTGATTCCATGAAAAATACTCAAAAAATTCTACCACGTAGCGTTTCTATACAAATAGAGAATTTCTGTCTGGTTGCCTGTCTAGTACGCGCGCTACTATAAAAATGTGTGTCAAGCTAACGTTTTTGCTTAGAAAAGAGGTATTTTATCTCACCAATAATAAATTGAAACGTAAAAAGTAGAAAAATGTTATCAAAAAGTCAAACGCATAAATGACATTATAAATCAAAGAAAATTTTTAAAAAAATTCGACGTCGTGAACGCCAAGCAACTTGGAGCTTTTCGATCCATAATGGATCGAAAAAGGATCGAAAAAGAAGGCGACTTGTTGCATTTAGCTCCAGTTTGTTTAACATTATGTCAAACAAGTTGGAACTAAATGCAACAAGTCTTCCGTTCTCAGATATTAAGGGGACGATTAGCGACAATGAACGGAGCCCAAGCAATCTGCAATTGGATGTTACTCCACATGTGGTCTAAGAGTAGGGTGAATTTTTTTTGTTTTGGATTGCCTATGATATGGGGAGATCCCTGAAACCACAGCGATGACTGCTATTTTTGTTCGTATAACATACAGGGGTACAGCTTAAGAAAACAAAAAAGGAGTCTTCTATCCAAACCATGCATCTGCACTGCATCCTGTGCTTCACGGACCCAAAATGTCCATACCTTTGCCACCAGAAAGGCTAGACGATGTTCCTGTACCCTCAGGGAGCGAGTCAAATAACAATTCGTACGACGAATTTCAAGTCGACGACTGAAGTTAGCTCCAGCCGTTTTCACAATCGGAATTAAAAGACTATCCGAGACCTGGGCATTCCAAAAGATTCTACTCAATCGCCGGGATTTAGACTCCAGTAGAACTTGTTGGCCTGGAACTTCTTTCCATTGGTTTCGAAATCGAGATAAAGACTTCTTGCCTTAAGTTTCACAAGACGGTGTACTTGTTTACTGCTCCGATGTCTCCGATTTCATGGAAATGTTCCAAATTCAGCATAAGGCGAAAGGTTGAGGACTCTTCATTGACTCATCACAAAGAAATTTGAAAGCTGTCCATCTTTCACAACGGCCTTCAACAATTTCAAATATGCCACTATACCGGTTTGCCATTCAGTTCGTTTAAAAGAGAGAGAGGTATGAGAATTTAATCCTGACCAGATTTGATCCTTAACTACAAGAAATAAGAATGGACCATCTGTGGCAATCTGAAAGTACTCTCTATGATCCTTCGTCAGCAAGGTGGCTACACTAAGTACCACTGTTTCCTCTGCGAGTTGGACAATCGTGTTAAAGCCAAGCAGAACGTTAAAAGTAGGGGAAAAGAACGTGACCTTCGAATCTTTGGTGGAATCGAAAAAAGTACCCTCGCCTCCACTTCACATCAAACTTGGCAACAGAAAGCAATTTGTGAAAGCCCTGTCAAAAGTTGGTGATAATTGCACGTACCTGACAATTAAGTTTTCAGGACTGTCAGACGCGAAGTTGAAAGGAGGAGTTTTCGTCGGTCCTGACATTCAAAAACTCATAACAGGCAAAATCTTTAAAACCAAAATGGAAAACATTGAGAGGTCAGCTTGAAAATCCTTTAAAGAAGTTGTAAAGAAGTTTCTTGGCAAGCAGAAAGACCCTGACTTCAAGAACGTCGTAGGAAACATGCTGGAGACCTTCAACGTCTTGAGCTGCTCCATGAACTTGAAGATCCACTTTTTAAACTCCCATCTAAGGTATTTCCCAGAAAATCTAGGCGCTGTGAGTGAAGAGCAAGGAGAAAGATTCCACCAAGACATAAGGGAAATGGAATTCGAGTATCAGAGCAGGTGAACATCAATATGATTGCAAAATACTACTGGATGCTGATTAAGGAAGCGGCGCAAGCAGAGCTCAAGAAAAAGGGTTTTAAACGAAGCTTCGAGAGGAAATGAAAAGAAACATTTTATTGATTTTTGACTTCGTGCTGGCTACGACAAACTTAGCAAATTAATAAAATGTAAAACAGATCATATCTTTAAATTTCGTAAATAAAGTTTTTTGATTCTTCCAGATCTTCTGTGCGATTTTCCTGGGTCCTCATCCTTACTTTATGGAAACTTATTACGTGATGAAAGGAAAAGCTCGGCACTTCTGAATTCAGTGTATTGAAAAACATTAGAAACACCTAAAACGGTGCAGAGAAAAATTAAAAAGTATTATTTGGCAAACCTATGTTTTTATTTGTTGTTATTAATTATTTATTTCATTATATCAGTTAATTATTTATTTCATTATATCAGTTAATTATTTATTTCATTATATCAGTTAATTATTTATTTCAATTATATCAGTTAATTATTTATTTCATTATATCAGTTAATTATTTATTTCATTATATCAGTTAATTATTTATTTCATTATATCAGTTAATTATTTATTTCATTATATCAGTTAATTATTTATTTCATTATATCAGTTAATTATTTATTTCAATTCATTATATTATTCAATTAATATTTATTATTATTAATTGTTTATTTTAATTAATTAATTTCAATTTATTATATATTTCAGTTCATTATTCAACCATTATTTATGGACAGTTAGATAAGGTCTCTTCAAGTGCTGTCCACATATTTATCCTGAGAAAGTCGTTCCCGCAGTATTCCAACCTATTTTCTTAATTCATTTATTCGCCTAATCCGAGAACATTTACTAGGCATTTGGTGCTCTTTTGGAATAGAAGGTTAATTGATACTGGAAAGCGTTGTCTGATATGCGGTAAACTTCCGCAAATCCGATCATTCCTTGAACAAAGGAAGTCTGGACTAGCGGGAGAGCCGAATTACTGAGAATTCATTAAAAAACTTCACTTAATTCTTTATTAAATCGCTCGCTTGAGACGTCACATGGAAACGTAGCTTCGTCACTTCCGTGACACAGTTATAAGCCGCATTAGCGAGAGTCGGACTTGTAAGAGTATCGGATTACTGAGTGTGCATTAAAAAACTTCGCTTAATTCATTATTAAATAGCTCGAAGGTGACGTCACATGGAAGCGTAATATCACCCTTTCCGTGTCAGAGCCGTAAGCCGTATTAGCGAGGGCCGGATTAGCAAGAGTATCGGATTACTGAGAGTGCATTAAAAAACTTCGCTTAATTCATTATTAAATTGCTCGCTTGTGACGTCACATGGAAACGTAACTTCGTCCCTTCCGTGACAGAGCTGTAAGCCGTATTAGCGAGAGCCGGACTAACAAGAGTATCGGATTACTGAGAGTGCATTAAAAAACTTCGCTTAATTCTTTGTTAAATCGCTCAAAGGTGACGTCACATGGAAGCGTAATATCGCCCTTTCCGTGTCAGAGCCAGAGGCCGAATTAGCAAGGGCCGGACTAGCGAGGGTGTCGGATTATCGAGAGCGCATTAAAATCTTCGCTTAATTCTTTATTAAATCGCTCGAAGGTGACGTCATTTGGAAGCGTAACTCCGCCCCTTCCGTGACAGAGCCAGAGGCCGAATTAACGAGGGGCGGATTAACGAAGGCCTACTATATATTCTATTTCGCGGTTATTATTCAACTGAAATACTTGTAGATTTTGAGGGGAAAATGATTTAAATTTTCAATAATACTAAAAGAGCTATTTATTAGGCGCAATATGCGTAAATTTTTTTTACAGATCGTAAATTAGTTTGGATATAACGACTGAAACAGCGATAGGTGAAGACTTTTACAAACAAACAATAGCCACTGATGTGATTAGATTTTTCACATAGAATGAAAGTAAACATCATATTTTCATTACTATATCCGTATTTCAATTTTAATTAGTGTCAATAAATTGTTACAGCAAATCTTACCATATGTAAATGAAACAAAAGTTACCAAACCATATTAGTTTAGTTGCTGTAGCGTCGCAAAAGTCGTAGTTCAATCCGTGTATGCTATATGTACTTTTCCTTATTGCATGATTTGCCAATTATGGTTCAAATTTAAAGACATTTTAACGATTTTTAAAAATAAAAAAAAAACGCGCTGTCCATCATTCTAGGAGCTTGGTGCATTCATTGACTATATTATCTCATGATTTTTCCTCTGGAAGAGGATATACCAGGGGTGGAGAACTTGCGGCCTTAAGGCCGCATGCGAAATTTGGAGCCCTAAAGTGCGGCCTTTTGGATAAATCCAAATCCTTCTATTTTTATTAATATGATTTTGTTCATCTTATTTTTTATTTATTTACTTTATTATTATTAACTTAACATATTTAAAATACAAAAGATAGAAGTATTAATGAAATAATTCTGTCAAACTGACCGCCACAATTAAAGAATTAGTAAACTAGGAGGGCTATTTTTTACATATCCAACATCTACCATCTTTATTGGTTTCTTTCTTAAAGCCGGAATGCATTTGAAAGTGAAGATAAACATTTTTACCGAAAGCATTGGACGAATATCTACTAAAACAATAAGTACAGTTAACTAAATTAATAAACTAGTAAACTAGTTAATTTACTAAAATAATAAGTACAGGTAAACGGAGTTTGAATAATAGAGATTCTGCTAAATATTTAATCAGTGGCGTAGGTGAGGGGGCTTGAGCCCCCATTGGGTAGCAAAATACACTATTTCGTTTAACGTCAAATCACATGATCTGTTAAAAAAAACTACTTGGGCCCCCATAATTTTTTAATTTCTGCACACCTGTATTAAATTGAATTTTTTTTAATGAGGCATGTTTCGACTATAACTAATATAAGGCGGCCTTCTAGCATGAAGAAGCTCCACACCCCTGGGATATACATATAGATATTTCACATATCAGGAACGCTGTCGCAAAAAAATGCTGAAGGGGATGGGGGGGGGCGGAATAGAATGACACGTATATCTGCAACCAAATGAGCCAATCAGATAAAGGAAAAGCATAAACACTAACAATATATAATTTTATATGCTATATACTTCACTCTTAACAATATTTTGAATTTTTTTTATTTACTTTTCATCAATTTTGGGGGGGCCCGACCCTCCAAATATTTTTATACTTGAAGGGGCCTAGGTCCCTTAAAGTTTGCCCCACCGCCTTATATTTTCCTAGTCGTTCCGTATTTAGAGTTATATCCAAGAACTTTCAGCGTATATTCTAAATTATTTGTTGGAACAACGGTATATTTCTAGAACTACATTTTTTTTAAAAATAATTTTACCCAGGTCTCCGTAGTGACAACCGATGCGGCATCCATGTCAACAATGAAAATAATTTATAATAAGTTAATAGGCAACTAAACTGTTAACAAAAAAGTTAAAAATATAAAACCGCACTACATGGTTTCTACGTGGACATCTTTTTGGATATGCACTTTGCTTTAGACAGAGTATATGTTTCACAACAGGCTTCCAGGCTTCCAAGCTTCCAAAAAAAGCGCCATATATGTGGTTTTATTGAGGGCTTCTTACAAAGATTCTAAAATCGCACGTTTGTACATTTACTTAATTTCATTTAATTTGATTCTAGTTGAAAAAAACAATTTCGTGCATCTTTTTTATACTTTTTATATAATTATATTTTAGAAGCACAGAGTGCATGAAACCACTTTCTTGTTATTTCTTTAGTTTCCCTAATTTCTTTTTCTATTTATTATATTTTTCTAATTTTGTACATTTTCTAATTTCCTATATTTCCTATATTTTTTATAAATTAAATAGAGAGCAATTATTTGAACAGAAACGTGTGTTTTCTTGTTTTTATAAAGAGATAGGAAAGAAACGTGGAGAGGGGACGAGGAGTTATCATCAAAGCTGTACTAATGTATTCCAGATTTTCAGGCAAAAAGATTATTTTATCTCCTTTTTTTCTTTATATCTACATCTTTACATCTACATCTTACATCTTACATCTACATCTACATCTTTACATCTACATCTACTTAGATTTTAGGCTTAGGTTTTGTATAAACCCTTTGTCTTACCCATCAGCCCCTAGCATCGATTTTATAAGACCGCCCCTTGACCAGGCAACAGTAGCCTAGCCATTCAAACATTATGAGGGCTCAAAAGAGTGGGAGGCTTTAAAGAAGATCATGCAGTGATCTGTGAGAAGATATTGTGTTTTGAGGGCCAATAGAGTAAGTCGCTCTTTTCCACGCTATTATTAGGCACTAGTTATAAATAGGCGGAAACACTTTATATGATATTGGTCAAAATAATCAATTAATTTCATATCCAAAACATTATCATATGAAACATGGACAAAGGCTTAAATTAGTTGGCTAAAAATGCAATACTTCACAAACAACATACCAGAACAGCATTTTTTTGTAAGATATTCTTACCGTTCTTGGAGCATGTGATGTTAAAATTATTATTTATTTTTTTCACAAAATTGACGTAACAGCATTTTTTCTCGAAATTAATAAAAAATTGTAATTTTTTCTTTATCAGCACTGACTGTTTGGTCATGTGATTTGTCATGACACTTCAATAAATCATTCTATACAATCTGCAATACATAATTCTGGGTTTGCATATGGTGTTTATGTTTGTGATTAAGTAGTGTGCATATTTGTGTGTATAATTTTACGCAACTGTTTATTTGTAACGTTTAATTACCTGTTTATCTGTAATGTTTAATTATATAGAACGCAACTGTTTATTTGTAACGTTTAATTACCTGCAACAGTTTATCTGTAATGTTTAATTATATAGAACAGTTTATTTGCAATTTTTAATTATAAGCAACTGTTTGCTATACTATATTTCCTAAAAATTCTGCTTTTTTGAATTTTATCTCCCAGTGTACATTAAATTTCAAGGTTGTCAAAAACTGCAGCATTTTTCTTATATATCGTTGTTTTATAATGCATAAGTAAGTTTTAAATTACTTCGCAAGTATAAAAATTACATCAAATATAATATTATATCTAGATGGTTTTGCAAGTCTAAAAATTATATTCTGCAAATATAAAAATCATATTTCACAAGTATAAAATTGATATTTTGCAAGTATATATAAGTTGATATATTGCATGATTCGCTTAAAGCTTTCATAGAGAAATCAAAAACTGTCAATTGATAATTAAATCAAAAGATAAATACGCCAAATTTACGCATCCGTTTGGCTCATTTTTCATAAAATTCCCTATCAGAATCAATACTCCATAATGATGCATTTCAAAAAATTTAGGGCAATATCATTTTAACTCACTATCAGTTTTAAAAAAAATATTATTTGTAAAATTTTATAAATCTGCAAGTCTCCGTAAAGCTTTCAAAGGTGATATGTGATAAATATTTCATTTATATCAGCAATACTTCATTAAACGTTCAAAAATTATCTTTAATTTTTTGTGGGAAAGAGGCTACTGAGTTTTAAGTCAAAGGCTATACTAACAAATTTTAATATTTGGAACGCCTAATTCAGCCATGGATTTCAACGGCGAGAAAAAGGCGTGCCCATAACCTCTGACCTTTATGACATCAAAATTTCCCAGCATGCAGTGAAACTCCCGGATGTAAGAAGAGATGGGGAGTGGGGAGTAAAGGGAGAAAAAGAGTTCCCTTCCGCATCCTCACATTGCTCTCGGGCATCTGTGGATTATGGCAGACGTTCGCGGCGCTGGCAGAAACCAGCGCCTGTAGTGGAAATAAGTCAAAAGATCAGTATGACTCAAAATGACGTCCATCATCGATTATCTTCATATCGATTCGGGAGAAACTGTATCAATGATAACGGAAGAAAGGTTTGATCTTTAACCCTAATAGACATAAACACAAAACTCCATCGCCATCTTCATGACATGGTATGAGAAATCGTTTTTCTTCCTGCAAAATCCTTAAACTTTTTTCTTCCAAAACGATGTCAGATGTTGGGAAACAATTGCTACGTTGGCAAGAGTATATTAAGTCTAAAGAATTCACGATATATGATTGAACTTCTGCATCTTTGCTATTTTACATATTGACCTGAAATTCGCAGAAATCGTTAGAAATTGAACACTTCTAGAAGAAGACGTATGTGTGTGTCTTTCTCTCTACCAGCCCCATAGCTGGATGATATTGCGCCCCTGGCAGAGATGGACTATCCCTGAAGAAAGTGGCTGTAGTAGGGGTTTTTTTTAGGCAGTGTAAAAGGATCAATAAGGGATTAGATGATTAATATCCGCTTACTTTAAAAATACTACCTCTCATACTATAGCGAGGGACTTTCCTTAAAGACAGTTGCTGTAGTATGGACTTTCTTGGTATTTTATTCCATTTCATTCAAAAGGTTTTCTCTTTACAATTATCTTTAAGTAATCTCATGGTTTCTTCCTTTAATATGTACACTATATGATCGAAAGTCACCGTACACTCAAGGGATATATACGAGCGGAGTTATTTCTCATAACATGATGTTCGTCCGTTGAAAGTGGTACTAAAAAACTGCTACTGAGGAAGTATACTTGGACATTATGGTAATTTATGCGCTCAGAACACTTTTGCAATATTACACTGACAAACATAATTTTACAAAAATAGCAATGCACTAGTTCACGTAGTAGGTGTTTTTCGACTGATCTCAGAAAAATAAAATCCTTGTTTGATATTGGCCTTCGCAAATTCTAGATCTTGAACACAACAGAAAATCTTCAGGATAAAATGTAACGCTTACTGCATTAAAACCTCAATAACTCTTTCAACTTCTAAATAAGAACTAACAGTGGCAGAATTAGTGGAATGGAACATATCCCTGATATAATTCCATTCTACTAGTTCTGCCACAAGTGGCATATATTACGTACGAATAGTATATATTACGTAAAAAACCTGTAGATGGGATGAATGGGGGCAACTGAGGCAAGGCAAAAGGCATATGGGCACAGGGTACTCGGAGAGTGTTTTATATACAGTAAAACCTCCCTACAACGATGTCCGATATAACGATAAATCCCTCTACAACGATAATTTTTCTCAGTCCGTATAATAGTGTTGTAGAGAGGTTTTACTGTATAATGAACCCTCCCTATAACAACAACTCCCTCTATAACGATAATTTTTCTCGGTCCGTATAATATTGTTGTAGAGCGGTTTTACTGTATATAAATAACTCGGTGGGGCAACTGGAGATAGGCCCCTACTGGCCCCGTCTTGGCTACAAGCCTGTTGCTAGCAACTCGTTTACTGAACAAAGCAATGAGCGAATTGGCCCACCCATCCTGAACGTGAAGATTCGTTAAAAAATTCGATCATTAAAGGAGATAGCACACTCTGCACACGCTGCAAGTGATTGCAGGGTGTGCTAACTTATTTAAAAAGTTGGGACATCCGAAGGAGGCTATCTAATGATGCTGAAATTGGCCTTCCCCCTCACTGTGGCGCTCCTCACTGTGGGGGGAGGGCAACTTGTAAATTTCACTGGATATTACATTGCTTTTGAAAGCTTTTCAATCCACTAAATTGGAGCTTCCCCCTCCCTCCCTTTGCAGTGGAAAAATGTACTAATTTTAGTGCAGTGGTTCCCAACTCAATTTAAGCCGCGGACCACTTTTCCACTTCAATTGGACCCGCGGACCACTTTTCTATTTCAATTGTACCCGCAGACCACTTTGAAAAATTCTCATGAGTTGACTGTAAGACATTAATAAAAAAAGGAAGCCGGGTCTTTTTTTTTGGGAGGGGGGGGAGTTGTAAAACAGTTCTTTGAAAAAAAAAAAGAAATAATAAAGAGAAAAAATAAAATCTAACGAGAATACGGTCAAACCTCGTTAAGATGAACACGCTTAAGACGAATTACTTTTAATACGAACCGTTTTCTGAAGTTCCGTCAGATTGTAAAATACTACAAATATGCAATCAATTTCATTTTTATATTTAATTTTAATATTTAATAATAATTTTTATAAGTGTTTTTATTAATTATTATTTCTTTTTAAATAATGACCCGTCTCGCGGACCACTTTTTCGCGGACCACCAGTTGGGAACCACTGCTTTAGTGCTTTCCGAGAGCAAGGACGTGAACGTAGTAGTTGTCTAATGTTTCGCGATTACAGCGTCTCTATCACACATTGAAAAAAAATTCTACTGAAAGTTATGTTAAACTGGGGACTCCTTTTTTTATTGCAGATTCGGGTTCCCACAAGAAAAAATACATATTTATTTTTTGCTGGAGAATCTAAAATAGAAAATGGAGGTTTCCATTTAAAATTTCAATGTTGGGCCCCGCCCCTCACACAGAGGGCGGGGGTGAAGGTCAATTTTGGCATCATTAGATCGCCCCTTCGGAATGAACAAATTTGATTAGTGTTTTGTTTTTTTGTTTTTTTTAATCCGGTGCGTAGTTTTCCAGACATTTCGGTCAAGTTAAATGGGACACCCTGTATACAGTAGACCCTGGTAAAGTGGCCATCTTGATAAAATAACCACCTGAATAAAACGACCACTTTATATAAGAGAGAACTGGTAGAGTCATAGTTACGCCTGTACCAAAATCTGTCGTATATAATGACTACCGTCTATGATAACCATTGCTGCCAGCCCCAAAGTTGGTCACTTTAGGCAGATTCTATTGTATATGAAATTGTATTGGTATAGTTATAATAAAGGAGGAAAATTTGGTGGAATTTAAAAGTAAATACTATAAAAACATAGAAATCGAACATAAAATCACAATAATGCGTCCTTAACCAACAGGAGGATAATAGTCCATGTTAATGAAGTTGAAAATATACCGAGGTCAAGCATCAGACATTGTGATTTAACAAGGAGCCATACGGAAAGCTCATTATACAAGTGTATACACAGCTGCTGTTACGTTGATATAAGACCAAACATCAATATAATAATGAATGGTGATGATGAAGTTGATAATTTATAACAAGATAAAAGAAATCCGCAGAAAACTAAACGCAGTTATATCCCGATGTAAATCAACTTGTAAACACAAATGAATGATTTTAATGAAAACGTTGGACAGTAATAGGGTGAAATGTATTTAATAAATACGACCATGGTTAAAATATTGAAAGACTGATCAAGTTGTCGATTTTACTGGAACCAGAGCCGACGAGAGGGGGGGCAGAAGGAGCTTCGAACTGGGGTCCGACTCACGGAAGGGATCAGGGGTCCGGTCGAAGTTAGCTTGAGGGTCCGCGGTGGCTCTCCGAGCCCCTGACTGGAACTAACGTTGAAATACTACGAACTCATAATAGTTATTACCCTTTTAGCTAGATGTTGAAAAATCTTTAGGTGAGAGATGAAATAAAAGAACATTTTTTCGAAGATGTTGTAGAGGAAGGAGGGTAAAATCATTCAGTTGGTTAACTCAGTTTTTATTCTCATTCTTTTGAAAGTAATTCAATGAGAACGGAAAATAGCTTTCCCATTCATAAAATCGAAATGGGAACTATACAACTTTCAAGTAAATGAGTCAGCATTTTTACGTTCATTTTCAAAAATGATGATTGTCACTAGCTTATTCACTCTCATTCATCATATAATTCGCATTCATTACACACTTATAGAAGATTGTCATTGAGAAGTATATAGTATATATAGAAGTTACATAGAAGATACCTTATTCCACTGACATCTTGACGTTTATGGTATATTTAGATAACCACAACTAAACCCTTTATATCCATTTACGGAAACGTACGTAACATTGGTGCATATACGAATACTTCCAGGGGCCTGAGAAAAATTTACGAGTATTTCTAGGGGCGCTGAGAAAAATTAACGAGTACTTCTAGTGGGGGGGCCCTGAGAAGAAATATTACCTCTTTCTCAAAGCTGTTGAGAATTTTAGTGAATGTACAAGATACCAAAACGCTAGAAAAATAATTGATACTGCTTGAAAAATAGTAATGAGCTAAAAAGTACCTTATTTTAAAATGTGACTGTTTGAAGGTAAATGCTTAGCAGGTTCAGGCAAAGCGAATTTTTAAACAGCTAGGGGAGCTCGAGCCCCACTCTGCCCCCCCATATGAGCGCCCGTGGTACATGCACACGAGCGTTTGACATCTTGTAGTTTCAGAATTGATATATAGGCTTGATAAAGTGTAGATGGAGATTTTACAAGCTTAAAGGCGATACCAGGCCAAAAATGATAGCCTAGATGTCCAAAAAGATAAATACCGTTTTTATTGGAACCTTTACGCAACTAAGGTTGGCCAACCTTGATATGATTGATAATTTCATATATCCCTGGGTAAAATATCGCTGGAGAATATGTGATTATATTCGAAAAAAAGAATGGATTATTTTGCATCTCAAGGGACGTGGGAAAAGCATTATGTCGAAGAGGAAATTCCCTCGTCCTAAGTGAAGGGAGGGATTGTATAGAGATTAACCAAAGGATATAAACTGGTTCCTATCACATCCGTAAGTTTCTCATTTAAACTAGAATCTCTCTCTCTCTCTCTCTTTTTTACTCATAAATAGAAAACATGACCATGTTCAGGCTGAACTCAAATCAGTGACCTTTCGGTTTCTGTCATAATGCTCTAAATCAGCGGCTCGGTTTTTTAACTTTTCCAGGCCGCGCACCCCCTTCAAAGATCACTCGCCCTCGCGAACACCCAAGAACTAAAAGTATAAAGCCCGGAATTTTCATCATACATATTTATTTCTGATGTTTCATTATTGATTTTCACCATTTAATGAAGGAATATTTCATTCGCTAATAATTTATTCTTAGTACTAAAGAGTAAATGCTCTTGTCTTAGTATTTTTATGATCCTTTGTGGAACACCGGGAAGATCTCACGGACCCCCTGGTAGAGTCCCGCGCACCACAGTTAAAGAACTGTTGCTCTAAACATAGGATTATTATAGCAGGCCATACACAATCTTTTGGTACTTACGTTTACAAAAATGAGAACTCTAATTAAATTGGAGGGAATCGTGAAGATACACATTTGAATAAATAAAAAACATGGAAACACGATGAAAAACGTGAGTTCCTGTTAATCCATCAGTTTGATTAACCCACTCCACCAATACATTAGTCGCTCTTACTTATATAAGACTCTTCTAGAAATTGAAAGTAAAAGTAATAATATTCATTATATTTGTCATTATGTTCATTATCATCATATACTCATGTTCATTATCATCATATACTCGTGTTCATTATCATCATATACTCATGTTCATTATCATCAGATACTCATGTTCATTATCATCATATACTCGTGTTCATTATCATCATATACTCGTGTTCATTATCATCATATACTCGTGTTCATTATCATCATATACTCATGTTCATTATCATCATACAGTGCGTTTGGTATTTTAGTGGACACCTGATATTTTTACGTAAATGCTAAAAAAAATACAAAAACTGCGAATTGGCTTTTGAAGAATGCCGAGACACCATAATGTCTTGTAGAAAAATAAATTTTATATCAATATATCGTCACATAAATGGGGAAAATGCAAATTTATATAACAAATGTTGTTTGTTAATTTAAGGGACACTATCATTCCTGACTAACAGATGGCAGTGCAGGCGCTAAAAAATTTGCATATTGTATTCTTTCGATGCGTAGGTTCGTATAAATACCCGTGTGAACAGGTTTGAGTCTGCGAAAGCAGCGTTTGTAGTCATGTCAGAAAGGAAAATACTTACGGATTTCGAGAAAGAGGAAATTGTGGCTTTTAAATGAAATGGAAAATCCATTTTCAAAATTTGTCAGCTTATTCAGCGTCCAAGGAGTACTATAGGGGCCTTTTCAAAAAGAAACCCCAAAAGGATCCACTCGAAAAACGGGGAGCGAAGCTAAAACTGAGTAAAAGAGATAAGCGGAACATTATTAGAGAGGCCAGTAACACAGGAAAGTTGGCTGCAAAAATCCAAAACGACCTTAGTTAGCTCCTAGTTAAACGTTGGATAGTATGGAATGTGCTCTCTAATTCCAAAAATTTATCTTTTCGAAAAAGAAAGGGGCAAACCATCTCTCACCCAAGTTCACAAACAGGAACACTTAAACTAGGCTCGACGACACATGGAGTGGAACGATAAATGGTTGCAGGTACTTTTCACGGACGAAAAGAAATTCAACTTAGATGGTCCGGATGCTTTTCAACATTATTGGCACGATTTGCGGAAAGCGCCGCAATACTTTTCTCGTAGAGTTCAAGGAGGAGGGTTGATGACCATTTGTAGTGTCTTTGGCTACAACGGTACTACGCCTGGAGCTTTCATCGGCAGTCGTATGAATTCCACCTGCTATCAAGAATTTTTAAAAGAATATGCCCTCCCATATGCCTCATAAATATGTGGGGAAAACTGGATTTTGCAACAGGACAACGCACCGTGCCATGCATCTATCTCCACCAAAAGATGGATAAATTCAAAAAAGTTTAAAAGTATGATTTGGTCGACACGTAGTCCTGATTTAAATCCTATCAAAAACGTATGGGAGTATATTGTTCGTCAAATATATGCAAATGGGAAGCAATTCACGTCGGTTAATGCCTTAAAGGACGCTATTGTGGAAACTTGGTATCAAATCGATCCTAAGTATTTACAAACATTGATAGAATCAATGGATTCACGTGTCTTTAAAGTTATATGCAAAAATGGAGCATCTATCATGTATTAATGTACATAAAACACTCCAATTTCAGTAAGTGTCCATTAAATTTTCAAACAAGATTGAAAGCCTCATCTTGATTTTGTTACATTTATGAATGATTTAATAAAGATTATTAATCTTCCACTTTGCAGAATACTGTTTTATTGTAGTATCTTTATTTTCATTTTCAAATTTGGCATTATTTCTCACGATAGTGCACTGTTATCAAGTGTCCACTAAAATACCAAACGCACTGTACATGTTTGGTAATATC
>QLNU02003225.1:100702258-100722092 GCA_006491805.2 Dysdera silvatica | reverse complement strand
CCTGTAGTTGTGCATGTATGTAGTTGCATTTAATGACAGAAAATATATGTTATATTATTATTTACCCGGTTTTCATTATGGAAACTGAACAATTTAGAATTAAAGTTTGAGTTCAAAAGATTTCGTGCATCTATAATGAGTTTGAGTTTATTTTTCTTTATATTATAACTCTTTTTACGTTTTAAATATCATTGCTGTTTTTTTTTTTTCTTGTAAATTATTATTTAAATGTCATTTTTTCTATAATCGTTTTGGAATATCTTCTTACATAATCAGTTACCTTAATTCTCTTGTACATTCTTCCGTTCATTTACGCAAAAATTTTTACACATAAGTAACCACACACAATATTCTTGTACATAAGCGTTTGTTAGCAGTTTTCTTACTTTCATTTTCATGTCAATTTCAATTTCGCACTTTTTTTATATAAAGCTCATATTCAATGATTTATTCATCCTCCCCGCGAACTTTCGGAGGGGGGAGGGCGGGAATTACATAAGAAAAATAAGTTCAAACACCCACACAAAACGTGGACTTCAGAAATCCATTTCCCTTACTTACCGGCGTGATACCCTTATATTCGGTATTTATTAATATCATGATCGGGTTCGATCAGGGGTTAGACCAAGACATCCAGGCTATATGCAGATTCTGGGTGCCTCATTGGTCCAGTAAGTACCAACAACACGGCCTTCGGGCCGATTGAGGCGAGTAGGTTTCCCAGTAGGATTCTGGCTCTGATTCTCGGAGGAAGAGGACGCAAGACACATTGCTCTTCCTTTTCCTTCCTTTTTCACTTTTATTAATTTATTTTTGCCCCTTCTTTATCTTTTCTCCAAGGCTATTTATTGCTCTAGTTGCTGCCCCTGGTCTTGCCTCGCATCGATGGTTCGGTTTTGATGGTTCGGTCCATCGATGGTTCGGTTTACTTGCCATTTTCTGTCCCCCCCTCTCCGCCACTTTCTACCCCAACGCTTTTTCTTGCGATGGCCGGGTGTCTGCTTCCAAAAAATGCATCGGAGTTTCGGCAGTGAGTTTTCATTCCGAAGTCCGTGGCTGCCTCTGCTCATCTTTTCTGTCTCGTGTTCGTCCTTGTCGTCAATGGTGTTTCGGCTGTTGATGTCCTTCGCCTGCCATGCTGTGCCTTTCCGCCCTTGACTCCTTCTCCTCATCCGCCTGATGCCGTGCGTGTTCGGCCTGATTGTTCTACAACTTTTTGCATCACTATCATTCACCGTTTCCTGCCCTGCTCCATCAAACTTCATCAGGTTCGCCCTGCCTTTTATCGATGCTTGGAACTCCTCCAAGCGTCAAATCATCCTTCATACTTCATTGTATTGGAGGGCAGGAGCGGTGTCTCATCACTATGGCTTCGCCATAACCTCTTATGGAAATACAGTAAGGCATTGCGGATAACTTTTACAAACCATCATTCTGCATACAAAAGAAGAAGTTTCCAAGTAAGTGTAGTTGTGTATAAATGTATCGTAATTCTGAGTTCACGCTTAACCGTTGATCCCGTCTTAGATGCCCCGCATCTCAGTTTTGGGGCATTAAACAAATATAAACTAACATATTTTCCTTGACTTGGGCTTTACAAATATCATTACGGTGAAACCTGTCTACAGCCATATTGTATGGACCTCAACAGAAATAATTATTGACAGTGTATCGTTCTAAACAGTATAATAATATAGACAAATTTGAACCAAATGCACTGTATAATATAAGTTGATTTGGATGTAATATTACTTTTAATAATATCATGTTAAATGAAATATTAAATAATATTACAGATTTGAATTGCAGAAGAATCATCAATATGAAACTAAAATCAATAAGCAGAAGTCGACATCACGCCTAGAGTAAAGTTCAGCTTATAACAATGATTTGTACTTAGTGTTAATGAGCTAATTAGTGTATCACTGCGCCCAATTATCTTACGTAGGATGCTGATTATCCCCATTATCGAAAAAAAGCGCTGTTATCGAATCAGTTTATGGACAGAAAAATGCAAAATTTTCATGTCATTTCAAACAAATGAAGGCCTATTTTAACTCTAAACATTTAGCTTATTATTAATAATATTATTAATAATTAGAAAAATTATTTCGTCTGTTCTAGAATCGCCTGCATTTGCGTTCGCAATATACTTCAATATTAATGGATTGCCAAAATTCTACTGCTTTAGAAATCTTTAAGCACAATGTATGGCCGAAGTTTGAAAAGCACAAAATAATCACTATATGCAGGTTTACTCTCAAATAAATGATCCTTATACACAAGTTTGATAAACATTAGTACTATGGGAAATCTGCCGATACCGTGGCAGATTTCGTTTTATTATCATTATAGATTTATCGCTGCAGACAGATTTCAATTACATTGCTCTTCATGTATTGCTTCAGTCAGTCACAAGACTTTATTAACTTTATATAAACACCTTTTAAGAATTTCAAATTTATTTCAAACAAAAAAATCAGTTGTGAGGCATAAAACAGTTTTCAACGTTGATATTTTTCCCAATTTCATTGATTTTTCTACATTAATATCAAAAAATTGTATATCAGTAATATCAAACAAATTTCATATCATTAATTTGAAGATATTAATAAAAAATATCACATAAAATCTTCTATTAACCTACACATACAAAGGTAACCACCAAATTGGCACATCAAAAAATGATGCAGCATTTACCTTTGAGGACCGGATTTTGTGTCTAAATATTTATGATACGTGGGAGTCTAGATCATTTAAAAACTGATGAACTGAATTTTTTTCCATGTCAGTTGCTGGTGGGAAAATTTCTTCAGTTAATCATTCAGAGTTTCATTTTCTCCGTCTTCGAACTCTTTATGAACTCACTTAAAACTGATTCGAAAATACTGGAGACGAGAGATTTTGCTCGAATGGGAGTTTTGCGAAATTGGTGAGGTAATTTTGAAGGTTTGTGAAAATAATTTGGATCTAGTGTTTCAACTGCGGGTGGATCGATGACAGGGCAATGCACTTAGGAAAAGGTTGCTTTTGTGCATTTGAATGCACAGTGGCGGATTTTTAAGTAGGCACACAAAGCACAGGCCTAGGGGCGGCACTTATTAAGGGGCGGCATCAAAGTGCTTAAACATAAAATTGTCCGAACTCAACAATGTTGAAAAAATAATGTTTCTTTTAATTATTACCCTGTTTCCCCAATAGCGATGACATATAAGCGATTACTTTAACTTGCCTGCAAATACAAACTACAGAATCGAAAGACAAAGGGCCCTAAAAATTTTGAGCCCCGGGCATTTGCCCAGAGTGACCATTTATAAATTTAGGCTTAACACGCTTTTTATATATACTAATAGTAAATGAATGAATAAAGAAAAACTTGAACTGATAACGAAAAAATTCATGCAAGGATGCGTACGTGTTTTTTTCCCCAAATACGCGAAATATACACAAAATTATCAGAGGCTCCAGGATTCCAAACTAAAACTAATGTGGATTCAAAAAATGTCTCGAATCCACGAAGTCGGAGATTATGGTAGCAATAATTTCGAGTTGTATCTTATTAGTTTGAATAATTATATGAAAAATCTGCTTTACATATCAAATGTTAACCCATTAACGGCCAAGCATTGAAATTTACGGTGAAATTCCATAAAAATTCATATGTTTTTTATTTATGACCATAGCAATCATGTTTCATTGAAAAAAAAATCTAGTTTATGTGGGGGGGCACGGAAAAATGTTGCGTTAACGCAACATTGGCGGTTAATGAAGTCAGTTAATATATAAATACAAAATTGTCAGAGTTCTGTAATACAGAGTCATTTTCATAAGAAAGTTTTAGGTGTCATTTAAACTTTCACTTTATAGATATCATAAAATTTAATTTGATTGTTAACTAGTAAAATCCAATTAATAAAAATTTTGAATTAGCTAATAAAATTATAATTTTTCTAATAGAAATCTAATTATTTAATAAAAATAAAATTAACTATGTACTAATAAAAAATCCAATTCAGAAATGAAAATTTCCTATATTCGAATTAACCAATGAAAATTCTGAGTAACTAAAAAGTCCTAATTAACTAATGCGATTCCTAATTAACTAATAGCAAGTCTAATAAACGATCAAACATAAATAGCATTTTGCTTTTCGGAAACGTTGTGTTCAGCCGTCGGTCCCGTCTCAGGTAGTTGCAACGTGTACCTTTGGAGCGTAAAACTACTTAAGCCAAACCAAATCACAGCATGTGGCCCCAAAATCAAAGGGGGGTCTTTTTTTTTTCCTACAAATAAAGGGTACTAAAGGGCTATAATTACAGCAGGTGGGAAGGGGGTCATGAGTGTTGCCAAAAGAGTAGGCTGGGCATTTTCCCCCTTGGAAATGAAAGTTGAAGTACATTTTGGTATAATTAGTATTTTGAATGATATATTTCGGGTTGGTAATGATTTGCTCCCCGAGAAGGAAAGCTGGCTACTCCCATGGGGGAGGGGCCCCCATGGGCCCTACATATATATATATATAGAGAGAGAGAGATGTTCCACGAAAGAGCATCGCCCGCCCCCTCCTCCCCCATGGTAGCCAACTTTCCTTCTCGAGAGATAAGCCTATCAATATCATTCAACTCTAATCATACTAAAATGTATAATAATAATAATAATAATATATATACAGGATGTATAAAAAGTGGCGGAAAAGAAGTTCACTACACGATTCCTTGTGAAAAAAGGAATAAAAAATGTCCAGTACAATTTTTGCTTAAGATCAATATTTAATAAGTTATTTCAAAGCATAGTTGAACCAATAATAAGGCAAAGTCAACCCATTTAGCATCGATTTAATGGAATGATATATGCATTCATGCATGTACATCCCTTCCCACGAAGAGAGATAAGAAGCGAAGGTTTCACTGTTTTTTAAAATATTGCTTAGGTCACGTGTTACTTGAATTTCAGAATATTGAAACTCACACCCACGTTACGTCATAATCAACAGCATACACCAAATTTGGTGATTTCTCGTGCCAAATCACTCATACCACTGACGGGAAGTATACGGATCAAATGTGCTGTTTGCCACTAGGTTCAACCTTTTTTCTTCTTCCTTGTGGGGAAAATATTAAAATTAATAGTATTTTTCTCTTATTTTGTAAGTAGCCGCGTCCCAGCGACATTTCTTCGCGTGCCAGTCTGGCAGGCTTGCAATATATTTGCTAACAACGGTATAGTAAAGTGAACTCTAGACCCGCGCCTCTGCCCTTGAAATACATAATCCGCCACTGTCCGCGACGTGCACATTTTCCGATATTTTAAACAAAACTAAAATTGGAAGTCATTTGTTCAAGTTCATTGACGGTACCGAGTTGTTAATGACTCCCCCCCATCCCATTTGGAGTAGGTTCATGCTGCTTCTGAGTTTGCCATAGGCTATTTCCTTCCATTTGGAAACTGATGATCGCTATTTCATTTTTTAAAGAAAATTTCATATGATTAATTTTTGCCTCATTAATTGTAAAATAATAGATATTTTTTTTTTTCTCAAAGTACTTACTATAAGTTTTGTGGAAAATGAACAATGACAAACTTGGGTCTTTTCCTCAGGGATTTTTTCCTACTGTGGAGGTTATCAGCACGCTACTGCTGTCTCATGATATATGAATACAAAAACAACAGGATTAAATGCCGGGAAAAGGGGCAGATGGCTTCAAAATGGCTATTCCCCTTCCTTATTGCCGTACTTCTGCTCACTTTTCATAAAGAAATTACCCCCCGCCCCCCATGATGGCTATATGGAATTTTTCAAGTATTACGTAAGCAATATTTTGGCCATTTTCAACACCTCCCCCCGGGTAAGCAAAAATTAATATTAGCTAACATAGGAAAATAAGCACAAAAGCCACCCACTCCCGCAAAGTTGCTTACGTAATACTTGAATGCTCCCTATGCCAAAAGATACATTTTTTATAAAGTTACCAGATTTAGAAAAAGATTGGTATTCCATTGGCTTTCTTTGGTGATGAAAAAACCTTCACTAGGTAGCCATACTTCGGAATTCCAATGACGTATTTGGACACGCAACTAAATTTTCAGGTTTGAAGTTAACGAATAAGATCTGTTGTGCTTAGCCATGCCTCTCCAAGAAGTTCTTTGGTTTGCTTTTCTAACGATGGGCGTATCTGGCGCGTGATTCGTTCATCTTTGGTCTTAATTATCTTATTAAATATTAATTTTAAGCAAAAATTACACTGGACAATTTTTATTCCTTTTTTCACAAGGAATCGTGTAGTGAACTTTTTCCGCCATTTTGTATACACCCTATATATATATATATCATCATCATCATATTCAACCATTATCTATCCACTGCTGGATGAAGGTCTCTCCAAATGCTTTCCACACAAGTCTATCCTGGGCCATTCGTTTCCACGTCACCCCAACCTGTTTTCTTATTTCATCCACCCATCTAGTTTGAGGACGTTTTCTAGGTCTTCGGTGGTCTCTTGGAATCCAGTTCAGAATTTCTGTTGTCCATCGTTGATCAGTTCTTCTTGCAATATGCCCAGCCCATCGCCATTTCAGCCCTTTTACTTTAACAATGATGTCCTCTACTCTAGTTTGCTCTCTCACCCAAGTGTTTCTTTTTCGATCTCTCCTAGTTATTCCAAGCATGCACCTCTCCATGCTCCTTTGCGTTGTCTGTAACTTTCGTATTGCTCCAACTGTTAGACTCCATGTCTCTGATCCATAAGAGAGGACTGGCAATACACACTGGTTGAAGACCTTTCTTTTTAGACACAAAGGCAATTTCCCCTTCAGGATAAAACTGTTTCTTCCAAATGCACTCCAGCCAAGTTTAATACGTCTGTTGAGTTCTTTCATAATGTTGCCATCCATTGAAATCAGCTGGCCAAGGTAAATATATGAATCAGCAATTTCTAGCTCAATGTTGTCAACTTGTATTTTTGTTTCCTCTACGAAATTATTGAACATGATCTTAGTTTTTTGTAGGTTCATCTTGAGTCCAACTTCTTTACTTCTAGTTGAGAGCTCCTGTACCATGTCTTGGAGTTCTAATGGGTTCGTTGAAAAAATAACAATGTCATCAGCAAACCGCAAATGATTTAAATATTCACCATTTATTTTTATTCCCTTGTTATTCCAATTTATCTGCTGAAAAATCATCTGTAAAGCTGAAGTAAAAAGTTTTGGAGAAATGGTATCTCCCTGCCTCACACCTTTACCAATTTTGATAGTTTTGGTATCTTTATGTAACCGAAATTTTGCACTTGCATTTTTATACACACGTTTCACCATGTCAATGTACACATCCTCAATGTCTGTTGATCTTAAAGAGTTGATGACTGCTGATGTTTTAATAGAGTCAAAGGCCTTCTCATAGTCAATAAATGCAACACACACAATATATATATATATATATATATATCATCATCATCATATTCAACCATTATCTATCCACTGCTGGATGAAGGTCTCTCCAAATGCTTTCCACACAAGTCTATCCTGAGCAATTCGCTTCCAAGTCACCCCAACCTGTTTTCTTATTTCATCTACCCATCTAGTTTGAGGACGTTTTCTAGGTCTTCGGTGGTCTCTTGGAATCCAGTTCAGAATTTCTGTTGTCCATCGTTGATCAGTTCTTCTTGCAATATGCCCAGCTCAACAAGGACTCCCCGGACTTGAGTCCTTGTGACTATGACTTGATTCCTAAGATGAAGGAACCACTTCGTGGCATTCGCTTCAGAACTGTTCCAGAGATTCTTCAGGCAGTAGACCGGTCCATTCGAACTATCAACACAACAGGCGTTGGTAAAGATATCCTACAAATTCCACATCGATAGCAACGGGTTGTGCACTATGCAGGTGACTACATTTAGGGACAGTAAAACTTGGTAACATGTATCTATTTTGTATCAATTGTAAATAAATAGTTGCCACTATTAAAGTTCCAACCCTCGTACAATGCATCTATAAATCTACAATGCATCTGTAAATCTACAATGCATCTATAAAGCTACAATGTATCTACGTATAAAATACTACATTGTAGCATAGGCGCCTATATGAGTGCTTCTAAGGACTGAGAAAAATTATTACCTCCTTCTCAAGGCTGTCAAACATTTTAGTGAATGTACAAGATACTAAAATGCTACAAAAATAATTGATACTGCTTGACAATTAGTAATGAACCTTATTTTATTATTAATGAACCTTATTTTATTAGTAATGAACCTTATTTTATTAGTAATGAACCTTATTTTATTAATAATGAACCTTATTTTATCAGTAATGTACCTTATTTTAAAATGTGACTGTAATTTTTTTAAAGTAAATGCATAGCAGAATCGGGCAAATCAAATTTTTGAACAACTAGGGGGGGGGGACGACTCGAGCCTTCCCCTTCCCACTTATATAGGCGCCCATGCATTGTAGTATAAAACATGATTCATGATGACAGTATGAAAAGAGTTCAACATCTCTAAGACGTCACATGTAATCGATTTCATGGTGTGAAGGAAAAATTTTTCAATTCTGTTTCGTGTCTCACGTGCTTAGCGTATGAGTTTAAATAAACCATTTCGATCACTATCTATCAGTGCCAGATTTACATATAAGCCAAGTAGGCTAGGTAGGGCTCCTCAAATTTGGGGCCCCACAGGGTTCTGGTGCTATTTGAATGCGTGCGTTACAGTGAAAACTGTCTTAGGCGGAACCTACATAAAGCGGAAACTTGCTCAACACGGAATTTTTTTACGGTCCCTTCAAAAGTCAATGGTAGTTAACATTAGCTACGGAAGCGGAAAGCACTATTTAATCCCGTTAAAGAGAAAAGCCTTCATAAAGCGGAAAATCGCTGGCAGGAAGAAAATTTTCTTAGCAGAAAAAGGAAAGAGGGTTGTAATACAATGCAAATAGCAAAGTGGGGGATGACAAACAAAAGACATTTTACAGATATAGAATGCCCTTGTCCGCATAGGCGTAGCCAGGGAGCGGTTTTGGGGGTTGTAACCCCCATCGCAATAAAAAATTTATATTTAACTTTTGGGTATATATAGTTATAGATCTGTAACCCTTCCCATTAAGCCTATAACCCCCTTATGAACTTTCTGCTTATGCTTGTCCGACCACCATTTTGCACACCACCCACCCACCATAGCATACCCAGAAAGTTCATAAGGGGAGGGTTACAGGCTTACAATGGGGGGTTACAGAGCTACAACTCCATTGTATTTGTATGTATACTATATACAATTTCATCGCAATGGGGGTTACAATCATAATCGACCCCTCTTACGTATGCCAGTGCCACCCACTTCTTAAATAAAAACGTTCATTATTAACCAGAACGAAAAGTCACTCATATCGACTTTATCAATTCATGGATAAACTCACCATAAGTGTGAGTACCTTTATACAAGGGAATCAGTATCTTTATACAAGGGGGGTACTTTATCGTTACAATTTAAGCTTACGTAATAGACTTTTTGTATGAAATAAGCATGCATAGTTAGCATGAAATTTTGCACCATATTGATCGTAACTACTAAAACCACAAAATAGTGCAAAAATTAAAATTAATAAAAATAAAATGCAGTGATAAAATAAATATTTTTATCAAAAGGAAAATAAATATAGTCTTAAAGTTCGCAAGATAAGACAAATAAAAACAATTAGCATATGCAGTCATCTCTTACCACTGAATTTAACTATGTATGTATTTGTTTTGCATGTAACCTCCATAAGGCGGAAACCTGCATACTACGGAATTTTTTTCCGGTCCCGTGAGTTTCTGCCTTAGACAGGTTTCACTGTATTTGAATTTTGAGCTCAAAATTTTCGTAAATTTCTGTATTTGTATACCCATAGTAGGCTTATCATTCGTCATGCCATCTGGAAGTCCCCTTATCTATAAAAGTTACGGTTTCGGCGTTTGGGCCCTACTATCTATATCTATGCCTACAGAAAATAGAATCGCATCCATGTGCTTTGGAGCCCTACCGGCGTTTATATCGGCGTTTATATAGGCGTAACTATTAAAGCGTTTTCTACCTGATTTGCCTTCTAAATTGCTGAAAATTTACATTAGATGGTTTTACTGAAAGCTTGAAACTTTACTGGAAACGCCAAAACTCTACGTTTTTTAAATTTTCCGTCGGAGCTTCTAAGATTATGCAGATCACTTTCTTTAGAGTTCATTCCATCATTTCAGCTCAATGCCCATAAAACCTTAATCCGGCACTAATCATTTTCATTATATGCAATTTACTTCACAGTCAACTTTCATTTACTCGTTCTTTTTTTTCCTCTTACGTTATTTTCTACGAATTTTCTTTGCTTTGTTTTCATTGTTCTCTCTCTCTTATTTCCCTTGCTTTGTCTATCTGTCTGTCTCTAAATCCTCCTCCCTGTTCTTTTTTTCTTTCTTTCTTTTTATAAATATCCTTATATTTCATTCGCCTCTGTAATACAGGTGTCCTTACAGTTCACTTCGAGATAAGGGAATTTTAATAAAGCTCCTACCGAAAACCATCGTTCCTCGTAACACCACCCTACCGCGATGAAGCCTTACAACATGGAAACAAGCAGGAAGATTATAAATGGACCTTAGCCACGAACAATAAAATGCTGGAAAATCGAAAAACATTAATTTTCATGGAACTGGAATAAAGCTTTTGGATAGTAACAAATACGTGTACTGCTAGTGCACTTCAGGTTGCTTCCGCAGTGGCAAGGTTTGTTTATTTTTGCGTGAAAGCTTTCCACGTGAGCGATGATTTCATAGGACCAGAATCCTAGACAGCTCTATATTAGGTGCAGCACGCAAAATTTTGCGGATGTCCCTCGCGTGCATCCGAAAGTACTCCCGTACCACTGCGTTATTAATTCAAGCTGCTTAATTTTTAAAATATGCAAGTAGCCGGGTGCAGTGTTTGCAGAAACGAGAGTGACTAAAAAGCACAGTTCCTGCATTTTTAAAGGCGTCAGGGTAGACTAAAAACTAATGAATATGGGGAGAGCCATTCAAACTTCAATCTTTCGTGTACAGTTTAATGAGTTGACACAGATTAGAATTTGCCACATTATAGGGAAACATCATAACAGTAATAGTATATGCATGTATCAAACATGTAAGCGTCTATCAGGCATGTAAGCGTATACCAAGCATCTAAGCGTGTATAAAGCATGTAAGAAAAGTCAAAGAATTCATATTAAATACAGTCGAACCTTGTTACAGCAACATTCAAGAAGCAGTCGAATTTCTTACGTAATGACCCATAACTAATGTTAAAATATTGGTACAGAGTATTAGATTTTATACATTACATATTAGCGTATGTATATACTGTTTCAGTTTAACGTATTCTCTATTTCAGGGAAGCAAATGCAGGCTAATAGAACAAGAAATCAAATGTTTAAATATGACAACGTAAAAATTGACTTAAAAAATGTATACTTTTTCAATGTTTTTATTTATTTTAATTTTATGAGAAAAAATCGATATTTTCAGCGTAGAATCATAAATGCAAACAAATATAAGAAAAGATTCCGAGAAACAAACACAAACACAAAAGGTATAAAATTATCTCATGTAAAGATAAACAATGGCCACCTAGTTTGAATTAATATTCAGATTTTCTTGAGCTTTTATGACGTTGCAATCATGGCAAAATAACGTTATTCGCAAGGAGATTGCACAGGGCTTGATAATTTGGACGTAAAAGGAGAATTTTTGCTAAAACGAAGCTCAACTATTATTAAAAAGCACCCGAAGTTATTAATTTGTCAAAGTTATATAAATATTTAATATTTTTAAAAGCCAAATCTTTTGAAGAATTTATTAAATTTATATTCCAAATTTCAAATACGAAAGGTGGATAGGCTAATAAGAAAATTCTACTCGGGCGGTGCAAAGGCGATCTAGAAAAATCGCAAATTACAAAATTTCAGGGAAAAACAACTTTCATCAAACAATCTTTACCCTTTGTATTTCCATTTGCATTTTTGTATATATTTCTTATTTACGCATGTCGGTGTACAAAATTTGTCTACTGTTTGGTGTATGTAACGTATTTTTGTATATTTAATCTATTTACTATAATCTTGTAAATAGTGCATATTCTGTAAACAGCGTATATCTAGATGCATACCTGGTCCACCTTTCCTTGGTCTTGTAGTAATTTTTCATTTGTTTCTTAGCTCTGGCATTACTGCTACACTCATATTGTACAACCTTAAATTAAGGGCTACTTTTTTAGCCATTTCGACCATTTTATCCCTTTTCTTTTATTAAAATACCCAAATAAAGAGAGGTTAAGCAGCATTGCTGCGGTACTCAGAGTAAAAACATCACATCTCCTACGTGTACTAAATGAAAAAACAGCAGCATTTTAGTCCGTTTATTTGTCTTACCTACGTTTTTTATTAATTTACTATGCTTTGGATGAATATCAAAAACATTTGCACAATTATTCTCATACGGTTAGAGCAGTGTTTCCTAACGTGAGACCCACACCCCAACAGGGGGCAATTTGAATGTTAAGGGGGGCAATTCGAAAATGGACTCCACTGTACATAATGTAATAAAACTGCAATAAATGTAATAAAAATGGGACCACTGTACATAATTAATGCAATATATATATATGTGTGTGTGTGTGTGTGTGTAGCTTATGCTTTAGAATGAAGAACTCTATGGATAAATATTATGTCCTTTAATGAATAATTGCTACAGCTACTTCACATAGTTACAATGTTGTGTCTTCTACATTAAAGCACATAACACAAATTATCCTAATTCTTCATAAGTATATCGTCACAGATATATATCGTCGCGGTGGCTATATATCGTCACAGCTATATATCCGCTATATTCCTGCGTCATCATAAGCGTCACTGCCCTGAGTCCAACCTCCAACTCGGTTGCTTCGCGTTTCCCCGTCTTCTCCGTTTCCACGCATGCGCTACCGTCACTGTCTACACACTCTCATGGAGTCTGGAAGAGTGTCCCAATCCACATATATATATAATATAATTTTATACTCGATGTGTTTTAGGGGGGTTATAAATAATTATAGGGGGGGCACGGATCTTTTTGGTTACTATAAAAGTGGGTCGTGGCTTGAAAAAGGTTGAAAACCACTGGGTTGGAGTCTTCTGGCGACACGTTCATTGTTAGCACCATACGTGAAGTCATTAGCATCATACGTGAAGTCATTAGCATCTAGAGGCTAAATATTCAGTCAACACCGGATGGACGGTGTTCAAATTGCATCGCTTGTTCTCGGGGAAACGTTCTCGCTTGCACAAAATTTCAAACAAAGCGACAAACTCTATTCATGCCATAATTTCCGGCTCTTTACGCTTCTGACACACTTCATATGAACACTGTTTCATTAGCATTTTGAAATTTGTTCGACAAGAGAGGGGAAGAAAGCAATGACTTGGGAAAGGGGGACCCAGGACCCCCCGTACTGTAAGACACGTTATTTTGTTTAACCGTATATCATATAGTCTATTATAATGCTATTAGAGCCCCTTAGGAAGGTATTCATGAAATATTTCATACGCCATTACTCTAAACGTATTTTGTTTATTTTTTTTTCGTGTTTTATTTATTTTATTATTTATTTGGTTAAGAAACTAGTGTAAATTAGTTTTGGATTTGTTCGTACGGAAATATTGCCTTCGGTGGCGCAGTGTGGTAACGCGTTCTCCTATTGCGCGGCTAATCCGGGTTCGACTCCCAGCAGTGCAAAAAGAACGCTTACTCAGAGATCTCATAAAAGATCGCACTGCTCACTGTAGTCCGGGGTTTGGTTCCCCAGGCCTTAAGAGGTTCGGATTCCTCGGAAAACTGTAGGTCCCGGCGCAGCATGACCACTGTAGTCTTTGAGCCGTAAAACCAAAAAACAAACAAATCGTACGGAAATCTAACCAGGGATGGACTGGGCCGTCGGTACGCCCTCAAGAGCGATAGAACTAGCTCCTCCAAAAATCCAAGGTATGCGCCCTTTGAGAGGACCCAGTCCGCCCCTAAATCTAACGCAGGGCCGTACCGAGAAATGCAAAATATCCCCCTCCCCACGATAGCAAAATATTAATTTCTAACATTCACAGTTTTAAATTATTAATTATATATTTTTTTTGAATTAGAATATACAAACATCTACCTAGAATCACAATGCACCCCCACGTTACAATCACATTTAGCTCCCCTTTAAGATTTGGCGCCCTATTTAAACTGAGGCGATTGCCTCGTATGTAACACCCTCATCAAGGCCCTATCGCTAACTCTGAAACTGACTCTGTCAATGGATGGGTGTTGGCCCTCAAGCTCACTTCAACCGGCCTCATGGTCCCTCCTCCCCCTACATAAGACTTGCCAGATCGGGCTCCAGAACTGCAGCCCATGCTATCCCCTCCCCCTTCCCTTTTCGTCGGCTGTGTGGATGGAGTACAGAATTCGATACTGGAACTGGGAAAACACAGTAATTTTTTCCCTTAACAAACGTAGATTTGCTCTGTCAAACGCATCAAACTACTGAAAGAAAGGAAAAAACGTTTAATAACAGCTAGTTTGTGATAACCAACGAGGTAAGTGGTTTGTCATCAGTGTATAGGGTTCTAAATTCGATCCTAGAAGTTAGAACGTGTTCTTCAAAAAATTCATTTTTCCTTCATCAAATAAAGCAACACACTCTACCACGTTACTATTTAAGTTGGCGCCTCTTTAAGCGATTAATCTGAGGCAATTGCCTCGTTTGCCATAACAGCGGCACGCCCCTTCTCTAACTCAGGGTAAGCAGGGCCGTTCCTGCGGGGGTTCAAAAAGTGCTCCCGCACGCGGGAGACTCCTGATCGTTTATTATATTATACTATTGTCCTTAATCTTAGTTTAATTTTGTAAAAATAAAAATTAAAAAAAATATTTCTTTGGATGATAACTGTTTAAATCTATATATAAAAACAATATATATGTATAATTTAAATTTTATGTATATAAAATTATAGGGTGTTTAATTGTTTAATTTTATTTACGTATATAATTAAACATTGTGCACACCAAATTTTTAATTAAACAATATTAAATAAATGGGAGCGGCGATAGGGCTTTTTCGCCTTAGTTGTCAACAAACCAGGAACGGTGCTGAGGGTAAAGAACTTGCAAATTTTTAAATAAATCAAAATTTTTCAGAACAAATCCCTTTTTTCTCTCCCCCTCCCCACCCCGATAAAACGATCGTACTTAAAATACTAAAAGTAAACAAAAATTCAAAGAAGTATAACTCCGTTATTAACCGAAACAATTAAAATCCACTCCCTTTTTAGATTATAGCCAAAATAATGTGGCCTCTAACATGCAAAGGCTTTCACTTCTAGTCAAACCTATAACGAAATTTTTATTTCTACTTTTGGAAAAATAAATAAATAAAAAATAAAATAAAATTTTAAGACGGATACGATTATAGATGGCGCCAGGTATAAAATGAGCAGAAATAAAATTTGACCGGATCACTCTGCTTTATAAATGGCGCAACGATCATTTAAATTTAGCGCTAGCATTCATTTATTTTGACCATGAGCATCGATTATAAAGAGGCGCTGATTGTCAGAGGCGGATTTACAATTTTGCCTCCTGCAGGCTATTGCATATTTTGCCGCCGGTAAGCTATTGCATATTTTGCCGCCGGTAAACTATGGAATATTTTGTTGCCGGTAGGACATGGCGTATTTTGCAGCCTAATCTTACCAAACGTAACTAGAAACATAACAGAGATTTTACAGCTTTTTTTTTCAAATTTTTAATTTGACGTCCCTGGCAGTTATTTCAAATTCATCTTTTTGCAAGTGTTTGTGACTTTTGCGCCTTTTAAGACTCTCCCTAGGCGGCGCGTGGCGGCTCCGCCTTTGGCAATGTTTATTTACGGCTTTGAATATAACAATTCGAAATTAATTCAACTCGCCACCAAAAAATTCAGCCCCACCTATACAAAGTTCTTGGAGGCAAACTTTTTATCAAAAATTTGCCGCCGTCAATAATTTGCCGCCATAGGCTAAAACCTACATAGCCTATTGGTAAATCTGCCACTGCTGATTGTATGATTTGATAAGGCGATGATCGTTCTCGGTCATCAATGTAGAGTTTCCAAAATTATTGGAGTGGGATGAGGGGAGGTGGGGCAGAAGCCCAAGCACATATTCTTTAGGCATACATTTATTCATTACAGTCAGAGACGACCTTAGGGTGAAGAGAATCAAGAGACCGCGCAATACTTCATTAGTTGCATTGATTTTTCGAAACTTCGAAAAACTACATGAAAATATTTTACACATTAAAAAAGGAAAGTAAAAAAAATTACGTACCAATTTCAAATTATGTAAAATTTTTCTGTTTAAAAGAAAGCAGGATATTACTACAAAATAGCATGTTTGCAATTAAAAACGAGGTTTAATTCATGGCCTGCGAATAAGGAGAAAGAAATATGAGAGTTAATGTGAAAAGAAAGAAGAGATGCAAATAAGGTGGGAATATATTCGAAATGGGAATAGTGTTTTAGGGTACAATTTCTACACTGTCACTTAGTAAGTCTTAGCAGTTACAACACGTTTGGATTAATTAAGTTATTTTTGAATTTAAATATTATTGTAGAAGATAAAAAAAAATAGTTTTTTCCCAGTGAATTAATTTCCCGGTGAGAGCCCTCGAAAGCGTCCCCCCCACCGTAATTACATCCTGGATCTGCTCTTGATCTACGAAGCGAGGGTTTGATATGTCAAAACGGCGACGGTATTTAGATATGGAAAGAGACGAATCAGTAATGAGTTGATACCTTTCCTGTAAAGCAGGGAACAAAGGGGAAGGGTCAAATGCTCAGGGGCCCGAAGTAAAGCTTTAATAATATAATAAACATAATTAACTAACATAATTAAGTGGGGGCCTAACTGTTAAACTGCCTATGGACTAGTAAGTCCTGGCCCCATCCCTGTTCTCCCTTACATGTTTTTTATTGGCGATATATCAAACTATTTCATTACCGTTTCGCCCAAGATCTGTTATCCCAACAGCGTAAAGCAGAAAATTTATTGAAGGGAAAAGTGGGTGGAGGATAAACAGCTATAATTTTATATACGTGCACAACGTTGTAGTTGTCGGCAAGCAAAATGGAAGATTATGACCTTTAATCAACACCCCCATCCGGAGCTACTGTGTTAGCCGATGTCTCACCCGAGGTCGTTAGGAATTCCATGGGGGAACGTGATCGAGCAAAAATTACTGATAGCGCTAACATACCATGAGCTGGAAATGTAATATTTATATACAGGAGTTTTCAGAGAGGATACCTGAAAATCATTTCAACAGTTTTGTTAAAGTAGGACAGTTTAGAAAGGCTAGTTTAGCCGGATTGAAATTAAACTTTCTCAAAGGAAATTAAAAACTTCTAAATTTAAAATATTTATTGAAATGAGATCTCTTAAGTCTCTCTTTATTGAATTTAAATGTATGGAGTTGGTTTCTTCCGTAATTGTGGAAATTAAATTTCTTTCTAAATTGGATTTCCACAAAAACTCTTTAAGGATTTATATAAAATTCGTTTAGGCTCCCATTTGGAGAATTTGTCAACTTGCAAGAAATTGGGAAATATGTAGTGTCTCTTAGAAAGCATTTATATATGTATATTACAATTAGAGAAAGAGAGTCCTGATCAAGCGCGAATACAGGGGAGTCACAGGGGTCATGACCCCCAAATATATTTTTTCACTGTAAAAAATTCCAACTTTCATGATAAATGAAGGGTGTTATTCCAAGACCATGGCAAATTCTGTCCTTGAACACTCGCCCAAAATGAAGTCCGTGTCCGCCCCTGGTCCTGATAGCGAACTTTGTGTATTTTCGTTTGTTCATTCGCAAGATTTGAAATAGGAATAGTTATTCGGATTTGCCGAAGACAGATTGGAATGCGGATGATCAATCTTTTTAAGAAATCTGTTTTTATTTTCATGAATTGTTATTTAGACTCCCATCTAGCTATTTACAGCGCGCTTCTGCTTAAAAAACAATAATACAGTAAAATTCCGGTTATCCGATCTTCGATTCACAAGCACGCCACTGCCTAACTCCTATGGGGTATGGCATTTTAT
The DNA here is from genome assembly GCA_006491805.2 of Dysdera silvatica. Taxonomy (NCBI): domain Eukaryota; kingdom Metazoa; phylum Arthropoda; class Arachnida; order Araneae; family Dysderidae; genus Dysdera; species Dysdera silvatica. The sequence continues at coordinate 100,703,936 of QLNU02003225.1, read as the reverse complement.
TGACAGTTTTTTGGAATTTAGGAATTTCTAGAGTGTTATTGGAATAACGTGCTTTATTTACCGCTGGATGTATACAATATCTTAAACACAATTCAGTAAAATATTCTGCAAGTATTCTACTCTTCCAAGAGATTAATCATTTTCCACATCAAATCTTAAGAACTCCTTTGAAAAATCATTTTCTGAAACCAGATAAAGCTAATTACTAATAATTTGCTTAAAAAAAAAGAGCTTATATAAATGAAAAGTAACATCTTTTGGAGCTTTTGTATTTGCAACAATTTTCAAATTTTACTTTTGATTGGGTGACATGCATAGGCGTAGAGTTATATGGGCCCGTGATGCCCGACCCCACCCCCCAATAATTTGAAATAAATTGCAATTTTACATATACTGTAATGTATAAATGTACATAATATGTGTTTGCCTCCCCACAAATAATTTTAAAAACTCTACACTGATGGTAGCATCTATATTTTTCACTTTTTCATTGCTACATGTTCCTAAAATTAAAGGAGTGAGCCAGTTTAGCAAATAGAGGGAGATAAAAATATGTTATTTTATTGCCTCCGTTTTCACAACAGCGGGAAATTTAAATCTAATGACAATTTCTTTAATGAAGTCAACACAGTTGCTTAACTCATTGTGCACGAAGTTTAAGCAAATTAATTTAATTTATTCTTCAGAAAGTAAAAACATCTTAATAAAAATTGCATTGCTCACACTTGAAATTACAGTAAAACCTTGATTATCCGTCAAACAAGGGAATAGAGCCTTGACGGATAATTGAAAAGACGGTTAAGCGAGGAAATGGAAATTTATAGTATAATATAGTATGATTTTATTAAAATTATACAATTAAAAAAAAATACGTTGTGAAATTTGCTGAAGGCACAAACGAAGTTTATTTGAATCAAGAGAACTTGCATTTAATGAAACGCGAATCTAACACATTATATACTTATGTGTAAAATTGTTGTTGTTGCTCAAAAAACTTTTTTTGTTTTGTTTTGTTTAAGCAGACTGCGTGTTTTTTTGACTGCACATGTCCCGTACACTTTGAAGCAGTAAGAGCTAAGTAACATCTTCTTCAATCTGCTGTTCAAATCAATAGATGCATTTGGAAAACATACATTCTACTTTAGCATGTGTGATGGTTTTTGTAGGTTCTCCACTCTCATGTGCCCTTTCAGTTTTCTTCAGGATCATTGGGGTTTAACACTTGCTGAATGAGTTCGTCGTCACTTAAGAACTCAAACCTGCTTCAAGTTTGTCAATGTTCATCCATTCAATAACATCGTTGATTTTAATGTTTTCTCGTGCGTGTTGAGCCATGTGCTTATCCAGGACTCATAAACTGGGGTATACAAGATTTTTAGGCGGTGTGAAATAGATTTCATGTGTGTTTAAATGTGTGTTTAGATTTCATTAAGGGGATGTATCAAAAATCTGGAGGAGCGTTGGGGGTGTGTGTGTATAAATTCCTGGGTAGAGCCTCACAAATGTGTGAAATTGTCTCACTGTCGATATTAACGGAGCATCGGTGCTAACTTGAACTTGACGCTGACGGTTAAACGAGAAAGACGGATAATCGAGGTTCCACTGTACTAGAATTTCAATCGGGACAGAACATAAGGTTAAAAAAATTCTAAGCTACGAGCATGATGCAAGATACAAA
>QLNU02003225.1:100651034-100702158 GCA_006491805.2 Dysdera silvatica | reverse complement strand
ATTTACTATTCTTTCTCTGTTTACGATTATAGTCGTAATGCATTTGTCGAAGTACAACGTTTCCGCAATTCTTATACCACCCCACAAAGGAAAGATTCAGATGCGTCGAAATCTGTGGGCATGAGCAATGTATCATGTTCCTAAGATCCACGACTGGATATAGATGTTAGTTGCAAGAGGTTTCCTGCTTGGTGGGTTAAATGACGACTTTACGTGAACGTGCATATATGAATGCCGTGTTGATCGGCAATCCATCTCCCCCTCAGCCGCCTCGGCGGCTGATTACGCTGTTCAAGCGTCCTGTCTGGGATTACAGCGCCGCCTCCGGCGGCCACCCTTCCCAATGAAACCCTTGCACAATCCTTCTCCTCCTCCTGCTTCTTGGTGGGAATGCCATAGCTTCGGCTATCTCCTATAGTTAGATATATACGATTTTAGCAGAATTTAGCACAAAAAAGGCTAATTTGGAAACACGATCAATGTGAATTTTTTTTCACACGCACGATGGCCACAAAAGATAGATCGCCGCTAAAGTTTGCTGCTGGCGCTAGAGGCTAGTAATTTAAAGTATGGCAGTTGCTTCGGTGGGCGTTCGCAGGTCGTCTAAGAATGAAATCCCTAAATTACCGCCACTTCCAAATTTTTCACAATCTAACAGATCGCCGAAGGTATATATTAACATATTCATTTGTAAAATGTGTGAATCTTATATTTTTTGCATCACAGAATATGCTGTATTATAAATCTTCGTAAAAGGTCACATGCCGGTCGTCTGCTTTCGTTCACATCCTGTCTGTGATGACATCGAGAATGACACGCTGAGTCGTTTTAAAGCATTCGAGAACCCTGAGCTCGCCAATTTTTTGGGACCCTTTCACGACTAATTTCTAAGTTTTCAAAATTTGTATAGTAAGGAAATATATAATAAACGAACCTTGCCAATTTGGCTTTTTCCTATCTTTGTGTCCTGCTCTGTTGGCCCATTCGTTAACACGGCACTGATTACATGCACCAATAACGTACCCATAAATTAACTTCGGGTGGAGGGTATGCGTGTCGTCCGTTTTACACAAGCAGCATGACGTCACTGACGATTTTTAATATTAGACAAAATAATTTTAAAGACGTATGTAGCTGCTTGTACCTTTCTTCTAGTTAGGCCACTGACATATACAGTAATTTTTACAAGTATAGTAAATCTGTGAATAACGAACACCTCTAGACTTGAGCTGTCCACTATTCCAGAGTGCATAGCAAGCTTTAGAACTGGAGGTGGGAAATGTGTCCATTGTTGAAGTTTTACTGTACCTTTTAAATTTTTTGTTTATAATTGTAGTTTTTTCCTAACAGCATAGGCATACATAAAGGGGATTATAGGCTCGATGGGAGGAACACCTCCCCCCCACCCACTGCATATCCCAGTGATTAACAATCTCACAAATTTATGAAAGGTAGCATTCAATTATTACATAATCAATATTTTGGCCATTTCAATTCCCCTCCTGAAGTAAGCAAAGGTTAACATTGGCTAACATAGGAAAATAAGACCAACGGCAACCCCTCAAAGGTGCTTATGTAATACTTGAACGCTTCCAAATATTGTAAATTTTAGGTTTTCACAGCTTAACCTCTTACAATATATTCTTTGCTTTCATCATTTGATGAAACCTTAAGCAATTCTAAATTTATATTTATGAATAATTTCTGGTTTTGGATCCTGTCTTTTTCATTCAGTGATGATGGTAGAAATGCAGTTACTGTTGTCTTGCCAATTTTAAATCGTCACAATAGTGCAAAAACCTGGCCAACAGGACTGTGCTTACAAATAGTAGAATGGCTCAATCTTTTTTATCAAAAAGTATAAATGCATTAGAATATACAGATAGTTCGTAAGGGTGGGGTGGAAGTTGTTACAGAGCTACAACTCCACATATTCATATGTATGTATTTAAACTTGGGTAAAAATGCAGATTATGTCTACCACCTTGATTTTTAACAACATTGGCAAAATAGATGCCAACGATTGTCTTTCATAATGGAATGTTGGTTTTGAGAATTTTTGGTTGCCTGATACGTTTCCTGAATTAATACCAGCCTAGTGTGTGTGTGTATGGGGGGAATTTCCTTGTCCTCCCATTTACTAAAAATATCAGTAAATCCTGAAATCACAAAGAGGTGAATTCGTGACGCAGCCTAGTGGGGTTGCCCAGTTCTTACATATTAAACACATAAAGTAAATCCAATCCTGAAACCACAACTTGTTGAAATCAGTTGATATTGTTGAATAAATTGGGCGACAGTACAATTTTAAAAATATGGTTTTCAAAGAAACTTGTCTATTAATCGCTTGTTCATGGAGGGAAGACTTGCCACAGCTTCGTAATCCACTAATATCCCTCATAGCTAAGTAATCCACTTCAAGCATACATATTGTTGTATAGCGCATAAATCACAAATTTTGTTCCATACACATCAGTGCCGATGGCGTATAAATTATGTGGGGACAATATACCAGTAGAAGACATTTTATTTGAAATTGGAAGGGGATATAGAACTTAAATAACAATATTGGGGGGGGACAGGTCACCCCGTTAATGGCACCTGTGTCCATGCATTTGAAAACCATGCCAAAAAAAGTCCAGATCTGATATGTTTTTCATTCTAGCACATGACCGTGCCCAAAGTGAAATGAGAATTATCAGATACACTTAACCCCGTAGCAAAAGAAAAAAAAGATAGTGGTGCCACCATGACACTCTAGAGGGGTGAAACGACAAAATCAAAGTGAAACAAAGGTTGCCAGAAACACTTGACCACCAAGAAACCACACACAAATCAAAATCGCCTGGTGGACATAATCTGCAGTAACGCCCAAAATTGCATCATAATGGGGAGGGGTTATGACTACTGAACCCTATTTGTGTATGCCATTGGCTAAATGTGGAGGATAGGGGCAGTCTCTTTAATTGATAATAGTGACAGTGTACTTACTTTGACAGCTATTAGGATTTAGAAAGAAAAGACCCCATTTCTGCAATTTTACCTTTATGTAATTTAATGTTCTACAATTAAATGCTTGGGTTTTAAGATAACTTTATAATCTACTTCTTTCTGTGGTGAAAGGTCGAAGTTCGTGAAGATGAAGAGCAAGAGGTAAAGTTACAAGAAATCATTGAACTGTTGCTAGCAGCTGGTTATTTTCGTGCAAGAATTAAAGGCTTGTCTCCATTTGATAAAGTTTGTATTTACTTCCAGTATCCATTACACTATTGTAATTATTAGATGCTCACGTCAATCAAAATTCAATATTATAGTTTATGCAAGAGCTTTTTAATAATGCCCTACTGTTGTACTCTTGTTACCTGTTCAAATATGTTGTACCATTTACCTGGATACTAAATCCATGGTACCGAACGCACATCCTCAGAAAGCTGGCTCTTAATACAGATGAACTTAAGCTGTCTTTTATACCCTAAAATGCGTATGAACAAGATTTTTGATAGCACGCATATTATTACATTATATTAAACTGTAATTATTAAAGGTGGAGTAAGAAGATATTTTTTTGGGGGATGCAAAGCTTGATAAGCAATATAGAGACCTATATGTCTCTACATTATAGATAGTAAGTGCAAAGTTGCTTTTCTTAAGGAGGGGCTGCATGTCCTTCTCCCTCCACTTGGATCTGCCCCTAACTTATATGTGTAGATTGTTACACTCGGTAGCGGCCCTTGACTTCGCTAATATTTTGGAGAGAGGAGAGAGTCGTTACCAGGTAGTCCGGAGTATGAAACAGTCCCCAGAGGAGAGGGCGCTTAGGAGGCCCACCCCTGAAAAAAATTTGAAAAATGAATTCTGTAGAACGACGTTTTTAAGCTAACCTGAAATTTAAATTTCGACGATAATTTTGCTAATCTATCTTAAGAACTTTTGATATGTTTTCCTGATAAATTGTACTCAGGTAAGTTTTACAAGTATAAATGCTGACAATCAAATTCTGGTAAAATCGTGTCATTATACGAGACAAAATCTTTGAAAATTTTTCTAATACAAAATTATGAAAACTCAATAGACATCGAAAGGTATTGGTCAGCACTTTAAATTACATGCTAGTAACAATTTAATTTTTCCTTTTCCCATTAATGTTGATGCTTTTCACAGAAAACTAAACAAACAGGGGAAATAAAAATGAAAAAAAAATACATAAAATGATTTTTATTTGTTCTGTATACAAATTCAAATTTATAAATCACATGTGAGAGTAAATATCAGCACCGACTCTTGGCGAAAATTTAGTGAGGCAGGAGTTAAGCCAATTCACCAAACTACATTAACCCATGTATTCACTTCACTGACAAGGGAACCATACGAAAAATCAACGTCCAATTTTTTTAAAGAATTACACATATGAAAGAGATTATTAAATGAAGGATAATGGTGCAAAAAATTTTAGAAATATTCTATAGATTATACTGAAATTTCACATATAATAATAATAATAAATTTTCATTCAACCCGATATACAATATTTCGTGATACATAGCTTGAGCAGTATAAAAGTTATAGAAATGTAAGAGAAGATCTATATTAAATTATTTTAAGTTTTGAGGTTAGAAATGGAAGAGAATATGAAGTCGTAGCTCGTTACGAGATTCTCTTCCAGAATGCGGTGATGTTGACAGAAGAAAAGATAGATTTTTATGTTTCTGAATTATGCTTATTTTAAAGAGTTCAGTTGTTGTATATCTTTAGCAGAGGGACGTGGAAAACTTGTAATAACTTAAGAACAGACTGAGCGTCGTTTTTACAAATTAATGAGCAAGAAGTATTATTATTTTTTGGGATTTTCATGGGCCTCATTTGAGAAAATTGCGATACATACCTGAAATTATCTGCTCATCAAAATTCTAGCCAGAATTAAGTCTAGTGGGCCTTTCCTGTTAATAGTTGATGAGACAGGAAAGGGAGGGAAGGACCTACCGTGTGGGTGCAAAAACCATTTGACGAGAAGAGGTAAAAGTATAGTTTTTGTCATGGTCTATAGTTAATAACAATAATCTTAATTTGATAAAAGTATAACAAATGAATTGTAAGAACAATAAATATCATTTTAGCGTTATTGAAATTCGAATAAATTACGTTTACGTTTTATAATGAATAGGGGTCTAAAATTTAATGATAAACATTTTACAAGTGCATCGGTAATTAAAGAGCTGGCGCATGGACCCGTGACTAGAGCCCTGGGCGGTTGCCCGGATTGCCTATCCCTGGTTACACTAGTTAATATCGTTTATACAAGCGCGAGAAGAGCAAATATTCAAAAACTAAGTCTTAGTATTTTTAGGCAATTTTTATCTTGTTAAAGAATTTTTAATTATTGTAAAATATTTAGTCATTAGTTAAATAAGTTCTTTGTACAAATCTTTGTCACTGCTTGATCGATTTTTAATATGAGATTTTGTAAATAATTTTGTATAACACGTTTTGTTATTAATACAGGTTGTTGGAGGGATGACGTGGTGCATTGAAATATGCAATGTCGATATTGATGTCGATCTGTTATTTCAAGAAAATTTAACGATTGGGCAGAAGATGTAAGTTTGTAATTTCGATAATTGGTAAATGTAATATTTTTCAAATGTGATTAATATAAAACAGGGTTGTCCAACATACAACCCACAGGCCACAATCTGGTTTGCCGACAACTGTTTGGAATTAAAACCAAAAATATATATATATATATATGTGACAAAAATTTTAGATATTTTTTTTCAGAAATAAGGAAAAATTTTGGGGACAGGAGAGGTGACCCCTTTCTACATCGCAAGTGAAGAGACAAATAACTTAAAGAAACACTAAAAGGGAGGCTTGTAGCAATTTTTTTTTTTTAAACTCGCTGGCCCGCGCGATACTTAAAAAACTTTTAAGTTACCCGCTACCCAAAAAGGTTAGATAATCCTGATATATAATATATATGTGCTTATTAAATGTATAGCTTGTATTAGAGTTTGAAAAAAAAGTAATAATTCTGTTAGCTGGGAAGTTAGTAAACAACCGGTTCTTTTATCTTATTGTATTTAGTTTATTTATTGTATGTTTAGTTTGTATATTGTATTTATGACTTCCGCTTATTATATCCAATCCTGGGCAGCGGGGGCTTTGTCAGACCCTAAAGTCTTTACCCTTTGCTGCCTAGCCGGAATTAACGTAGCTGACTAAATTATAAATAACCATCATTTTATGTAAAAAATAATTTTGAATCCGTCTGAATATAGTTTGATTTGATTTGGATGGTTAATAATCGCCACAAGCGTGTGGCTCAATGACCAGTCCTAAGTAGTGTAGTAGTAACACATTTGGTTACCAATCTGACAATTTGGGTTTAATTCTAGGGTTTTCTGCCACTTGCAGATGTTCCAAATGCAATAGAATGCCCCATGAGGGCACTGGGGCTGCCAGTGGGTAGGTTTAGACATTGAAATACCCCCTCTAACCCTTTAAAAGTATTACTTTAAAGCAGTGGTTCTCAACCTTTTACAGTTGGTGCCCCCCTTTCGAGATATGGTAAGGTCCCATTCCCCCTCCATAAGCCTATATAACTATAATTTCTTATTTTTAATGGACATTACTTTTATACCAGTATATGATATTCCATAAAATTAATAAAATAATCCGAACATTCCACAAAAAGAACAAATTTCGAATAAATCAGTGAAAAAAGAAATCTGAGGATCAACAATCAAGTCACTAAATGTCAGTGTGAAGATTGATACTGTTTTGCCTTGATTATGTCACATATATTTGGTGTTTGGTTTGATGTTGGATAATGCACAACGGAGATCACTTTCCACCTCTAGATGGTGTTTTGTTTTTATGATAGTTAGTGTTGAAAATCTTGACTCACAGAGATGTGTTTATGAAAATGGCACAATGACGCTTAAGGCAACATTAGAGACGCTAAGATACAATGTAAAGTAATGTATCCAAAATCCATCCAGGCCCATTATTTTAAAATCATCTCTCATCTTTGAATTGTATTTCAGTTCTATCGCCTCTTCTTGAAAATGTTTTGACAGTACATCAATATCGACAAGGAAAGGATTTCTCGTCAATATCCTTGATGAGTCATCAGATGAAATATCAGGGAAATAATAATTGAATTCGTCATCTAAAGAATTCAAATGTAACTGAATTTTATTCTTAAGTTATCAGTCACTGTTTTTTTATAATTACTTCTTATTTTTTCAAATATATTTTAAAGATCGAAAAACAAAAACATTAAAAAAAAACGTTATTAATATTAAATTCTCATATCGTTTCACGCGAGTATCTCACGCCTTCCTAGGTAGGCAGGCCCCTAGGTTGAGAACCACTGCTTTAAAGATAGGAACATTTGGGAGTATAACCTACCCTCCCCGAAAATCCTCAAGCCCCTCCCAGAAAATTTTTCTGACTGTGCTACTGAAAGTGGGGGGGTGAAAGAAATTTTTGGTGGAAAAAAGTGGTCAGAGACCATAGCAGTTACAGTTGTCTTTTTGTATACATATATCGTTATTAAAATACTAATAATTCTATAGTTAAAGGTACTTAAATAATTAGAAGTAGTAGTAGATTACGATGTCACGTTGACCAGCTTTTGTTTTCCACAAAAGATCACTGTTTTGATAATAGGTTTAAGAATAACCCTATTCTGCAAAACTTGCTTTTGCTTGCCCTCTGTCCACTACGTTCATTACAGAAGCCTTTCTTCCTTCCACGACTCTTAAAAACTCATCAGCTCTGAAAACTGAATTCATATAACAGAAAAAATTGCATGGTGTCTGAACTTCTTTAGGGCTTTCTTCCAGTTATTAAATTCTTTTGAAACAAGTTCATCTGTGGCTTGTGTCGATCTTAAACTGACTTCATGGGGTGAAAAGAGAACATAAAATTTTCAATAGGCACAATCTTCTGCCCAGGGTTTAAGCTGGCTCAAAACATGCTGTCGCAAAAATGCTAAAATGGGAAAAAAAATTGTAGCAAAATGCTAAAAAAAAGATTAGTCATTTTCGTCGCTCGAAAAATCATATCAGTAAAATTATTTACATTAACAATGCTTTGAAATATAAAGGACTAGTTATTTTAGAAAATTCTAACATATAATATAATATTTATATATATATATAATAATGTAATATTAATATATAATATAATATTCATGAATAAAGAACTTAGGTACAATGTGAGTTCAGACATCATCGATGTTATTCAGTTTCAATGCTCTACCACAGTCATCGATCAGCATTCATCACTGTGGCAAAAAGATAATCAATGAATGTGTTCAATCAAATTGAAGATTGAATGTGGTGTATGCATGTGGGTATTTGTCGTTGCATATCCTAAAGTATATGAGAAGAGGGAGGGGGATTACTCTAAGAAACATACTTTAAAGTTTAAAAAATCAAAGTTATTAAAAAAAAAGAGCAAAGTTTGTTGATAGGACATTAAACAACTGTCAATATTTTATTATATTTGGTATTAAACAACAGACGAATTTTCCTGGCCTAGTTGGCTGGAAGTTTGAGAGAGATTTTGGATGGCGAGGCTATCACTACGCCTAGGGCTGGCCCATGGATTTTTCTGCCCCTACTAAATAAATATTTACTTTCGTTTTGAAAAATATACTGGCAAAAAAATTTTTTTTTTAATACCACCTCTCAAATTTAGCCGCTCTAATCTATAGCATAGCCTATTGGGAAATATGGCACTGTTTGTAAAGAAGTTATGGGATGCGTTGGAAATCTGTAGACACTGCATGACCTTAGCAGTCTTTGTGCCATAATTCACATTAATTACTCATTACTCAGAGGCCTTAGCTCACATTGATGACTCATTACTCAAAGGCCTTCAACTCATTAGATTAGGGCGGCTGAGGAGTAAATGATATCTTGTCCCCCATCCCTTGCACAAAACTCGATTTTATATATATACAGAAATACATTCATTGTGATAACACGTTCTTTTGTGATGCTGTTAATCCGAATCTGATGCCAACTACTCTAGAGTACATGCCATTTTTGTCTCTTCAGTGTAGTCCAGGATTTGGTTTATTAGGAAACTGGATTCTTTGGAAAATCAGGTCCTGGTGCAACATGACCATAACTGTCCTTACATCATGAATAAACGCAATATAACCTTTATCTAGTGTTCATCATAGCAAAGCATTTGATTGTATTTGTGGTGGTGTTTGTTTTTAAGTATCGGAATATTCTTATTTTTATTTATATTAGCAAAATACAAAACTCAATTAGCTGAACACATGATTCTGATTGTATAATTTCAAAAATATTAATCTATTAAATATGAAAGGAACATATATATATGAAAAAGCATTTGAAAAAAAAAAAAAATGTCGACTGGCGAGAAATCCATTATAAGAAGTTGATCGCTATGTGACAAATAATTGCTTGATGGATGCAACAAGTATTTTTGGCACTTACCATGATGTGATATAATTTTGAATATCTTTAACTATTAAAACAAAGAAGCACTGTTGTTTACACAGATATTGTTTTTGTATGAATAGTTAAAGATTCTTGCTCCTTTATTTTAGATCCCTTACGGAGAAGATAGTTGCTGTCTTGCCTCAGATGAAGTGTCCACATTCCATCGAACCACATCAGATACAGGGTCTTGACTTTATACACATATTTCCTGTGATGCAAGTATGTTTGTATCTTATGCATGTACCTCAGAGCTCGGACAGATGGGTTACTTAGTGACAACATGGAGAATTGCTATTCGCTGACGTCTACCTTTTTTCTTACCTTTTGTGTATTTCTCGTATATAAAGTATTGGTGCTTGTTCACCCAAATGAAATGCCAGACAGATACTATGTCACTGTGCAGATCTTTATCTTGTCGCAAAATTGTCTGTCTGTCCAAGTTCTTATTTAGTAATTTGTTGAAAGTGGCTATATGCCATGGTGCATGTGCTAGTACTGGAGAAGTTTTTGAAATTTAGTGTTGTTATTGAAACGCATGATCTGTGCGGGTGCGAAAAGAGAAATGAATGTGAGAGAGAGAGAGTGGCATGATTTATGGAATGCGTAAATTTTAAATTAAATTGTGTTTATAAATTTATATTTGAGTTTATAAATTTTAAGTTGTTATATTGTGGGCTTCTACAATAGAAATGCTTGTTCACTTTGTAGGCTTCCTTTGTTGTTGCCATATAGAATAGCAAGAAATGGAAACTTAATAATCAGTTTCAAAAATTGGCAGCATGAGAAATTATTTCCTTTTATATAATATTTACCAAATGCACATAATTTTACTTTCTCTATCTGGCAACATATATTTATACAGGGGTCCCACTTGTCCTATATTTTTGGAACATGTCCTATATTTCCAGGTACTGTCCTATATTTTATTTTTTTATTTTTTTTTTTAGTTATTGGTATAAAAGTTAACCATATCATAGGTTATCTTTATTCCAAGTTTTGATCCTCAATATGGAGTATACAGTTTCCATTTTCAGCTCACTTTGCTTGCAAACGTTTATGTGGCTATTTTATTGGCTACTTGAAGATGTAATTGTAAAACTTTTTTCAACTCCCTAGGGTACCAAATAAATTAATACATACACTCCTCCTGTCATTGTTGCGAGGAACGTAACATTGCTCGTTAGTGCAATGGCTGATTTCTCTTCTATCAATGACCAATTTTCTTTCAGATTGGACTGTTGACTTTTAAGATTATCAACTGTGGTACTTTTTTAACGTTTTCAGATTAAGGTGTGAATTTGATGCATGAAGTAAAATTTGGTACTTACGTATTATCCTGTCGACCATTTTTGCCACTTGCGATTTTTTTTGTAGATGCATTTTTACGATGATTTTGCTAATGAAAAAAAACGTTAGTTAACTTTAGTGAGGGATGTTTTTTATGATTTTTTTTTATTATATATCTTCAACATTTTACATAAGAAAAACGACGAAAGGAGACCCCTTCTCATCGTTTTGCGACTCTTGACCGTTCATATCACATTCGATGTACGCTGCCTGAATCAGTAAAAGGCTGAATCAATATTATATTGCAATTAGTATTTTTCATGCAATTAGTACACTTACCTGAATCATAGGAACCGAACTGGGGGAGACCACCCCCCCAGACCCCTTGCTCGTCGCTTCTTGATACCTGACTGAAGTTAACAGAACAGGGTGGTTATAAAATAATGTGAAGTGTTCGGAGCCCTCTAGCGAGTATAGTATTGGACGGAACATAACTAAATTTGGCGGGTGTACATGGTGGACCATGGGATTTCGATTTTTAAAGAAAAAAATTAGTACCAAAAGTCACTACCAGGGGGAATTTTAGCGCTGTAAGAGTGCATTAGTATGAATAATTAATGAATAAATGTCAAACGACAAACACACTTCAATTTTATTAAAAACAAGTAGTACCAAAGGTCTCCACCAGGGTAAATTTTCACTCTGTTTACCAAGTAAAAATCATTAATTTGCGTAATCACGTTCTGATCATGTATATAAAAGGAAGCGTTGGAAGAGTTCTCATCACTCAGAGGTCATATGCCTTTTGATGACTTTTACTGTACGTGACCGTGCTTTGTTAGTCAAGCTGTATTATCAGCGGAACGAGAATGCCAATGCTGCCCTACATGAATTTCGATGGATGAAGAAATTACGAAAAGGACTGATAAGCATAACAAACTTACAAAACATGATTCAACGATTTGAAACTACAGGAACTCAAGCACGGCAACCAGGCCGGGGATGCAAAGCAGTCAGTTAGCAACAAGTTGAAGAAGTTGCAACTGTTATTGTGAAACAGGAGATGGCAAATGTGCAGGGTACCAGCGGTGTTCAGGCAGTATCCCAGCACACTCATATCCCATACTCATTGGTGTGGAAAATCCTGCATCAGATATTGAAGTTTTACTGGTATAAAATCTGTCCTGTTCAAGAATTGCACCCTGGCAATGCGGCCATGCAAATTGAATTTTCATTGACATTTTTTGCAGGCATGCAAGTTGATGATGCACGGCCGTGGCAGATTTTATGGAGTGATGAAGCACACTTTCATTTAAATGGTGGTATTAACACACACAAGTGCCACATTTAGGCTGCGACTAATCCACAAGCTTGTTTACAGGAGTCTCTTCACTCACCAAAAATCACATTGTGGTATGGTTTTACGGCATCTTTTATCATTGGTCTTCACTTTTATGAGTAAAATCACTGAAGTGGACCAGTGACCTTTACCATCAATGCTGACAGATATGCTGGTATGCTACAGAACTTCATGGTTCCACAAATGCAGCAACGAGAATGTCTCGATTCGACCATATTCATGCAGGACGGTGCACCACCCCACACTGGACTTAAAGTACAGCATGTGTTATGGCAACATTTCTCTAACAGCAGAATCGTTAGTCGTGCATTCCCTACAGCATGGCCACCCAGGTCACCCAATCTCAATCCTTGTGACTTTTGGTTGTGGGGATTTCTTAAAGGTGTCGTGTATCAAGAACATGTCTTCGATATCGCAACTTTGAAAGATCGAATAACGTTACAGGTAAAAAAAATTAATTCCAATATGTTGCGAGCCGTCGTTGAAAGTGACATGCAACATGTTCAGTTCTTGGAACATCACAATGGTGGTCGTATTGATCCTCATTTGTAAATAACGATTTGTTGTTAAAATTGATGTGTGCTGTATCGTTTGGCATTTACTAATTCATCATTCACCCTAATACATTTTTGAAGTGCCAAAATTTCCCTGGTGGCGACTTTTAATACTTTTTTTTTTTTTTCTTTAGAAATCGAAATCCCATGGTCCACTATGTCGGCCCACCAATTTTGGCTATGTTTCGTCCAATACTTTACTCGCTAGAGGGCTCTGAACACCTCACGTTATTTTATAACCACACTATATATCTATATGTATTACATATATTTTTAAATTCTATGAAACAAAAATTCCTTTTTCTTTTTTTAATAGAAATGCAAAAAATATTCATGGAACTGTTTGTTTTTATTTTAAGACACAAAAAAATCGATCCACCCCGCAATTGTTCTGCAATGAAGCTGTTTATGTGCACTACACTTTTTAGCACGTTCTACTTTGGGGGGGGGCCATTCATAATGTCGATTTCCATTTTACGATGCTATTTCGTTGTTCCGATAAATGCTTCATGAAAATACATTCTGATCGATGTTCTTTCCTGTTTAACGACCTTTTTTTCTTTATCCCTTGGAAGTCATTAATGAGGGAAATTACTGTATGTTTGAGCAATTTCAGTGCCCTGTAACCATGGACGTTATTTGGGGAGTGCAAGGGGGCATGTACCCTTCCAGTTTTTTTAGAGCAAGGACAAAATTAGATGTTTGTCCCCTCAGTTCTGGGTTTTTTTTAATGCTCAGATTTTGCTGCCCCCTCCCAGTTTGTCCCCCCAACTTACGTCTATGCTTGTGACCATTTAGAACATATGAAGATGCAATACGCATCTGGGAAATAAATATATAAATCTTATGTTTTACTTTTAGTGGCTTGTCAAGAGAGCTATCGAAACTCGAGAAGAAACTGGCGATTACATTCGAGCTTTTTCCATATCTCAATTTCATAAAAATTATTCCATGCCTCAGGTACATCCAGCATTGTAATAAATTGTAATTGTAATAAATTGTAAATTGTGGCATATTTGAGAAATATAAAGCTGTTAAATAATACTTTTAAACTGATTTTTTTTTTTTTTTTAATTTTTTTCAGGATGAATTAACCCGCTCTGTTCAAGAGAAAATGAAAGTCTCGTACAAAGACCTCAAGGTGTAATGCATGTTTCGTGAAACTGAGCTTTTCTTTATTTGCTTAGGGTAGTAGTGAAAAAAATGACTCACTGTTGTGAACGTATCCTTCATTCCCCTTCCTTGAAAATAATGTATTCTTCAAATTCATGAACATGTTCTCATTCATCATGTCATTTGCAAAATGACAATATCCATTCCTAATGTGGAAATAGGAATCACTGTTCCCGGTTACTGAGTGAGGTGATCATTGCTTTGAATGAAAGACTTGTTCAATTTAAAGAATAGTCAATCTCTGTACTTACCTAGTCTGGGATTGCAGAGATCTCTGGGAAAATCATCAGTAAAATAAATGTGGCAAATGATTTTTTTTTTTCAGCATGCAACAAATTTATAAAAAAAAAAAAAAAAATGCTTATTCTTGAGCGATTATACTATGAGAAAAGGAATATACAAAGGGCATATTCTCATAGAATTTATGTACAGGATGATTGTAAAATGCTGTCAATGTTTCTGTAGCCTATAATTTTCAAACCTAAATGAACGTAATAAAACATTTTACCGCGTAATTCTCAAACTTATTATCCTTGTAACTCTATCTGTATCAACAGGCAGGTATCACTTACCCCTACCCCTTGGATGTAGTTAGTCTATAAATACGTTTTGTATTTATTCACTTTTGTTTGCTTTATGTGCATATTTTTGCATGTGCAGTCGAACTGCTATTATGTTGAAATTCGTGGCCCCTAGCAAACCTATTTATCGAACATATTTGTCAGTAACAACGTCAACAGTTCATCATTCCCTTACTATCCATAATTATTCTCAAAATGATTAAAATTAAGTTAAAATATAGATCTATAATGGAAACAAACTCAATAAATGAATTGCTCTATGTAGTCAGTATAAGTTTCTTTTCTGGAACTAATTTTGCTTGAGTAGTCTTTCAGTGTACGGAAAATTTCTTGTTCCTTCCTCTTTCCTTCAAGGACGGCATCCTTCTGTTTCAAGCACTTCCAGCACACTTATAGAATGTTAAAGTTCGACTCAAAAAGTTCTACTACATGTAGAATTATAATAGAACGTGGAGAACATTTCAACGTGTATGCCTTCCATGGCATGAAGGGTTTCCAAGTGATAATCAATTTATCTCGAAGTGTTGGTAGGGCTTTGCAGTGGTAATGTGTTTGCAGGGCTGTCCTGAAGAAAATTATTGAGAGTATGCAGTGTTGTCTTAATTAAGGAGTATTGAAATTGCGGGGTTACTCTGGACTTGGTGACCTCACAGCGCCGAGCTGACTGTCATTTGACTGGTCGTCTATCCAAGCCCAAGGTGGCACATGCCACTTCCATCAGTTTTTCATTCCTCTTCTGTTCGTACGCAGGATATTATTTTGAGGCTTGGGGGGTTCAGGGGGCTTCCTCGTTTGTTTTCATTCGTTTGATTTGTAAGTGACCAGCAAAAAATAAAAATAAGCTAAATTTTGTTGAAAGTTGCCCAAAAACCAGCAAATACAAAAACTTTCTTGAGACCTGGAGATTATGCGGCGCTTACTCGGTATTTTTCAAAATCTCTTGAGAGTATCTGGTGCACACATTGTGCATACCCCTTTGGGGACAGCCGTGTGTGTGGTTTCCTAGCATGCCTTTATTCCAGGTTTGGTTTCGAATAGGGCCAAGAAGAGAAAAAATCCACTGTGGTCAGGGATTAGTTTCCGAGGCCATTATGAGGTTTCTATTCCTTATAAAACAGTAGGTTCTGAGGCAGCATGATCCTTGGAAACTCCAACAATATTTCAAAATCACCCTGTGTCTACTATATTTGACTTGAGGCAGGCCGAAGTACTTCTGTGAATACATTTTTCTTTTCCATTCCTTTAAAAGAACGTATACTTGGGGCTGTTTTTTGCAAGTTGTTTGTAAAATAAACATTCAGTTTCTCCATGTATCCCTAATTTCTTCTCATACTCCTAATATTCCATCGTTAATTTTCTGCTGTAAACAACCCTCTTTGTGTTTCCTTTGTATATTCCTGTTCGGAGTTTTTTCTGAAAGTAACTGCTAAATTGACTATTCAAAGTTTAAATATTAACTGTGTTAAGTGGTTAATAGTTCCCCTGTGATTGAGATAACCAATTTTAATACACTCACTTATGTATAAGTTCAGATGCCACTTTCTTCCGTTGATCCCATCCAACGAATATTTACTTTCTTGTAAAGGCCATTCGGTGGCTCAGTTTGGTAATGCATTCACCTAATGTGCCGTTAACTTGGGTTCAACTCCCAACGGTGCAAAGAACACTTACTCAGAGATCTCATAAAGATCACACTGCTCACTGTAGTCCAGGGTTTGGTTCCCTAGGCCTTAAGAGGTTTGGATTCCTTAGAAAATTGTAGGTCCAGAGGTTCGGATTCCTCGAAAAACAATAAGTCCCGATGCAGCATGATCATTGTAGTTTTTGTGTAAAACCAGTGGCGTATATAGCTAGGTATTTTGCCACCTGGGTGGAGTGACTGTCATTGCCGCCCCCTACAATGGGGTAACAAAGCACTTCGTTTTTAAAAGCTAATTGCTGCCCCCCGAATTGTGGCACCAGGGGTGTCTGCCTCCCTTGCCCCTACCTTAGCTACACTGCTGCGTAAAAGCACAAACAAATATTCTTGTGAACAAATTCCTTGGAATTTTAGTTAATTAAAAAATTAATTTTCAATTAATTTTTTAAGGAAACCTACCGGCCTCAAAGATTATTCAAACACCATGCACCTGAAAAGATCAGAGAAGAGGAAATGAGAGTTCAAACAACACTATTGGAATATGGGAAGTAAGTAGTCTGCATATACTGTTTCATCTCAACTCATTTGTGCATATTAATATAATATAAAAAATTAATGTGAAATTAATTAATGTGATCTACTTATTCACATTATAAAAAGTCTTACATAGAGAGACCATACTCTTTTATTCTGCCGTTGACTTCAATTTGATTCAAATTTCACTGTAGAATATGTGTGTGGTTATTGTCGTCCACCATTATCCGCGGTTCGGTTCCTTTCCCAGGCCATAGAACCCTAGATTCCTTGGAAAGTTGTAGAACCCTAGATTCCTTGGAAAGTTGTAGAACCCTAGATTCCTTGGAAAACCATAGAACCCTAGATTCCTTGGAAAATCATAGAGCCCAGTACGTGGAAAACTTTAGCTTCACTTGCGCTATTTAAAAAAAAAAAAATTATTAGTGAAGAACATGTAATATTTAAAACATCCTTTCAGTTGAGTAGTTATGCTACAGGTTTAATTATGAGCAGTGCTATATGTGCCAGTCATGATAATTTCTCTAATATTGTTTGCTGTATAAAGCAAAATATGAAATTGCAAATGTGGGGTGGCATAGGTATAATATGCTTGTCTAATATATAGGATAGCCTGGTTTGGACCTTGCTAATACTGGGTACTCACAGTATTGACCTTTTGTCGTAAAAATACTACCAACTGGGAACTTGCTATTTTTTTTCCGTGAATTTGTATTATCTGTAACAATGGATTGGATTTTTCGGAAAACTGCAGGTTCCTGCACTACGAATCAGAAAGTTTAATTTTGCTTGCCTTGGAAAGCAAAATGCAGTAAAATTGAATTGTATTTTCTTTCAATCAGGTGACATAATTGGTTTCGTGGGGACTTTTACAGCACATTTCAAATTGTAAAAAACAGATTTTCGAGTGCAGACTGTGTAAAAATATAAACGAAGTTTAATTACTCAAAACATTACTCAAAAATTACTTCAAAACAAGTTGGTGGAAGTCAACTTCCATCGATGACTGAGATCACTTCAGAAGAAGGTTCGCAGAAGATGAACCAAAACGTCAAGTGTTTTGAGTAATTAAACTCTGTTTATATTTTTTAGACAATCTGCGCTTGAAAATCTGATTTTTACAAGATTACATAATTGTTTTTTTTTTTCCTTGTTACATTTAATGCGAGATTACTAGGATTATGCCTCATTATATAGGTCTTTATTTAGAGGTTCTGGGTAATAGTGTTAGGAAGCAGTGGTGGCCATATGAGTAGTTCTAGGTGGGGGTGGGAGGCTGAGAAAAGTCATTACCTCTTCCTCCCTCTCTCTCTTAAAGCTGTCAAACATTTTAATAAACGTACGAGGTACTAAAATACTGCAGAAATAATTGATCATGCATGATAATTAGTAAAGAACGAAAAAGTACCTTATTTTAAAATATAACTGTCAAATTTCTGAAAGTAAATGCTTAGCAGAATCGGTCAAATTTTTAAACAGTGGCTTGGGGGAGGAGGATGCTCAAGCCCTCCCCCTGCTTTTCCATGTGGGTGCTCATGTTACGAAGTATTGTAAAATGAAGCTGTTCTGTCTTTCATTTCTTTCACTGGTAACAATATGACGATGAGTGACACGATGACCAACCTTGAAGCCCTAGGATGACATCGGCGCTGAACTGTGCATAGGAATTTGGGGGGGAAAAAAAAAAAAAAAAAAGGTTTATATATTAAAAATACTTTTATGGGAATTATAAAAAAAGCTGTTTATAGGAATTTAAAAAAAAAAAAGAAAAAAGAAAGTGATTTTGATGGAAACAAGAACTTTTCTCACAAGAGGTTTTATTTTGCAAATTTTTCTACTAATATTGTTCAAATGGGATTAACACCCAAGCCCTCCCCTCCGTAGGGAGTGTTCAAGTATTATGTAAGCAGCTTTTGGGGTTTGTTGTTGTGCTTATTTTCCTATGTTAGCAGTGTTAATTTTTGTTTACTGAGGGGAGGGGGTTTAGATTTGCAAACATATTGCTTACGTAGTACTTGAATTCTCCCTTATGTATGGCCTTACATTATCACACCTATTGGCTAAGAGAAGAAATATTGACCAATATTGTGCCAGTAGGTATCACTCATACCAGTGGGCCTGGCTCCACAGGGGTGGGGGGGGGACTGACAGGACTCTAACCTTGGGGGCCTGGCATAGTAGGTTGGCTAGCTAAGCAAAATAGAGCCTCACACGTCCTGTGCCCTCCCTCTGCATCTGCCCTTGTAGGTAGGGGAGAGAGCCCTCTAAAAATCCTGGACTGGGGGCCTGCTTCAGGATATGGGGACCATGCAGTGGGAATTGCCTGGAGTGACATCTGGTGAGCCAGAAACTAGAACTTTTAAGAGCATGCATATATTGCACATTGCGCTACTGGTGCTTCCTAGATTTAATCACTAATACCTATATACTAAACATTACTTATCTAGAACCAGGAATCACAGTTAATCTTAGCTCTATGAGTTTTCATAAGCCTTATGTATGTCACTAAAATTGACTTTGATTTGTTTTAATTTTTGCACTTGGAACTTTTTGTCTTTTTAGAAAGTTCGGAACTGTGCAAACGTCTTCAGAAAAGGTAACTTGGCGCCAATATTTTTAAGTTCATTTGGTAATTTTGACACAATTCCTTTAGAGGGTTCTGATTATTGATTTTCCCATTTATTTTTGCTCGTTATAGCAACAAGATGGGCAGTCAGCGGAAACTAGTACAGAACAAAAGGCCGCCGAGGAGGAGGTAACTACCGTGCGATGAGAGACATGACCAATAACTTTGTGACTTACATTTGAGCATGATTATTAACTGATTAATATGATCTTAATTAACAAATATACTAATCAAGATTCTATGTGCATTGTAAATAGCATGTTTATGACGTGTGATCCCTGTTTGTTTAATATTCGTTATTCCTTGCCTCCTACCGTTTCAGAAGCAAATACAGAGCTTGATGAAAGGCATGTCCTCAATGGAGCAGCATGAGGTTTGTAAATCATTTTAATTGAGATGTCATAATGCACATTTATTAAGCATATTACCATTCATTTTAACTGAGTATGAATGCTACATTCATTTTAACTGACAAGGAAAGTCCCCATGGGGTTCCCCCCCACCCCCCGATTTGCTTGAAATTTTCAAAATAGGTTTAAATCAATGTTTGAAATATAACCTCCATGGCTTTTCATTTGCAAATTAGCAGACGCGAAGTTATTAAGTTATTAAAAGTGGTGTGTCATTCACAAACAAATCAGTCATTTTCAGTCGGTCATTTTGGACACGTCATTTTTGTACGAATTGGTCAGTTCGGTTCACATTTCAAGTGAACAAGAGGCAAGTTGATCTTTTAAAATGAGCGTTCATCCAGGTTTTATACGATATACAGGGTGATTCAATATTCATGGGGACAAATCTTAAGGGGTGATAGTACTTATCAAGACGAACAATATTTGCTATAGGACCTAGGGTCGCAAGCCACTCACAGTGCTAGTTCAAAAACCTTCCAGCATGCACAAACATTTACAGCTAGTGCATGGAAAGCACAAAGTGTAAAGCTATAAAGTGGTAAAAGTATTAATATAAGTAAGTGTGTGAAAAGTATAAAGTGTAAATCATGAATCTTAATGATCTATGCACTTGATCAGCTGACCTGAGTAGTATCTGGCATTTCTCATGCACTAGTTGCAAATATTTGTGCATGCTGGACGGTTTTTGAATTGGTGCTGTGAGTGGTTTGTGACCCTGGGTCAGGGTGGTCCGACTTTTCACGCCAAGTGCATCACACGAGTACTTTAACACAGAACCCATAGGCTGCACATCGAATTAAATTTCAATATCGTCAATTAAAGTGTTCACAATATATTTAATATGCACAATTGTTATAGTTAATTAAATATATAATAAAATACACAATTTAAAAATTCAATACAAAAACAGATGCACTATATCCTTTCATGTTAATAGCTATATTGCTTTTGATACCTGTACTCTAAAGCTATTTCAAAATATCGTACTTATATTTTTTACAATTGTTTATTTTGGTATTATTTTTGTGAATAAATATATGCACGTACAACAAAACCATTAATTCTATAAAAACTTACCTAAATAATCAAATATATATGTATAATAGGCATTATGTTTCAATGTGACTTTTATAAAGAACAGTTATTTCGACACTGGCGTAAGGTTTAAAAACACGACGTTTCGGGAGCCAACTGCTCCCTTTGTCAAGTGAAGGCAGAATGAAGAGTTCGTGAAAGTCCTAAGCTTATATACCCGCATGTTGGGAATCCCCATCTGACGTCATCTGGTGCGGGATAGCTCTGGCTAGGGAAACCTCAACCGGGGAAACCCTGCACTCGAAGACTTCAGATGATGACCCCCAACTCGAGGCTTTGCAAAAATCCTGTAAGGTTCTGGTAGAGGTTTTGCGATGTTTATTGCACGACTCCTCAAACCGTAGGTTTCCCATGATTCCAGAAAAAGTCTACTCCCCAGATTCGTCACATTCTGATGTAATACATTCATCGAATGCCAATCTGGTTCGTGACCTTCCCTGAAGACATGTTCAGCCAACTGGTTTGAATTGTCTCCCCTAGCTACCGCACGCATATGCTCCTTCCCTCGTAGACGTATCGATCTTCCCGTCTGTCCAACATACACCTTGTCACAGTCTCCACACGGTATTTGGTAAATAGCACCAGATTTTTCCTCCTCAGGGACGCGATCCTTAACTTTAAGTAATAGATCACGCAGGGTGTAGACAGGTTTGTAGTAGGTCTTAACATTCACACAACTGAGAATTCGAGACAGCTTTTCTGAGACACCCGCCACATATGGCAAAACCACTGATGTCTTCCTAGTCTCACCCTCTACATTCCTGTTTCCACCACTAACACCACATTAGTTACGAGCGATAAATTTAGTCGGGTAACCGTTCTTTTTCAACACGCTTTTGTTGCGTCGTAATTCAACATTGCGAAGGTCATCATTACAACAATGTGTAAAGGCTCGTCGGTGCAAGGCTCTAATGACAGATGCTTTGTGTGATGCCGGGTAATGAGAACGAAAGTCAAGATACCTATCAGAATTCTATCTGTCTGCATTGTTTTCCTAAACACCGTAGTCAACAGTCGCCCATGCCCATCTCTATTTATCCGAACATCTAAGAAGGGTAATGAAACGCAATCTTCTTCCTATAACGTAAATTGAATATGAGGGTTCAAGCTGTTCAAATAGAGATGAAATGTTACATTATAACAGAGATAAAATGTTATGTACAATTTACGTTAGAGGAAGAAGATAGAGGTTCATTACCCTTTTTAGATGTTCGGATAAATAGAGATGTGGATGGGCGACTGTTGACTACGGTGTTTAGGAAACCAACACATACTGATAGGTATCTTGACTTTTGTTCTCATCACCCGGCATCACACAAAGCATCTGTCATTACAGCATTGCACCGATGAGCTTTTGGGCACTGTTGTAACGATCACCTCCACAATGTTAAATCACGACACAACAAAAGCATGTTGAAAAAGAACGGTTACCCGAATAAATTTATCGCTCGTAACCAATGTTGTATTAGTGGTGGAAACAGATGATTTTGCCTTGTGTGGTAGACGTCTCAGAAAAGCTGTCTTGAAATCTCCTTCGTGTGAATCTTAGGACATACCACAAACCTATCTACACCATACGAGATCTATTATTTAAAGTTAAGGATCGCAACCCTAAGGAGGAGGAAAAAACTGGTGCTATTTGCCAAATACCATGTGGAAACTGGGACAGGGTATATGTTAGACACACAAGAAGACCAATACGTCTGCGAGGAAAGGAGCATATGCATGCAGTAGTGGGGAGTGGATTCAAGCCAGTTAGCTGAGCATGTCTTCAGGGAAAACCACAAACCAGATTGGCATTCTATGAAAGTATTGCATTAGAATGTGATAAATCTGGGTAGTAGACTTTTCTGGAATCATGGGAAATCTATGGTTTTGAGGAGTCGTGCAATAAACATCACAAAACCTCTACCAGAACCTTACAGGATTTCTTCCAAACCTTGAATTGGGGATGTTCATCTAACGTCGTCGGGTGCAAGGATTTCCCCCAGCCGAAACTATCCCACAGCAGATGACATCAAATGGGGATTCCCAACATACAGGTATATAAGCTTGGGATTTTCACGAACTCTTCATTCTGCCTTCACTTGACAAAGGGAGCAGTTGGCTCCCGAAACGTTGTGTTTTTAAACCTTACGCCAGTGTCGAAATAAATGAGTGTTATGGAATTCCCTGGTGAAACTTCGTATAGTTTTGTTAGAAATACGACTTGTTGATTTCCACTCAACAGTGCTACGTCAAATTACATTTCATACTATTTTGTAAATTTCAACTTAGTCAGTAAGCCACCTATCATACACTTTCTTCATAAGCGTAAAATGTAAAGGTGAAAATACGGATGAGGAACACATACTATATATATGTTATTTACTTCTATATAATATGTAGAAGTAAATGCTTTGCAAAATTTCATAGTGTTAGGTATATGGGCGGAATTTTAGTCAAACTACCTTATTTAAGTGAAAGAAGATAAATATTTTCCCTTTGTAATGAGTATAAATTCGGTACACACATCCATACGTTTTATCCCCCCCCTAAAAAAATATAAAGCGGAAGGTGGGAGCAAGTGATTTAAGGAGCATGCATAATTCAAGTGAACGGATTGAAAGAATGAGTCATTTAAATGACTGAGACTGATTCATATGAATCACCAAAGTGAAAGACTCTGCACATCACTGTTATTAAATTTTTAAATTACTTCAAAGTCATTTTCTTAATTAACCGATAAAGCATTGCAAGCATAGATAATTGAGTGTGCATATGAGGTCCATCAGGCATTTCTTTAACCTCTAACGATGGAAAGGTAACAATCTCATAGCACCTTAAAATATTAATAGCTTCCGATCTGCAAAATTGCGAATGAAAATATAGAGGGGTTATGATTCAAACGTCGGTCTGAACCTATTTTGAAAATTTCCAGCAAATCGAATGGGTCGCTATAGGGTACTTTCTTTCCCTGTGAGTATATCACTACTTTCATTTTAACTAAGTGTGTCACTACTCGCATCTTATCTGATTACATTACTACTTTCATTTTAACAGTATGATATCATTTCATTCATCTTTATGCCTTCTTGTAGTGCAGTGGTAACATGTATGGTTTGATTTGGGTTTAATGAAAAAAAAATTTTTTTTTACTTGTTCACTGTGGATTAGTTCTCTAAAGCATTAGTGCACAAACCGAGAGTTGTGAACTTTCTGTGTCGCCAAATTCAAATTCTGTGTAATAAAACCTCTTTGCAACGAAATGTTTTAATGATCCCATGGAGGCCCTGCAGTGGCACAGTGCGGTAACATGTTTGCCTAGTGCGTCGGTAACCTGGATCAACTCCCAACAGTGCAAAGAATGCTTACTCAGAGATCTATTGAAGATCGCACTGCTCACCTTAGTCATCGGTTTGGTTCCCTAGGTCTTGAAGAGGTTTGGATTTCTCAGAAAACAATAGGTTCCGGTGCAGCATGGCCATTGTAGTTCTTTAGCTATAAAACTACAAACAAACAAAAGTGATCCCATGAAGCTCGTTGTAATGAGCATCTACTGCGTTTGGAATTGAATCCCATTCCAAGGTTCCCATGGAACCATGTAACCCCGAATTGTCAGTGAATTTGAAATCGTCTCTAAAAGTCAAGGGAAAATGATATTTTTCGGTCAAATCTGAAAAGGTTAGGGAAAACTGTTTGAACTTCCGTTTTGATTGGTGCAGTATGACCTTTGCCATCCTTGCACCATAAAAAAAACCCAACCAACTTCTGTTTTGAATAGCTAAATCTTCCGTGGATGTGAAACTATTTTCTCTGCAGCCGACGTTTAGTTGAAAGTTGCTTGCGATTGTTCAGTAAATTTTGCCAGCAAAGTCGGGTTTTTTTTTGGTTGTTTTTTTTCTCCAATGCGAATGGGAACCCTGCATTCTTAATTGGTAGGAGATGAATCTCTTTTGAGACAACATTGCTTTGGCTGATGCAGAATGACCGTTGTTTTCCTTGCATCATAAAAATAGAACCAACCATTGCTTCGGCTATCCGTGCACTGTAAAACAACAGTAGATGCTGCTCCTGTTTATTCTTTTGAAGATTGGAACTTAAATTTTAAACTATTTTAATAGTAATAATTTGTTTTCTTTAGGGAAAACTAACTGTAAGTTCAGTGGGTTCTATTGTCGGATTGCAGTCTAACGAGATACAGCAAATTGCTTCAGAATTTGCCGAAAAGGTATGGAATAGGGTTTCCACTACTCAAAATGTTCTTAACTATTCATTGAGTTGTTTGGTAAAATTTTACAAGTTAATTGTGTTTTACGCTTTCAGCAAATGGAACTCGCTAGCGAAGGAAAAGGACAAAGAGGCTTAGGCGGTGCTGAGTATCATAAACGGATGATGGCATCATTATCTCATCAACTCACCGAGAACGAAAAAATCTTAGCAAATGTGAGTTATTAAACTCTTATTTATGGTATAACTTTTATTAATCCCCGAAGGAATTGTGTCATAATGAACCCCATCTTCAATAAATTATTAATATGGCACATTATTGGTCAATATCATAATCTGCACTACAGCAGAATAACTTGTTTTGTTGAAAGATGTTAGATTGATATCATGATAAATTAAAATACTCCAAAAACCT
The DNA here is from genome assembly GCA_006491805.2 of Dysdera silvatica. Lineage (NCBI taxonomy): Eukaryota > Metazoa > Arthropoda > Arachnida > Araneae > Dysderidae > Dysdera > Dysdera silvatica. The sequence continues at coordinate 100,676,787 of QLNU02003225.1, read as the reverse complement.
TACAAAGGATTAAAAAAAATTAATCACATGTCATGTGCATTTGGAGTAAGATTATCTGTGCTTAGTATTTTAAATCTATATTTATACATGTAATGCAGAGTAATAATATAAATTAATGTGTATGTATATAATATTCCAAAAAATTTTATGTTGATGTTTTTGCACCTTATTTCTTTGCCTTTGAAATGTATTAGATCTTTGAAAAGTTAAAATCTTTATTTTTATTATATGATATAACTTTTTTTAATTTGTTTCAACTAAAAACATTGAATTTGTATTTTAGTTGGTTTCACGAAATTCAGAATTCAAACACACTTACGAAGAGTCACACTGCAAACTCAAAGAGGTGTGTATGTATATTATCTCTTTTATATCTTTAATTGTATGTTCTATGTTGAATGTTGTTGAATTTAGTTGAATGTTGCATATTAATTTTGCATAATTTTATTTTCGGTTGTGCTTAATTTTATTTTACGAAAGGGTTTTTTGAAGTACTTCATTAGTATACTGTGGTGACATTTAAGGGATTATTTTTTTTAATGTAAAGATTATTTTAAATTTTTTTTATTTGTAGCTGCAAAGCAAGTATGGCCAAATGGTGAAGGAAATGAAGGTTTTGGAAGAAGCGGAAACAGGGGAGAACAAGAGGTAATGTAAGTGTTAGTAAATACGTAAGTGCTTTAGGATGTAAGTGTACTTTGAATATGCTGTTGTGTAGCAAATCCTGACACAATCCATGTATATATAATAGTGTGTATCCTTATAGAGAGCATTTTAATATGCAATCTATAAATCATTAAAAAATATCTAGCCTTTATAACCCACGCAGAACCTGTACCTACCTTTCTAGGTTTTTGTGTGTATGTCTATTTATCATAGAGTGGAGGTTGTTAGTCACATACCCAGTGGGACATGCAGTGTAACGAGGGATCAGAACTTTGACATGTAATAGAGAAAATTTAAAAGAAATGTCTATTTTATGCACACACTCAATGAAAACATTGTTTTCCTGACTTTGTTTTTTAATATAAATTAATCAATAACTTAAAATTGAAATTCTACTGTAGCTCTCTTAATAAATAAAAGTAGTTCTCGAAACTACTGCATTTATAATTATATGAGTCGAACACTATGCAGATTAAATTAAACAGCAATTTTTATCAACGTTCGTAGCTCAGTTGGTTGGGTCTACACCTAGCAAGTGGAAAGTTGTGGGTTCAGATCCCATTGAACGCAAAAAATATTTGTTTCGAGCATTTCACCATCTAACCACACTATATTTCATTTATGTTATAGTGCATCATAATAACTATGCTGTAACGGAAATTAATTTCCAATACACCGTGTTTGATTTTCCATAATATTTTTTGTTGAGTCTACAGTGCATAATGTCCAAATATGTGTGGATAATATTTTTTTTACCCACAATTCTTAGCTTAAACTAGAGCTTCTATGCATAAAAGGAAGCCCTGTGGTGGCGCAGTCAGGTAATGCATTCGCTTAGTGCTCTTTTAACTCGGGTTCGAGTCCCAACGGTGCAAAGACCTCTTACTCAGAGATATAAAGGTTACACTGTTCACTGTAGTCCAGGGTTTGGTTCCCAGGCCTTGAGAGGTTCGGATTTCTTGGGAAAACAGTAGGTCCCGGCACAGAAAAACCATTGTAGTCCTTGAGCCATAAAACCACAAACAAACAAAGCATAGAAGGAAAAGGAAGAGACTACCCTGTCCCCAAAAAATGTCCGTCTCAATTTCCACAAAAGAACATAAACATAACACGGTGGCTTCCTGTGTTGATCATTTGACAATTTTGTCAATCCCCGAGAAGGGTAGTAATATCTTGCAAAGTCAAAAATGTAAATGCACTGCAATAAAAAATAGTAATAAGGAAATCATGTATTTTAATATTTAACAAAGGTTGTTCATTCTGTTATTACTTTGTGCGAAATTAGACTAGAAGTATATAAACACACTACTCGAATCAAAATATGCTAAACTTTGTAAAAACTTTTATTACAAAGAAAACGCAGCCTGTTTCATAATACCACCTTTAAAGCAAGAACTTTGGAAAATAAAACACTTCTGCCAGCTTTAATACCATATTTTAAAACCATCCTGCGAAACATTTTGGCCACTTTCAGAGCATGTATCACATACTTCTTCCTCTCTTATCAAATCTGCAACCTTTGATCTTTAGAAATAGATAGTAATCGGCTGGAGCAAGGTCCATAGAATATGGAGACTGTGAAAAGACAGGTTTCTTATTCTTTGTGAGGTATTCGTTTACCTTTTGAGAAACCGATGTTCTGGATGTTGTCATGATGCTGAATCCGATTATTCCCTTACTGTAAATGAGGCCTTTTTTGTTGTGCATGAAAACGATGAAAAATGGTAACCTATGGATCCTTATTGACAGTTTCACCAAAATTGAGATGTAATAATCTCTGGATATTGAAGAACGCTTTCAGTATAAACTTGCTGTTTGATCTGAGTGTGTGAAATCTTTGTTTTTTCTAATGGTGAGACGAATAGCTGCTGTTTGGATTATATATCATAGAAAAACATCATGCCTCATCACCTATCCAGATTTGTCTATCACAATATTTAAGAGTTATCAACTTCTGCCGAACATAACAGTGTGTTAATTTTAAAGTGATCTAAGAGTCATATAGTATAATTTTTTTATTATTGTTAGTTGCAATATTTTTTCTTGTCTAAATTTAATCTCCCTGTATTATAAAGAAGTAGTTGACAAAGAAAATGACAATAAAAACTGACAAAGACGACTGTTTAAAAAATAAAAGGAGAATGACCATATCAGTAAAAGCTAGTTGTGTCATAAATGTTAATTATTCTAAAATATAGCTCAGGAACTTTTGGTATGGTGCGCTGCTCACAAGGTGAAGTTGTTCAAGTGTTTTGTGAAGGGAAGGAGAATGACAAGATAAGCAGTAAACAGAGTAATAGTGGATGCCCTTGGAACGCTGACCACTATCGTCAGTGACTAATACAGTTCAACAGACAGACCATAATTAAACAACTGGTCAGAGCATTTAATTCAGGCATGTTGTCCACAATCTGAGTTTGCTTTCCATGGATCTCTGGAGCCATTATCCACTCCAGATCCAGGGTTTGGTTCCCTAGGCCTTAAGAGGTTCGGATTCCTCGGAAAACTGTAGGTCCAAGAGGTTTGGATTCCTCAGAAAATTGTAGGTCCAAGAGGTTCGGATTCCTCGGAAAACTGTAGGTCCAAGAGGTTCGGATTCCTCGGAAAACTGTAGGTCCAAGAGGTTCGGATTTCTCGGAAAACTGTAGGCCCAAGAGGTTCGGATTCATCGGAAAATTGTAGGCCCAAGAGCTTCGGATTCCTCAGAAAACTGTAGGTCCAAGAAGTTTGGATTCTTCAGAAAACTGTAGGCCTAAGAGGTTTGGATTCCTCGAAAAACAATAGGTCCCGGCGCACTGTAGTCCTTGAGCCGTAAAACTACAAACAAACAAACAAATCCACTCCAGGTACCCATACTAATAGCCAGGTAGGTGTTAACGATCCACGTTTTCTACTATATCGTGTGGGAAAGATTTAATAAAAGATTTAATTATATTTTTGAAGAAATTATATATAGAAATTATATAAATTTAATTATATTTTTGAAGAAAGATTTAATTATATCGTGTGGGTTGGTGATTGAGAATATGGCAAAGCACTGCTGACAGAAATCATCCTGATATGATGTTGAAAGAAATGGACAGGAGGTGGCAATGTGCTTGTGTTAGGTATGTTCTTTTGGGACTGTTTGGGAGGGTCATTGCCTTATTTTGTACGATGAGTTCTTCAGGCTACTTATTTGTTGTGGTGGATCAAGTATACTTATTCAGAATGTGTCTTCCCTTTGGCATGGGTTGCTACAAGCAATACATTTCCCCCCTTAAGATTGATTGGTGACTTAACACTATGACGTATAAACAAATTTAAGAACAACAACGCTTTAAGTTAGGCGTAGGAATATTTCCCCTTGCTATGTGTTCGAGAATGGTTTATGGAATACCGCAATGACTTCAGTTCACTATCCTCTCCATACGTCAGTCCAATCCTGTGGACTATTGCCAACAGGCCGGCGCAGCATGACCACTGTAGTCTTTGAGCCGTAAAAACAAAAAACAAACAAACAATTGCCAACAGGTTTGACATATAGATTCATCATCAAGGATTTTTGATAACTTGCAAAAAGCTCTAATGTCAGCATCGTATAACATCTCTACAGAAAATTTAGGAGCCTTGTTGCATCAGTGTCACATCTATGGTATTGTTGGTAAGAAGTCGTACCTCATATTATCAAGAGGTCATAATTCTTTTACTTGATTGTGTATATATATAGATCGTAAGGACCACAAATCAAAGAAAAAAGTCGGCATACTTAAGAGCATGTGTGTATCAGTGTACAATACTAGGGGGCACTCGAAAAGTTTCTGGATTAAAAAAAAAGTATAACATTTAAAATGAAAGAAACTGTTACATTTTTTTCAAAGTATTCACTATTATGTTCTTCACAACGTTTCATCCATTGAAACCAGTTATTGAAACATTTTTCCACTCACCTTTGGGTATACTATTTACAATATCTATATACTGTGCAATGGCATCTTCACTCGAGGGGAAAAACCTTCCCATGCATTCTGTCCTTTACAGTAGGAAATTAAAAAAAAGTCGCATGGGGCCACGTCGGGAGTATATAGTGGATGGGGTAATATATGGACATTTTTTGCATTCTAAAGGTTCATGGTTTTAAAGGCTGTGTGTGGTTTAGCATTATCATGGTGCCACATTACACCTCTCAAAGGAAAGAAGGACTTTGGGCACACACATTCACTGGTGTACCAATCAACAGTAACTGTTCTTTGAGAATCAAGAGCAACTGTTGCAATATGGCCATGTTTTGAAATAAAATTGACAACCATTTTCTTATTGGCAGTTAGAGTGGTTCTCACTTTTTTTAGCGGAGTTCACCTTTCCTGGTCCACATCATAGATTGCTGTTTTTTTATCTGGATGAAAGTTATATATCCAAGTTTCATCACCTGTCAACACTTCAAATGTGTTTTTTCCTTTTCCTTCTTTGAATTTTAAAAGCATAAATTTGCACCGTTCTACACGTTGTGCCTTTTGCTCGTCAGTTAAAAAATGAGGAATCCGACGGGAACATCTTTTCATTAACTGTAAATGTTCGTGAAGTATGGATTTCACACTTCCCGATGAAATACTCATTGTTTGCTAAATTTCATCATATGTGATTCGTCTGTTTTCCATAACAAGTTTTCGCACAGCATCAACTGTTTCGTCATTCACTGAAGTTGAAAGCCTACCTGAGCGGGCGTCATCTTTCAGACTGCTTCTTTCTTTTCGAAATTCACTATACCAATTAAAAATAGTTGTTCGTCTAACATCAGAGTCAGGAAAACATTCAGAAATGCTTTTTAAATGAGCTTCAGCACTTAAACCTTTTTTAAAATCATAGAGAATCATAGCTTTGAAATCGCGTTTTTCTAGCTCCATTGTTTACGATGAAAGGAGACGTTATGACGCTTCATTCAAGGTCATATTTCTAAAAATAGGTTTGAATGAGCTTTTATCACCATCTATGGACAAGGTTTGAAAATGTGTAGAATTCATAGGAGAAAACGAAAATTCTGTATCTGTAACCATTTTTGAGCATCCAGAAACTTTTTGAGTGCCCCATGTAGTTTATTATTATTACATGTATATATACTTTTTTTTTGAAAAGAGGCAATATGTTTTTCTGTTAAAATTAAACAACAATATTAATCAACGTTTATTGGCGTAGTGATACCAGCACCGATGTTATGGCGTAGTTAGCTGGTGAAACGTTCGAAAGAAAAAAAAATGTTTTCTGCGTTCTGTGGGGCCTGAACCCATGACCTTCAACTTGCTAGGTGGAGGCTCTTCCATCTGAGCTATGAATGACAACAGGTTTTTCGATCAATTTAATACCAGTTTCTTTGCAATTTGGTTTAAATAGTAGTCTATGTACTACACCATTCTGCGAAATAACCGGCATCAGTAAATATATACGTTCGTAAAGAGATTAAATATTGTCGTTCGTAGCTCAGATAGTAGAGCATCCACCTGTTAAGTGGAAGGTCATGAGTTCAGGCTCCACCGAATGCAGAAAACATTTCTTTCGAACGTTTCACCATCTAACCACGCCATAACATCAGCGCTGGTATCACTACGCCAAAAAAAAAAAAAAATTTATTAAAATTGTTGTTTAATTTAATCTGCGTAGGGTTCGATTTATATAAATAAATCTTTTTCTGTATTCGAATTTTGCAAAAAAAAATTTTTCATTTAAGTTTTTTGTTTTAGTGTTTTAGAAAAACTACGATCACTTGTTGCTATGAACGAAAGTCTGAAAACTCAAGAACAACAATTTCGCACTCACTGTAAGGAAGAGAAAGCACGACTGGCTGCTTCGATAGAAGAACTGAATGCTTCCTCCTCTGAAGAATCTCCCGAAGATGATGTAAGTTAATGCAGCAGATTAATTTTATTTAATGTAGTTAATAATAACACTTCGCGATTGATTTCATTGTTTTGGAACCTATCAAATAAATTAACTTAAGGTTAATTCTTTTTTAAGCATTATTTGGTAATAAGCAACTTTTTTTCTTTTCTTCTTTTTTTTTTTTTGCAGGAACGTCGGCAGCATATCGAGAAACAGCACATTACTGCAAAGGAAAAATTACAGAAGATACGAGTTTTGTTAGTAAGTTGTGATTGTGTCGACAGTTTTTTTAATAAGTGATATTTTGTTTACATATTAAAATCAGTGTATGTAAGAGATGGTTTATGTATTTATATTTGGTTTGAGAATTTCCGAAATATATTTTAGCATTTACGTAATTGATCTGATCGTTGATCGCGAGTTAGCATATCAATTTCCGGCATCTAATCTTACAGTATGCCAGATTGCATTACGTAGTATTGCATAATTATTTGCAGTGGCTTACGTATTTATCATTACTGAGAGTTAAAACTCCAGTGTCTTTAATTTCACTAGACTGAACCAAAACACCAGTCATGCTTGAATATATCGCACCCTTGCGACGAAAGTGTTACAACTCAAATTCAGATGAAAATAACTTAACGTTACAGCCAGATGTAGAAAACAGTGCTGCATTTTGCCATGCAAAATGTTAGGTCATAAGTTATTTGGGTTTCTGCTAGTTGGCACATGTCATTAGATGAACACAACATCCCTCAATTCAACCAGAAACAGTTTTTTGCATTTTCTGAAGATTGGGATTTTTTGAGTTGCAACATTTTTGTCGCAAGAGTAGTATATGTTAGTTGAAAGTCAAGTCATCAAGTCTATTGCCCCTTTTCAGATGACCCGTTGCAATTTTAGAATGTGAAACAAAACTTAATGGTTTTACTTAGTATAGGCTTCTCACACACCTATAGAACCTAAAATCAGCAGGAAATTTGAAATCACCCCTAGAGGTCAGGGAAAAATATATGTTTTGGTCAAACACGGAAAAGACGGGAAAAAGCCTTCTTAACTTCTATTTAGAATAGCTAAATGCCTCACGAGTGTGAAGTCAACTTCCCTGCAACTGAAGTCTAATTGAAATTTTGTTTGTAATTAGTCATGGAATTTTGTTGAAAGTCGGCCTTGGATTTTTTTGCCAATATAAGTGGGAACACTGTTAGAAACATCAGTCAATACATTTTCTTAATAATATAATCATGGGGGTGGGGGGGGGGCATGTAACTCGCCTTCCATTTCAGAATGAAATGGGAATATGTTAGGTTAATTTAATGATTTAATATACTCACGCTATGCAATGAATTTTAAATATTAATACTCATAAAAAAATTGTAAAGGCGTTTCACACATACATTGCATTTTCAACAAAAATTCTATATTTTTTTTTGTTGCTCTTTTATCAGCTGATTAATAGACTTGTTGAATTTGAAGACAGATTAGAAAGATTATGCTGTATTATCTGCTTATTCTATTTTGTATCATTAGGCAAGGAAAAATAGGGAAATTGCTGCTTTACAACGAAAAATCGATGAAGTCCCATCTCGAGCAGAGTTAAGTCAATATCAAAAGAGATTCGTGGAATTATATAACCAAGGTATGTTGACAACTTCACATTCAATGTATAATTTGGAGAATCGTGCATAGCTCTGCAGCGATGTAGTGAAAACGTTATTGCATACTAATGATCTGGGTGTGCTGCTTGAGGCGGGAGAGGTTCGGCTTTCTCAGAAAACTGGAGATCCTTTCACAGTTTAATCATAGCTGTTCTTACAAGTTAAAATACAAACAAACGAGAAAATACCCCCCCCTTCATAGAAATCTACCCATTGAAACTAATCTTACGAGTTTTCTTTTGTGATCGCCTGTGCTGGAATTTTTAGTGCCCATCTTGCTGGTTTTTTGTTTTTTTTTAATTCCAGCATTTTCAATCAGAATTTCTTACAACAGAGCTCATAAACTGTTTGGATATTGTAATAAAATGTGTCAGTAGTCATAAACCAAATGTCCAAATGAATTTTAGCATCAACTTTCTTTAGAAGATCTACATTGGCTGGCACTGCTGTCCTCGTTATGAACACAGGGACTGCAGGGTGTCCTCCAAATTCCATGCATTCAAATTGCATATATGCTGAAAATCGTCCAAATTGCATGAAACTTTCTGGCAAGCAGGGAACGAAAAGCACAATACTGTGTTACACCTAGAAATCTTCTCCCTTTCTTGCCAGTAATCTATTTAAAAACAATCAGATTCCCCTTTCTGAAACGTTAACCTGAACCCACGACCTTCCACTTGCCGGGCGGAGCCTCCGCCCGGCAAGTGGAAGGTCGTGGGTTCAGGTCCCACCGAAGGCAGAAATATTTATTTTCTTTCGAACGTTTCACCATCTAATCACGCCATACCATCGGCGTTGGTATCACTACGCCAATAAACGTTGATTGATATTGTTGTTTGAAGCTGTAAATTGCATAAAACAGGACACATTCTGCTGCACCTAACACATACTTTTACACATTTGTAAGGCATGTTATTTTTAAACCACTTTTTAGAAACCCCGCAAAATAGAATTTTAGGTACGCTTTACACTATTTCTTTTTTTTTACTCTTAACGTGTATGCATATAAGATCAAACCCTCCCTGATGACTCCTCTTAAAAATTTTTTTGCATTTATTACTTGTCTTGCTGTATATCGTAAAACCAAACAGTATTTTTTTTAAACGCAGACTAAAAAAAAAATCCTGTAGCGGGAATCGCCCTGGATAGTAACCCGATGACGTCACTTTCCTCTCAGGCTACAGGTCTCAGCCAGGTTTGGGTCCTTTTCTCATAGAAACCATTGTGACCATTTATTCAAATTTCATCTACTTGACGAGCTTTAAATTGCATAAAATAAGACACATTTTTCTACACCTAACACAATTTTTACACATTTGTTAGAAGTGCAGTAAAACCTCCCTACAACGATATCCGATATAACGATAAATCCCTCTACAACGATAATTTTTCTCGGTCCGTATAATAGTGTTGTAGAGAGGTTTTACTGTATATGTTATTTTTAAAGTGCTGCAAAATCACATTTTTAAGCACTCTTTTCTTATCTGGGCTCATATTCAGTATTTCGAGAAGGACATTAATAAAAATAAAGATTTTCTCATATTTTACTTTGCGGCTGTTAATATTTTTCAAATAAGATTTTATTCAAATATTTCAAATAAATTCAGCCCCCAACTCGCCCCTCCCCCTTTTATACAGCCTTGGTTTTGTGTCTATAACATTTTTTTTCTTTTTTTAAATCACTTGGATGATTGAAAAAATGTCATTCATGGAAATTTAATTTTCGTTTTCTTTTGAAAGTTAAACTACTTTAAAATTTGTTAAATACGTTTTAATGTAATAATGTCTGTTTTCCAGTGGCTGCTAAACATAAAGAAACGAAACAATTTTATACATTATACAATACCTTAGAAGATACGAGAATGTTTTTTATGAAAGAGGTTAGTATATAGTGTTATATATAAAATGTTACATGTTATGACTGTTTATTATCGGATAAAGATTGAGAAGTTCACAAAAAATCATTTGCGCTCTGCGGTTGCGCAGTGTGGTAATGTGTTTGCCTAGTGCGCCTTTAACTCGGGTTTGACTCCCAACGGTGCAAAGAACGCTTACTCAGAGATCTCATAAAGATCGCACTGCTCACTGTAGTCCGGGGTTTGGTTCCCTAGGCCTTAAGAGGTTCGGATTCCTCGGAAAACAGTAGGTCCCGGCGCAGCATGACCATTGTAGTCTTTGAGCCGTAAAACCACAAACAAAGTAAAAAAAATCTTGGCTGGGATCTGCCATATATCTGGCGCATTGGCAAGACAAGTTGGCTGGTCTATCTCTGTTTCTTGATAGCATCATTTAAATTTGAAATTGGTCAATGTATAGAAATATTCCAGCCTGAAAACTTTTTTTTTTTGTCTGCCTTTTTTAGTAAGGATAGTCTCCGTTTAAAGTGTAAATATACAGAAAAGGAAACTGTGCATGTGTTTCCAATTTACCTTCTTGCGAAGGGGAGAACAGTGATGTGAGTAGCAATGTCTTGCCAGTATTTTATAAACATGGTACTGACTGGACGTTATAGAACTGTTCAATATACGTTATAGAACTGTTCGTTATAGAACAGCGTTATAGTCTGCAATTTTATTTTTATTAGTTGCTTTCTCAGTAGTGAGGTAACTTCGTCACTGTGCTTATATTTTTTTAAAAAAAAATCCCTTGGTGATATAAAAATTTCGCTAATATTAACTGATTTTGAATTCGGTTCTGATTAGTGGCGTTACATTGTATGTGTATAATATTTTCATATAGTATATAAAATTTTTAATTAGATTTTGAAAATTATTAATACATTACTTATTAATTTTTTTCTTTCTTAGGTTGATCTTCTAAATTCCATTCAAGATAATTTTACAGAGTACGTTCACTATGATTTTTATATTATATTATGAATAGCTTGAATAAACTTTTATGGCTTTTCTTTGCATGCTTTCAGTATTGCATGATGGCTGTTGAACTTCGTGAAGCATACTTACGATTCTATTTAGTGGTGCAGTATCATAGTTTGAGAAACACTGCTCTGCAGCAAAGATATCTACATAATGAAAATTTTGCAGAGAAAACTTGGAACTGTTAAATTTAGGGTTCACTGCATATGTGTGTATAATTAAAATAAATTATATGTGCAAAAAAAAAAGGGAATTTTTGATATATTAAGGCACCAAAACGCCACGTGCTTTAAAGAAGGGTCATCCAACCTTTATGGACTGCGGGCCACTTACAAATTTTTCATGGATCTCGTGGGCCAGCTGTTTCAACAAGCAAGCAAAAAAAAAACTCTTCACAGTTTCTTCTGATTATTTGTTTTTGTTCACTTGCGATATAAAAAGGGGTCATCCATGCGGTTTTTCCCGATTTCTAAAAAAAAATGTAATTTTTTTTTTCATTCCATACAGTCGTTTGCGGACCAGATTGTGGCCGCGGTATGTTGGACAACCCTGCTTTAAAGTAGTGCTTCTCAAAGTTTTTTCAGAACCTGGCCCCACTTATCACAACGACAAACATCCCATGACCCTCTCTCTGTGTCCTTGTAGCATGAAAATCCAACTACAGTATATACACCGATTCTCCAGACTTTGCTTAACTGAAATGGCCAGTTGCACCTGTTTTTTTAATAGACACTCATTCAATGTTTTTGGCAAAAAATACTAACAAATGTTCCACTGTACTCCAAAGCAATTGATATATTAATTCATACTTCATGACGTTTTTCACATTGCTGCAATTGTTTAACTCCATGTATCTGATCCATAAGAGAGGAGTGGCAATACACACTGGTTGAAGACCTTTCTTTTTAGACACAAAGGCAATTTTCCGTTCAGGATAAAACTGTTTCTTCCAAATATATATATACCCACACATACATACAAACAAACAAAAGGTTAAACACTGGTAAAATAGCAATGAAAAAGATCACTCAAGCTTTCGGATGCATCAGCAGCAGTCCTTCATCAGGAGTAATCATTACTCCTGATGAAGGACTGCTGCTGATGCGTCCGAAAGCTTGAGTGATCTTTTTCATTGCTATTTTACCAGTGTTTAACCATTTTGTGTAATTTCCTCCCTGGTACCCTGTATTTTATTTCTATATATTATACAATAAAATCTGTCTGTAATAATATCTTTTTCCAATCTCTTGAGTAGATAGATTTCATTATGTATATAATATGCAGTTAATAATAGTAATTTCTCTTTTTATTTTTTAGGGCAATGTCTTCGTCATCCTCTAAAGAAGACTTCCTTACGCAGATGGAGCAGATTGTCGAAAGGATCCAACAAAATAAACTAAAGGTTCTTTTATCTATTCATTTTATCAATATCCATTCTCCAACGTATTTAAACTGGAAATGATCAGTGTAATATGAGACTAATAGTCTCAGAATAATTACTTTCACCGATTCTTGAAATAGCCTTATGTGGGTATTAGGCCCGTCTGTCCTACCGTTGACTAGGGTTTGGTTCTAATAATACCACAAAATGTTTTACCATGTTTTAAGCTAACGGGGTCCAAAGTTTTATTCCCGAATGACAGTGTTTCCGGTCCCTCAGAAAACTGTAGGTCCCGGCACAACATGACTATCCAGCTTAACTATCCTTGCACCATAAAACAAATAATCTTTATGATCTCTCAGTACTAAAAGTTTATGACACAAAAATATTATGCGATTCTTGTTTCTTGGAAATTAGTCTCCATGTCATGATAAGGGCGTTGAATTTTTTATTTGTAATAGTAGTAAAGGTGGCCACATCATTTGAAGACACTCGGTTGCCATCTCACCATCTATGTTAAAACAGTACCAGATGTATGTGAGAAGTACACGTTCCAGGGAAGGTGACCATCTAAGACAGTGATTCCCAACCTGGGGGTCGTGGCCCTCAAGCTGGGGTTGTGAACTGGTTTCTTGGGATCGCCATAACTAGTTTTACTTGCAATCGTTTTTATAAGGAATGTCGTACCAAATGTTTCCAACATTTTTGTATTTCAGCTTGGCAACCTTGCAATATTCTACTAATGGTTGTTAATTTTATATTTGTGATATATATAATTAACATAATTTCATATTTAATGTGTTTGCTTTATTCTGTTAAAAATGTTTTTAATGTGCAAATGTGGCAAAGTGGGGGTCACTAATTTTTTGGCTACTATAAAAGTGGGTCGCGGATTACTTGGCTACTATAAAAGTGGTTTGCAGCTTAAACAAGGTTGGAGGGGAGGGAGGGCACTGATCTAAGATTACTGATGCCACTAATTTTGGAGTGAATTCAGCAGCTTACCACAATGTCTGATATCCTCATAAAATTCATGATTATTTGTTGTATGCAGAGGTACTGTTAAGTGGTCTCTAATTCAACAGTCTCATCCAAGATAACTCTTGATATAACGTTAGTGTATAAAACGACTTAGCACTTATTTAACTGGCGTTTAAGGATATGGTCTTAGTTGGATTCCAGTTCCAAAGAGTACTGAAAATGTTTTAGTGTAGGTTTATAAAATTGGATTTTGTCATTTACTATTATTTATTTATTTTATCATTCTTTTTTTTTCTCAGTTGGAGAAGAAGAAGCAAGCTGAAAAAATGCAGCGGGATAATTTCAATGACCAGCTCTTAGATCTTATCGAGAAACAGAGGCTGTATTTCAAAACGGTTAAAGAATTTAAAGAGGTACAAGTTTCTGAAAAGCTATACACCTGTAGTCCTAAATTAAGGGCCATTATTGATATTGCAAACAATCTTGGTTGTTGTGCGGTTAATTATCATATGTGCTGGGTCATTTGAGTCGGTAAATGTTAAAAAGAGATTGTATATCCGTGAATGTTTTGTGTATAGTAAAGCGGTTGGTACAAAAATGCATATAATTGTAGGGTAGGTATGTACCAGAGATTTAATTCGTAATGAAAATTTTGATTATATACATCTGTACGCTATGACATCTTGGTATACTTACCACGTGGTGCTGTACCAAAATGTCATAGAAGTTGTTGCTATAAAAAATACTGTAATGATAAAAAGAGCCAATAGTCGCTATGCTGCTATTACCTGATAAAGTACTATTGGTGAAACTTTACTAAATAAGCTCTGAAACAAAGTCCAGCGTTGCGATCTATTCTTCAGTGTGACAAGGAGGCACGTTATGTACTGTTTCAGATCAGTCATCTGGTGGACATAGTTGCAACTAAAATTTTATATAAAAGAAACCTATACATAACAGCAGCACCCCTCCTCCCACATTATTTTATGCATTTAAGATACTGTCTTACATTAAAATTCGTTCTACATACATTAAAAAATTACCAGAATACAGATTTTTCAAATATTTATTGACTTTCGGACTACCCTGTACATGCAATTAATATGGGAACATTTTCGTGGTTTAAGGCGGTTTTCTGTATGACTGGGGGGGAAGAATATAGAAAGAAGTCACGTGGAAAAACCCTTAACGTTCATTCTATAGTGACCATTAAATAATGGTTAAATGTACGACTATGCTGTCTGTATATAATTTTATATGGTATAAAAATAAACCCTACATATATATAGTATTCACACATTGGATATGGTGTAAAAATATTAATAGAAATCATTATTTAGGTTCAGTTTTGTAATAGGTTTGCTAATGCTTTAAACAGGTGATTCAACACTGTAGTCCAAATTGCTTGTGTCCATCGTCTTGAGCCCCGCTATGCGGGGCTTGATTCTTAGTGAGCTCAGCTGTGTATGTAAATATATTATGATTTGAGAGTCATTTTAGGTGATCGGTCTCATCTCGGACAGCACATCGTATAGTCTTGGAATGTAACATGGGCAGACAGAATGATCCCTTGTAATAGCAACATATCACATTAAGTATAATCCTCGTAAACTCTCATTCTGCTGCCAAAGAAAAGGAGAGTTCCGAGTCTCTGAAATCGCAGTAGTTTTCTGAAATGACCTCTACCCCTTTTTGAACATATAGTGTCAAGTCTGTATAAACTTCGAAAATTTATTTAAAAAAGAAAAATCAACATTGAAGTGCAGTTTACGTGATAAATTGGGCCTGGCTGTAGATGACATTTGCATTTTTTAGCTTTTTTTTCTGTTTTTAGGTGATTTTTCCCGATTTTAAGTGATTTTTTACCAATTTTTTCATAAAAATTACGTTTTTGTAAGAATTACAAGTTGTAATAATCAAAACTAGGATTTTTAGACTAAAAAAAGCTTAAACATCTTTCATTGTCAATTAACTACGTATATCAATTGCAACTTTTTTAACTTTGCCTTTAATGCCATTCCCCAACTTTTATTTCAATCTCATGCTAACCTTTATTTCAACCCTGCAGTCACACTTCCCAACTGGTACCTTATATGAAGTATTTTTGTAACGTTTAATAACTTAATAAAAGTAATTTGCTATTAAAGAATTGATTCAGGCCCCCGTATCTGCTAAACTGCTTGGGAGCCCATAAATCCTTTCCCCAGACCCGAGTGGCATAATGAACGAGTATCCACTAGGCACCTAGCGTCTTTCTCTGTTGTAATGCCATTTATACTACAAATATACGAAAGATTATACTTCGTTAATATCCATCAATTTTACTATGCCATGAAGTCTACTGTGGGCCCTCCTATAATGCAATGGTAACACGTTTGCATATTGGACGATTATCCCAGGTTTAATTCCGAATGGTGCCAAAAAAAATAGTGCTTATTGACTAACGGCTCACTATAGTTTGGGGGTTGGTTCACCAGGCCTTAAGGAGTTAGGGTTCCTTGGAAAACTGTAGGTCCGGCGCTGCATAACCCTCACTAATCTTGCGCCATAAAGCTCAGTGTCCATGGTGTCATTGTCAGTTTTAAGTTTCATTAATTTTTATTGTCGAAACTTTTACATTAAGGTTAACTAATATAAATCACCATGTAATGCCACATCATGCCGTTTATGTGGTAATTCTACATGTCTATTTTTTCTATTCATGCTATTATAGGCCCTATGGTGGCACAGTGTGGTAGCGTGTTTGCCTAGTGCGCCGTTAACTCGGGTTCGACTCCCAACAATGCAAAGAACGCTTACTCCGATATCTCATAAAAATCGCACTGCTCACTGTAGTCCAGGGGTTTGGTTCCCTAGGCCTTAAGAGGTTCGGATTCCTCAGAAAACGATAGTTCCCGACACAGCATGACCATTGTAGTCCTTGAGCTGTAAAACCACAAACTATCCATGCTATATCATTCACCATATGGTGCTCCAGTTAACCACCAGATTGGTCTTCAGTATTACACTGTATGCAGAGTTCCGACACACCTAGAAAATCTAAAATTGTCGGGGAATTTTAAAGTATCCCTAAAAGTAAGAGAGAAAAACTCACCCCCTTCCAATCAAACCGTGAAAAGTCAGTGAAAACTTTTCTAACATCTATTTTGAGTAGCTAAATCTCCTCCGAATGTAAAACTGTTTTCCCCTCTGTCAGGTTTGCATAGCTGGGTCCCGCAATTGAACAGGGAATTTCTTTCTTTTATGAGCGGGAACCTTATATCTCAACTACTTCATGTAAATACTTTAAAATAATATTTCTCAAGGTGTGGTCCTCGGGACTTCAGGACTCTGCAAGAAATTTGTAAAACATTGCCGGAGTTTTAAGAGAAATTTAAATTCTCTAATACCTCCCATCGCAAACCTGTTATAGTTAACTAGCCATAATTAATGCTCTTGAACTATGGGGAAGCGTTATTTACTTTTTTATGCAGATTTATTTCTTATTTTTATGTTTACGTTCAAGCAGTAATAAATAGTAGCCCTTAAGGTTTTCTTTAAGTAATATTCATAGAGAGCTTCCATGGCCAGGCATGTAGTAAGAATGGGGGTCTCATTGCTAGGCATGTAGTAAGAAAGGGGATTCCATGGCCTGGAATGTAATAAGAAAAGGCATTCCATGGCTAAGCATATAAAGAAATTAGCATGTAGCTAGGCATGTAGTAAGAAAAGGGGTTCCTTGGCTAAGCATATAAGAAAATTGCTTGTGTAACTAGTCATGTAGTAAGAAAAGGGGGTTCCTTGGCTAGGCATGTAGTAAGAACAGGGGGTTCCCATGCTAGGCATGTAGTAAAAACAGGGGTTCCATGGCTAGGCATGTAGTAAGAAATTGTTTATGTAGCTAGTCATGTAGTAAGAAATTGTTTATGTAGCTAGTCATGTAGTAAGAAAGGGGGTTCCATGGCTAGGCATGTAGTACGAAAAGGGGGTCCTGTAACTATTCATATGTAGTAAGAATAGGGTTCCATGATATAAAAATTCAGAATCTCTGCTTTAAAACATTTAATTTTATCTCAAAAGAAAAGTGGAAGAAAGATAAAGGTGTTCTCGATTAATTGAAGTACAACGACATGAATTCATTCTTGCAAAATAATCTAAACTTGATGCCTGGGCTTTTCAGTGTTTATGTGTTCATCTAGCACACTATTAACTTGGGTTCGACTCCCAGCAGTGCCAAAACAAATGCTTACTGATTCACTGCTCACCTTAGTCCAAAGGTTGGTTCCCTAGGCCTTACGAGGTTTGTGTTCCGAGGAAAACTGTAGGTCACTGTGATGAATGACCTTTGCCATCCTTGCACCATAAAAAACATGGACATAAACATAATGCCACTGACACAGTTAACATTTATTGGGCAGAGTATTTTCTTCGGTATTACATCTTTCTTTATCGGAGCATAAACAGCGAAAAATAGAGTAAGGGTCTTGCTTCCTGCCTATGCTATGATGAACATTAAATGTGCCACAGAAAACGTTCAGCTTCATAAATCTGAACTGAAACAGAGTGGTGTGAATTTTTAGTTATTTTACAAAGATGTTTTTAATATTAACGCTGTGTTAAATTTTGTATACATTTTTTTAAAGATATCCATTTTGTTTTTTGCTTTGTCATTTCTAATGACCATTTCTGTTCCATCAGGAATGCCGGAAAAATGAAATTCTTGTTGGCAAATTGAAGGAGAAGTCAAAGTAATGCTTTTTGCCAAAACTGTTTAAGTTTGCAAAATTTTCTGTGCCAGCCCAACCAGAATTAGAGTATATTGCTCGTTTAATTGTGTTTATAACTATGCAGTATAATGTTTATTACTTGCGTGATTGCTTTGTAAATAAATGAACTCTATATTTATTAATTTCTACTGAAGAATAAATCTATTTTCACTTTGATTGTTACTTCTTACATAAGTTTTATTTTAGTGACCCATATTAAATTCCTTAAACATAGTGATACGCTGCTTGTGTGCATGTACTGAAGTGCATAGCCTTGCGATGGCGCACTGTGGTAACGCTTTCGCCTAGTGTCCCTTTAATCCGGGTTCGACTCCCAACGGTGCAAAGAATGCTTACTCAGAGATCTCATAAAGATCACACTGTAGTCTGTGGTTTGGTTCCTTTTCGGATTCCTCAGAAAATTGTAGGTTCAGATTCCTCGGAAAAAAATAGGTCTCGGCGCAGCATGACGATTGTAGTCCTTGAGTCGTAAAACCATAAACAAACTAAAGTGCATATACATGTTAGTTTTGCAATATGCCTACCTAGCATACCGTTAAATCAGAGTTCGATTCTCAGCTGTGCCTAAAAAAATTAAATTACACTAACTGAAAAGCTGCGCATTGTTGTTCAGGGACTGGTGCTCCAGATCTTGAGGAGTTTGGGCTTTTCCAGAAAATATAGGTTCACAGCATACTCTATGGTCGCTTAATGCCACCACATTTTTCTTATCGTGCCATTAACTCAAGTTTGACTACCAGTGGTATCATAGAATGCATGCCGCTTTCCTGCTCACCATTCTCCAGAGTTCAGTTTCCTTGGCATCCAGAGCCTAAATTGGGTGGTGGCCTGGCTCCAATGCTATTCCATTTTTGGCAATTATTTAAATATTGTAAGATATTATTACCCTTCACAGGGATAACACAATTGCCAAATAATGGTCAACACACAAAGCCACCGGGGCGAGTTTTTGTGAGTTTTCGTTGACAAATTTATTTTTATTTTGTTATTTTTTGTTAAGGTATTATTACCCTCCGCAGGGATAACACAATTGCCAAATATGGTCAACACAAGAAAGCCTCCGGGGCGAGAATTTTGTGAGTTTTCGTGGGGGAATTTATTATACTATAATTTTTGCCACCCACGTTTTAATTACAGCTCAAACTAGAGCTTATGTAATTTTGGAGAAAAAGAGACGCTTTCCCCATCCTGGATTCGAACCAGGGTCCCTCCGTTTAGCCCGGAGTGTCTTGGACCGCTAGACGAATGAGGACAGGAAACAACGCTCTCTTTCTCCGTATGTAAAGGTGTTAAGGTATTATTACCCTCCGCAGGGATAACACAATTGCCAAATATGGTCAACACAAACTTTCTTGTGTTTATTTTATTATTACATTTTTAGCAAAATGCGTTAGCATCAGTAGATTATGCACATTATCATATTTACTGTGGTGTTCATATAGCCACTACAAGTATCCCTGGTTTCCGACAAAAAAGCACTTATCGCAAAGTTCTGAGAAGCAGAAATGTATAATTACATTCTACTGATTTTTCTTTGCTTTTAATGTGGCAGTAGACCTAAATAAAATCCTTTCATTTATCCACAACATCGAAGTTAAGAAATGCCAAGTAATTGATACATCCCTAGCTGTTTATGAACATGAGCGCCACAGGGGGGGGGTGCAAGTGTTAAAAAAGGGTTAAAAAAAAGGACTGAATCCACAAGAAACTACAGTCCAACAACATTATTCAATTGGAATTTTTCCTGGATGTACCCCATTGCATATAATTCTGAAGGTGCCTATGTTTAAAAATATCTGTTTTTAATTTAACTGCATTATCTTCTCTTTACCTTTGGTTTTTGAACCAGTGAAAAACTTTATTTTGTAATGTTAAACCCCGGTCAGATTTTTATCGTGGTGTTACATTAAAAGACGGTTTTGAGGGCCGCTAAAATCTGTTTTGACCAGGGCCGCTAAAGCCGTAAGCACGCTCGTAAGTGAGCTTTTGTTTTCAATAGCTGGAAATGTATATGAAATGAAAAGCAGGCTGTTACCTGAAAATGCTGAAGAATTCTTATTTCTTGATCACAACTTGCTCTTGTTGAATTTTGAGTACAAATAAAAACTGTTCGATTTTGCACTTATATCATCTTTAAGCGTTTTACATATCTAACCAGAAATGCTTGAAATGTCATTTTTAAACAGTTAGCATAAGATTTTTTGGAAATTAATAAGTTGCAACAAATCATATGCTGAGTATTGTTTTTAAATTT
Organism: Dysdera silvatica; assembly: GCA_006491805.2. Classification (NCBI taxonomy): domain Eukaryota; kingdom Metazoa; phylum Arthropoda; class Arachnida; order Araneae; family Dysderidae; genus Dysdera; species Dysdera silvatica. Next base: position 100,656,352 of record QLNU02003225.1, on the reverse strand, counting down.
GTATTAATCACTAATAATAATTTTAAATTATGAAAATTAATATCGCTTTAAAAGTTTATGATAAACAGGGTGCCTTTTACTATCATATCGTTAACTTAATGAAATTTGGAACTTAAATTTTTGCATATTAAAAAAAAAATATTATTTACAGTTTGTAAAATTTTTCGTTCTTCCTACTTTTAAAGCCCTGCGGTGGAGCATTGTAGTAACACGTTTGCCTAGTGCGCTGTTAACCCGGGTTTGACTTTTTTTTTATTTCAAACAGTTTTAGGCTGGCCGGACTATGGCCCTCGGGCCGTATGTTAGACAACTAAGGTATAAAGGAAGGCTAGTAATATAACAACATTTACCTAAACTATTTAATAGTCCAAAACTAAAAATTTTCCCTGTGAGCTCCCTAGAAACCTCCCCCCCCTCCCATGAGAACATCCTGGATCCGCCCTTGATTATTCAGCTTGTAATCGACAGAATACATATGAAATATTCAATGCATCCCTAGTCAATGTGCCTCGAGAAGTGGTAATGAAATAAATTATGGAATCTGATTACTGGATTATATTCGCATTTTATACATCAAGTTTAAAATTAATGTTTTAAGTGCAATTTGTTAGCCAGTACTATTGTATATAATTCAAAAATTAGAAAATGCTCTTCATTTGCAAATATGATATTGCTTTTATGAGAGGGGAGAACACTAACAAAACATTAAAACACCGTAATACAAGCTAGGGCTATAGAAAATTTGTAGAAATCGTGGCATATGGTGACTAAAAATCATTTTCCACCTCCTTATCGTCCCTTTCAGCATGTTGCTTCATTTACAAGAACAACAGTACTTTTTTTAGGGGAAAAAAAGGGCGCTAACACTTCGTGGATCAAACTGGATTCCCTATACAATGAAAAAAGTCATTTTTAACATTAATAACTACCAAACCTCCAGCAATTAAACATTTTTCTCCTCCTTTCAGTGTGTCACTTTATTTGGCATACCCAAATCCATTTAAAAAAAAAAATGCTCAAGTCGGGTATCGAACTCTAGAATCTTTACAATGACAAATGGCACTTCTTTCATCATTAACGATTTTAAAACTCAAAGCTATTAATCCTTGTTCACTAATTATAGGGCTCATGAGTTGTTTCTTAGTTAATATGCATTTTAATGCATATTTTCATTATTATTATATTAATATGCATATTTTCATTTGCCACAGTGATACTAATTTTTTTGAGAAAAAAAAAGTACATACGTTGTGTCTGATGTCGAACTCGGTACACGATGCAATGACAGAATTCCCTTGTTTCGATGTATCGCAGACCAGTTACTTTAAGTTGTTAAAAAAAAAAATTATTCACACTTCTGTGACTGAAGTTGAGACCATGTTCTGTGAGAAAAGACCTCTTTCATCATTGACAACCATATAATAGGTTGCTAATAAGTGCACCTGTTCCCTTATTCTAGTTTTTCTCAATACATTTTCCGTTTTCTTCTTGTGGCAGGTGGTTTCGTTTGGCAGAGTCAAACAAGTTTTTTAAGGAGAAAGGGGGACTACATCCGGAATCAAACTCGTGTCCCTGTGATGAAGTGAAAAGCTACTTTCATCATCCATGACCATCAAGCAGCCAGCTATTGAATGATTTTTCCTTTCTTTCTTTCAGTGTGTCCTTCATTTGGCATTCCCAAATTATTTCTTTTAGAGGAAAAAATGACTTATCGCAATCATAAGCTAATAGAAACTTTATAACATGAAATTCGAGTATTTTAAAGAACACTTTCAATCACAATTTTTAATTAGCTCCTTTAGAGAAATTCTTCACGGCGATTAATCTATTATAACAGTTTTCATTCTTTCGAATTTTAAATTCGATTATGTTGGATAGCTGCCAAATGAGTCCCACAAAATTGCATAGTAATGGTTATCGATGTTTTTAGTTGAAACTAAGAGCACCCGGATGCACTTTTGTTTTTTTAAATTAAATTTATTTGACATAGTTTAAAAAAGCTTTGCTTGTTAAATTTGTTGGCGTCTTGCGGTGTTAAATATTGTTATGAATATAAATTAAAGCTATTTGCTATACAAGCAGAAATTCAACTATCATTAGTAAGAGGAAGAAATTGGGAGAGAGAGGGGGGGGGGGGGGCTTATATCTTGCAAATTTCTTAACCTTGCTTGGGGAAAAAACACATCTACAAATTTTAAAACCTTTTTCATTGGAATTTCATTTTTCGTTTTTTTTTTTTTTAAACATCGTTCTTATTTATGAACGAACACTCGAACTTATGAACCTTTTTTGGGTCCCTAGAAAATTGTAAAATCGCGAGTCTATTGTGCATACTTCACAACACGGGCTTCAGTAAAGAGCACGGAAATTACTTATCATTGAAACATTGCTATATCCTTATATTAAGCTTATTTAGAAAAACGAAACAGATAAAACTTTGTATAGTAATTTCATATTTGTTTCTAAATAGAAATATGGAAAATTCTAAGGTGTCAACGAAAACAACACGAAGTTTGCTAGCGATACTTCTCCAAAAAAGTACGTATTCAGTACGCACAAAATCTTTTGAGAGTTAAAGCAGTCTTCATCACTCTCTGACATTTTAAATGACCATGCTGACCATACGCACGTTTTTAAATTTTTAAAAAGTACTGGCTTTACTATGCCCTTTGATACCGTGTTTGCCAGTATACCCAGATGCTCTTGCACCATAAAAAGCCAAACAATCAATCAATCAAACCTGTTTATTACTTTTTGACACAAAATCGCAGTGATTTACAAAACGAAAAATATTAATTTGCCGTATTTCAACGGTAAAGTGTTTGAAGTTTATTCCGTTTCTACACACGAACAGGTACGAAAGTCAGGTATGATCGAGTCTAGTATATGCATAAAGGAACTAGCCCAATATCATTCAAAACAATTCTTAACGTTTACGCCGAACAGTGCCGGCAAAAATTAACTGATAAACATACATCATGGAATGTATAATACGAAAATTACCCGTATAAAATAGTTAAGTATTGTACAACGGGGAGTATCGTGATTATAAACGATCACAATCGGTAGAATCTTTTCCACCTAAGCGAAATGCACTGTCGTGTATTATGTTCTGAAAGCTCACAGAATCCAAATTTGTGCACATGAGATCAAGTATGAACCAGTCACCAACATTGCTCTTATTTAAAATGTTCTGAATAGCGTCTTCTTCCGGCATTCTAGCTCTGACCAACATCACTGTGTTACGAAACTTTGCACTAACGAACAGAAGAGCCCTATAAAGCACAGCTATGAAAGATAATATAGCCAAAATAATAAACCAAACCAACAAGAAAAGTTGCATCTTTTCGGCAATGCCATTAATAGGTAACGTGCATATCGCGTCGTGTCGTTGAAAGACACCCGATGCCCCATACCTATGAAACGTACACTTGGCCATACGGGGGAACGCTTGAAGCAAAGGGCTGAATTCCGACGACCCATCCCATTGCATGTACGTAGATATCGCAAGTCCGTAAGATCCAACTACACCGCTTAAACGTCCGATGGTTAAGCAGACTTGTGTAATAACGTTCATGACATTTAAAATTTCACAGAAAACGTGTAATAGAAAATAAAACATGTGTCTGTTAAATTTGCCAACAAAATATTGCGACAGGAGATTCTCGTTGGCAGGTCTGTTCTCAGGGATGTACATCGCGGTGTTTAGATCCGCCATCATGGAGTTTATTCTTCGAAATTCCAACCTCTTCCAAATATAGTGAGGGAGGTAAAACGAAAAGGCCTGCAGGAGAAAGACATAGGCGAACCAGTTGTAGTAATGGTTATAAATCTTTTCTTGTCCAGACTTGTGCTTACCAACACCAGGGTAAAGAACTTCTTTTCCCACTTCCTTAAACCAATCCTCTTTAATGGTGAAAGTTGAATGCGACCAACAATAGAAATTCAATAGGGATCTTGGCATATCATTTCTAGACATACAGTCGATTGGCTCACCAAAATATTGAAAGAATAGGATTATAATTCCAAATGCTATAAGTAGTGGAGTCGTGAGTTTGTAGTGCAGGCGAAAAATAGCATTGTCCGTATCAACGCGCTGTGAGTTGAAAAACCGCCTCCTGAGGAAGAACATTGTGATCAACTGTATGGAATTTTCTACAACCTGTTCCTCGTCTCTTCTAAAACGAACTGCGCTCGTACACTAGAACTGCGAGGTCAAACTAGGAAATCCACTGCTGAAATATCACACACGCAGGTGCATGTACATACTCTTGTCCATTTCAGTTTGAGGGACTGTATACTGATTGCGTGAATTTTTGTTGCAGATGTTGGCGAACAGTTTTTCTTTTCAGTGATGATTTATTTAAAATCTCACTCCTATTTATGCAGATACTTTTATTCTTCTAATTTCATTACAGCAGTGTGACTTAATAACAACAACCATTTATCTTGTCGAAGATATTTTCGGAATGAGGCTGTGTGGTGGCGCGATTATAACGTGGTCTTCAGGGACGGATTGTGGTATCGTGGGGCTCTAAACAATTTTTTTTCGGGCTCTTTGTAGTATGAATTAAGCCTGTGTTACTAAAGTAGGGGCCCGTATATAACGAGGATCTTGGGACCAACCAAAATGCTCGCTATATCCGATTGATCGCTAAATTCGCTCTGGAATTTCAATTTTAAACTTTGAAAATGAAATCGGTACACTGTTAAAAATTTCCGCATTAGTTGTTGCCAAAATATGGTGAAAATATAGGAATTTCACCAAAATTTGGTTCACTTGAAAATTCAAAAGTACCACTTATTGGTGAAAGTATGGTATTTTTTAAATAACGATTAAACGCCGAACCAGATTTTCGTTCAACCTCCTAGCCAATCACTTGAGGCGAGAGAAGTCACGTGTGGCAAACATCCGTTGCGATTCTTTACCGATATTCACCAGTTTTTTTTACGTGCAAAGATCTCTCTAATATCTTGGGTACAGATTTATTTGAAAAATTCTTACGTTTGGAACGGATTTAATTTGCTGATTCGCACTGGAAGAAACGTCCTCTTACAACTGATAGCAATCACTCTTGCCATGAACAAGAATGTACATATTTAATTTTGTCCTAATTTGAATGACGAATTAGACTCGTCATCCGTAACTTAGGCAAAACAAGTGCATGACGAGTCCCAGTCGTCAAATGTACCAAAGGACTATCATCCAACAAGCTACGATCATTCCAATTTATTAGTTTATGGTATATATATCCTTTATTTTTGATAAATTACAATGATTTATATGATAATTTCTGTATATATGAAGTTGATGTTTT
>QLNU02003225.1:100588974-100647489 GCA_006491805.2 Dysdera silvatica | reverse complement strand
TTTGCTAGTGCGTTTAGGAATTTTATGTCTACTCGTATTTAGTCTGGGAATACGCACTTAACTAGACAAAATTTCGATGAATATCGTAATAATTGTTTTTGGTTAGGAAAACAATAGTACATCAATATATTATGGATATCTAGAAAAAATAAACCATAAAGAAAAATACGGCAAAGTAAAATTGTACAGGAAAACCTCCCAATAGCGGACACCTCGTAACTTGAGGATCTGTCGCTATTTGGGGATGCTAAGGCATAACAATATTTGAGACTGGGAGTTGAAAAAGTGTCCCCTATGGAAATTTTACTGTATATACATTTTTCATGTCAGATTTTTTTCTACACAGAAAAAAAAATAATTTTAATTAAATAATAATGAGTTTTTCTACAAAAAGCGCCGAAAATTGGACTTCTGATAAATATAAATTGTATATTTTTCTTTATAAACTAAATAAATTTGAAATAACATACCAAGAAAATCTCACACGGGAAATGGTTGTCTCCCATTTTTTACAAATTTATTTTCAATTACAAGCTTTGCCGAAAGAGCCAGCGAAGAAACAGAAAATTCAAAGTATGAGGATAAATTCCAGTAAAATCCAATTAAAGTATATGCAACAGTTTGTTCTACAGTATATAAATTATATTTATTCTTTCAACGTAGTATTTTTCAAAAAAATTCCCAACTTCTCTTCAAATAGCGTTAGCAAATAAAATTTTAAATTTTTTTGTAAAACTAAATTATAAAATTTTGGTACAATACATGTAATATTAAAATTGTTCAATATATGTATAAAACAATATCAGACTCCGAAACAGCACTGCGATTGATGCAATCAAATGTCCATATTTTTTTTACTGCCTAAACTATAGGCACTTTCATGTATTACGTTCTGAAAGCTCACCGAATCCAAATTTGTGCACATGAGATCAAGCATGAACCAGTCCCCCAACATTGCTTTTATTTAAAATGGTCTGAATATCTTCTTCCTGTGGCATTCTAGCTCTGACCAAGAGCACGGTGTCACGAAATGTTGAGCTGAGGAGCAGAACAGTTCTATAAAGCACAGCTATAAAAGATAATATAGCCAAAATGATGAACCAAACCAACAAGAAAAGATGCATCTTTTCGGCAATGATATTAATAGATAAAATACACAGTGCGTCGTATCGTCCGACATCACCCGATGAATCATATTTATGGAACATACACTTGGCCATACGAGGGAACGCTTGAAGCAAAGGACTGAATTCCAATGGCCCATCCCTTGGTGTGTACGTGGAGATCGCCAGTCTGTCAAATCCGATTGCTGGGCTCAACCGTGCAAATGTTAAGCAGAGTTGCATAATAACATTGATGCCATTAAAAACTTCACATATAGTGTATAGCAGAAAATAACATAGGTGCTTGTTAAATCTGCTAACAAAATACTGCGACAGAAGATCCTCTTTGGCAGGCCTGTTCTCAGGGATGTACATCGCGGGCTTCAGATCCGCCATCATGGAATTTATTTTTCTGGATTCCAACCTCTTCCAAATATAGTGAGGAAGGTAGAACGAAAAGGCCTGCAGGAGAAAGGCATAACCGAACCAGTGATAGTAATTGTTGTAAATTATTTCATCTCCACGCCAATACTTGTCAATACCTGGATAAGGAATTTCTTCTCCTACTTTCTTATGCCAAGCCTCTTTAATGCTGAAAGTTGAATGCAACCAACAATATGAATTCAATATCCGTCTTGGCATATCATTTGCAGGCGTACAGTCAATTGGCTCACCAAGATATTGAAAGAATAGGATTATAATTCCAAATGCTATAAGTAGTGGAGTCGTGACTTTATAGTGCAGCTGGAAAACCACGTTATCCGTAATAATGCTCCTTGGCTGGAAAAGACGTCTCACGAATAGAGTGGACATATTGACTATCTGCGTCGAATACTGAAAGACTCAAACGAATCGTATTCAGCAGAACGTACAGGAACGGCACCCTGTTATTAGAACTTTCATGAACACTTCCTCTTCCTTTTATTTTCGAGGAATTGATGCTAATTGCGCAACTTTTCTTTCATTTGCGATGCTTGTTCGTTTATTTTTCACTTGTAATTCATTTAAAATCTGACTTGCTTTTTTGAGGTATTTTGCTTGGAGCTTGAATTAAAACAATGTATTTTAATATCTACAGCTACTGTAGTATTAAAATTAGCTTTGGAAAGTTACCAAAGGTACCTGTTGCGAACTTCATAGAAAGGCCACTGAAATTAGAAGGCTATATCCCGTACATAATTAATTTTAACTACGAAAGTCATTTTTTCGACGGAAAAACGGGCGAAATTCGTGAGATGGCCGCTGAAAAAATTTTGAATTTCAAGGAAATTCAAAAAAAAAAAAAAAAATTCGCGGAATTATTGTAAAACTTAAAAACCAGTTTCGATGCAGTAATAAAAATAACTTTCATGTTACTATGTAAGCAGTATAGATTAGGATTGATTACCCTATTTTCAGGTAATGCGTTCCAAGAGCAACGGCGAATAATAGCCTACCTAGTAGTACAGTGTAGCGAAATTGATTGTTTTCTGTTAACATATATACTTATGATAAAGTTAATTTTAAAATTGCACACAATAAGCCATTACCAACATTAAGTGATAAAAATATACATAATGTATTTTATCGTTAGAGACGGTTGTGTAAAATTACGTTGCCATCTGTCGGCACGATGTGGGACTTGTAGCCCCATCTATCGGCATCAAAAGGGACAAAAATATACAGAAGTTTGAAAAAGAGGTTTTTTCAATATTCAGAAAGAGAAGTTGTCTTCGTATCCTCCTGATACCATGCGTAGAGAGGGCTCTACATCCGTTCAGCTGCTGTAATAGGGAAAAGTCGTTACCCAATGTGGAGAATATTCTACATGGAATTATGGGTTAAATAATAACAAAAAAATAATAACCTAAATGCATTTTTTGAGCATCCCCATATACCTCTAAAAGTGTAAACAAAAGTTTTGAAAAAAAGCCTTATTTTTCTTGGGCATCAGGAGGGTATAGATCATTTAATGATCATTTAATAATTCATCGAATAAACGGTATTCTAGCATTTTAGCTTAGCATTTGAGATACGGTGGGGTAATGCACAATATCATGCACATATATACAATATATATGCACAAGATAATAATTTCTTAAGCACATTTTTATAAACTTTTTATATTTTTTAATAATTTTTTAATATTTTTTTATAATTTTTTATAAATTTTATTTTTTATTTAAATAAATATTTTTTAAATATATTTCCCCACCAAATTTTGCCCAAAATATATTCTAATGGCAGTATTAAAATTATTTAGATATGAAAATTAAAAATCATGATAGAAATTAGGCAATAATAAGAAATTTTAAAATTCGTGAAATTCGCGCCGTGATAATATTACTACTCTAATTATAAAAAATAATCCTCGAGAGGACTTCAGTGATTCAGGATGCTTGAATATGACAGGTTATCGTAACCATCCTGTAGTTCAATAATTAATTAAGATTCATCCTGTAGTTCAATAATCATCCATTCATTTCTCATAACTGCCGCTGTAGGATTCTTCGATTCTTATCTATTTTGAATTATTCATCTGCCCGCTATATTCGATGTTTCCATTCATATTAACATAGGCGTAACTACGAAATTTTTCTGGCGGGGACCATGGTCCCCCCCATAAAATCTTACTGTTTTTCTCATCGATATTACCAAAAAACCTATTTATGATTCCTATTCCCAGAAAAACGTATAGATATTCGCCTATATCACTCTATCGGAATATCGATACACCTACTACTTCTAAACATTCCTAATTTCTAAGAACCAATGTGTAATTATTTTTTATTGAACTATACGATGGAACATATAACTTTTCCATTTTCGTAGTAGAGTTATGATTTATTCATTAACATACTAGCGTATGGCAGAAATCAATATTTATATCGATTGATTAAATATTCAGAAATCAAAGAACGATTACAGGCACCGTAGGCATACTGTTCGTTCACGAAAAGAAGTTGGATGGAACAGTTAGAAATAACGGGAGGTGACGTCACAAACGGGTTAGTTCATTACAGCAGAGGAGGACTACAATTTCAGAACTGTTTTTTGGTGAACGTTTGTCAGCGCCAAAAAATCAAGTTCTGGAATTGGAGTCCTCCTCCTCTGCTGTAATGGGATAGGCCGTTTGTAACGTCACCTCCCGTTATTTCTAACTATTCCATCGGACTTCTTTTCGTGAACGAAGAGTAACTATGGCATTTTTTGTGTTGTGGGAGGGGGGGGAGCATGACCTTTTTTATATGAGAATAAATTATAAAGGCCTATTGAGTGTTAGAGTCACTGGGAAGATTTCTTTCCCCACGTGTTTACGCATACATGACAGACACTTGTATTTTTAGGAAATTTTGGCGGGAAAGCTGGAGCTTTAACACCAACCCGCCTTACATTTATTCACAATAAAAAAAAATGAAATGCGAGAAATTTTCTGGGGGGGGGGACCAGCCCTCCCCAGCCCCCACCTAGTCACGCCAATGCATATTGGTGAGGAGGACGAAAGGGTAATATTGCCCTAAAATACCCCCACTTTTATCCATCGACAGCATGTACATTCGCGTGCCTTTAATATTTATACCTTATTATGTGTGTATTCATTCAACGTATTAGTATACGTATTGGGTTGTTTAATCTGTCTATATTATATAATTTAGTGTATTAAATTAAAAAATTTTGATCATAAATCTTTAAATGAGAAGGATTACAATAGGAATGCTACCTAAAAAAGGGTAACTTACATGGCAACATCTACAAAAATGCTTGTAACGAACGATGGTAACTGACCTGCACAGCAAAACAAATGACAAAAAAAAAATCTAGTCATGAAAAATCGTTGGATTGTCATCAATCTCAATCATTAAATAAAAAATTGGGGAAGAAGATTATTGAATAAACAGCCATCTTGGTTTTTCAAGGGATCCTGGGCTTCGCTATTTTTTTTTTGTCGGGGGGTTGGGGTTACATTAACTTTTAAATTTCCAACATTTTGCAATAAAGGAAATATAGAACAGTTGAGCTTGGGCGATGAGAAACCATGAGCGCTCCGAGGGGGTGCAAGGGGTGCGCTTGCACCCCCTTGGCTTATGAAAACAAGTGGGGAAAGGGACTGAATCCACAAGGAATTGTAGTCCAACAACATTATTCAATTTCATTTTTTCCTGGATACATCTTCTTACATATAGCTGTGGGGACGCTCATGACGCGAACATGTTTAATTCGTGGATAATTAGAAATGTTTTCGTGGTCCCGTAAATCTTCTATTAAATAGTGTAAAAAAATCGTCTGTAAATCTAAGTTTATTCGATTAATTTGGAATTTTTCTTTCCCAGAAGATGATAGTGATTTCTCATAGCGGACGTTTTCCTAACCGGATTTCTCGGGAAAGCATTTCCAAACAAGTTGAAGAGCTCGTAATCTTAGAAGATGCAAATAAAAGCAATGCCTCTTCGCGGATTTCCGTAGCCGGATTTCCCGGAAAAACGTTTGCAAACAAGTTGAAGAGATTGTAATCACGATAGAAAACTGAAAAAACTTAAGAGATGACATAAGTATTCCATACAAAAATTTTGTAAATGTGGACGAAAAGTTGGATGTTTACGGGGTCCTTATGGTAGAATGAGATAGGTGCTGGCATGAGCCAGGAAAATGTTAAGCCTGGCGTTAAATTTATTCAACCTATTCACAGCTTCTTCCCGAGATTCGAAATGTTTATCAGAGAACATTAAACAAAGGAGGGCCCTGCGGTGGCGCAGTGTGGTAACGCGTTCTCCTAGTGCGCCGCTAATCCGGGTTCGACTCCCAGCAGTGCAAAGAACGCTTACTCAGAGATCTCATAAAGATCGCACTGCTCACTGTAGTCCGGGGTTTGGTTCCCTAGGCCTTAAGAGGTTCGGATTCCTCGGAAAACAGTAGGTCCCGGCGCAGCATGACCACTGTAGTCTTTGAGCCGTAAAACCGCAAGAAAGCTAAGTTAAACAAAGGAGACCGCATAAACGATCACGCAGAGACAACTCACCATCAGTTAGAGTATGAACTTGATATTCAACATCCCACAATATGTTAATTAAATAAACGTGCTGTGTAAAGTATAGAAAAGTAAAGATGCGTATTTTGAGCAATTATTAGCTGGTCATGAAACACCTAGAAAAAAAAAAAAAAAAGTAGAAATAAAATACGGGGTCCTATGGAGGAAATTTACATACAAAAGGTTAAACACTGGTAAAATAGCAAACGAAAAAGATCACCCAAGCTTTCGGACGCGTCAGCAGCAGTCCTTTATCAGGAGTAATGACGATGTTATGTTTCTGTCTCTTTTTATACTTGAAATTTATGGAAAACCCTTCATCAGAGTAGTCCCGCAGTGTGGAAGACGCAATTTTCGTGAGATCTGTGTACAAGAACGTCTAGGAAAGGGAGTTTATTGTTCTGTTCTGTTTCGTATGTGAATTTTATATGTGAGTTTAAGTTATTAAGGTAATGGAAGAAGCTTTGGAGTGTATTAGTTTTAAGTACAACAAACGTGTCGTCGACGTATCTTTTCCAGAATTTAATGTTAAAATTCGGTGAAGATAAAGCAGTTTCCTCAAATGACTCCATGACCAAGTTAGCCACAACACTTGAGACCAGGGGTACCATAATAAAATACAGGGTACCAGGGAGGAAATTTACATAAAAAGGTTAAACACTGGTAAAATAGCAATGAAAAAGATCACTCAAGCTTTCGGACGCATCAGCAGCAGTCCTTCATCAGGAGTAATGACGATGTTATGTTTCTGTCTCTTTTTTATACTTGAAATTTCTGGAAAACCCTTCATCAGAGTAGTCCCGCAGAATGGGAAAACCCAATGAGAACCAATGGGAGGCCTCCAATAGAATCATGGAAGAACCCCAATAGGGACCAATGAGAAACCTACACTGCGGGTTACCTAATGTTGGGGAAATCCCATACATTTCAGAGTAAGAGTTGTTTATAAGTTTCTGGAAGTGGTTGTGATGTATTAATGGCTTTCCCGTGTAGTTTGTAAGTTTCCCAAGATTCTAAGAAGAGTCTACTATTCTTGTTTGTGATGTGACGGTGTAGTATTTTTGTTGAGTCCCAGTCGGGTTCGTGTCCGTGTTGTAAAGCGTGTTCTGCTTGTAAGTTTCACAGGATTCTAAGAAGAGTCTATTATTAAAAAAAGTACTCAGATAAAAGAATACACGATACTGTACTTAGATTTGAAAATATGAGTGCTACCGAGTATTTGGGAAGCATTGCACATAATTAACAAATGACGAACTGAATAATGAATTATTTTTATTCAAAACAAAGAGATTGTTTTTTGACTTTAAAAATGTACTCAGAATAGATTTTCATCTTTTGAAAAAAAAAAAATATATATATATATATATATATATATATATTTTTTAAATTATAATATTAATTTCAAAAGTCCTTATGTAAAATCTCACCTTGTTTGGTATAGACTGTCCTTGCTGTCCTTGCTCCGTAAGAGTACAACCAACCAATCCAAAGGTCCAGCGCCCAACGTCCAATCGGCAGCACCCAAACGATGGCCTTAATCTTACCCAATCCATCTGACGGATGCTGAAATCTTGGCAGATGTTAGCGACAATGCGACAGATAATGTATCTTCGGGTGAAGAAATAAAATAAAATATCTAATAAGCGAAGAATAGAATTCCCCCACCCACCCCAAAAAAAAATCAATTTCCATGTGTACGCAGGCCATGAAAAACTTGCAGGCTTTTGGATAATACGTTGAAGATCAAACAAACGCAAGTGTTCGTATTTTTCAAACACCAAAAATAAATAAATAAATAAAATAAAAATAAATGCTAAAAAAATTAACTTCAAAAGACAATTAAAATTTCCAGCTTTTTGTTATTTTTAAACTTTACATATGTAAATATGTACTTCGAGTACACGAAAATATTTTTGATAGAATGTTTCTGGTTGGCTGAATTGATCCTTGAGGTTATTTCAAGTGTCCATATAAACCCGCGAGCAGGCGCGCGGGATGTTTCACATCCCACAACTTACAATATGTTAAAAGAACAGTCCACCCTTGCTTCTGAAACTGGCCAAACTCTTTCCTGTTGTCTTCCAAGTCACAATCTTTTGGGGTAGGGTGACAAAGTGAAAATTCCAGTTACTGTTCCCCGTAAAATTGGACATTTTTTAATAAAATAATGCTATATAATTAGATGGGGTGCAAATCACCCCGCGCGCGTTCTCGCGTTCCTCTAATCTTCGCGCCTACTCGCGGGTTAAAATTCCTCTAATTGCAGTTTTTTCATGGACACAGACGGCATGAGAATATTGGGGGCGGGGGGACAATATACCAGTAGAAGGCATTTTGTTTGAAATTGCAGAGGGGGCATGGAACCAACATTGAGGGGGATGGATCCCCTTGCGCCTTCCCCCCGTCAACAGCACCCATGAGTTTTTGGATAGCTTGAACTAACCAGGAAACCATCCGAGGTGTGAGTTCTTGATTTGGTCGAGAGTAGTGTCGATAGAAAGCCCTTACCATGATGAAAATCATCAAAAAATCAAGTGGAAGTACCCTTCCGAATCCATCCAGTTAGGAGATGCAAGCTGGTTTGTTTTATGTGCAGAAAGAATCCATCCAGCACTACAAATAAATGAATATTTTTGTAAGTTCAAAGGAAAAATGGCAAACATGTAATCTTGCCCTTAGGATGGTTAGTATGCCAGCTTCCTGAAATAGCTGAAACTATATTTTAACCATGGTAGTGTGTTTTTGAATGGAAGCGTTCGAAGCATAGATGTTTCCAGCATCAAGCACATTCGAGTAAGGATAGTATTGTGCAGTCAACGCAAATGTACTTGGTCAGGTTAAAGCAAACCTGTTTAACTAACCGGAAGATATACAAAATACAATTTTTATTTCCACGCTAAAGAAGGGTATTCAATTACCTATGGGCAGTGAGTGGTCCATGAGCGTACACGGATGAAACCTGTGCCAATGTGTCGCTCATTGATTGATTGTTTGGCTTTTTAATGTGTCGCTCAGGTCAGGGGAAGCAAAGTTGTCAATGGGCACTTCTTTCGGGAATTGTGCGGTTCTAAGACATGGAACAAAATAGGTCCTAAGCTTGTTTCAGCCATTTTGCATGTTCTAACTTGGGCTTTTTCAGTGTGAAACCTGTAGAGAGGTACCGTAGACCGTGTTTCAAAGATATATATATATTACTAGAGCTGTTATAGCTCAGTTAGAACAAAGTTCCAAATAAGAAATGCTTTTTTAGTACGTTTTCCCCCGATTTATGGCGCATTTTGGGTAGTGGTCTATGTCGAGACGTGTTTGGGTCAAGACGTATGTGGGTCGAGACGTGTCTGGGTTGATGGATATCATGGATGTCAGCTGTGACGTGAGCGAATGGGTAGCTGACACCGGGTCGAACTTGGTCCGAATTCCGGTTTTGGGTTGGATCCCAAAAGTATAGTTAGGATAGTCCTAAGCCACCAGGACTATCGGGATCCGACTCAAACCGGGGGATTTGGCCAAGGTACCGTTGGGGGTATAAGATCCAAACGATGTCAGCTTGGGGACGCGAGGGTGGATGTGGGATGGAGGGGGTGAGGAGGGAGTGGTGTAAGGGTGAAGATGGTGGTATGGTATCCAACCTAGTTGGGGGCCACGGTGCATCGGTAAATCCTGCACTTTTTGGGTCTGGGTGACTTCCCTGGCAAGCTGGGGTGTTTGACTGGTACCCATCCTAGATGGGGATCGAGCTGAATTGATCTAGACATTATTCAACTCAGACACGTTTCGATATAGACCACTACCCAAAATGCGCCACAAATCGGGGAGGGAAATGTACCAAAAAGGCATTTTTTCATTTAGAACTTTGTTCTGAGATGTAATGGCTCTAATAGTACATATATCTTTGAAACACGGTCTACGGTACCTCTCTAGAAGATTCGCACTGAAAAAGTCCAAGTGAAAACTTTGCTTCTCCTCCCCTAAGCGACACTTTAGAATACGTTTCATCCGTATACACTCATGAGCTATCTTGAGCACCCTCCTTTATATTTTTGTACATGGAAGAAGCATAGCAAAACAAAAGTTATTACTTTAGATCCCTTTTGGTCTGCCTGTCCATTTTATTTTCTATTAAATAAGATTTTAATTTCCTTTTAAACTCTTTCTCTTTCACAATTTTTTAAATGGTCTGGTAATTTATTTCATTTATTAAATCTATAATAATTTATATTATTTTTCCATTTTTAAAGTGTTATCTGATCTTGTATTTCTTGTATTTGTATTTTTCCACATATTTATAGTTGCGTCATTTTTACCTCTTGTAATTCTTAAATATATCATAATTAATATTTTGTCCATGTGTATTTCTTCTATATTCATTATATTTTTGTTTTATACCTTTGTTAGTTTTGTATCCTATTCTTTTTAATAATCTATCAATTATTGATTGTAATTTTTTTAGATTAACCTTGTTTACCCTACTCCACACACTATTTCCATAAATTATGTGACTATGTATCAATGAAAAGTAAATGGGGTTTGTATTTTGAATCCGTCTTCTGAAAGTCATATCGGCGCATGTCGTCAAAGGTGGGGGAAGATATCACTCACACTCGCGCTGTTGAGGCATTTTGCAAAACAGCTGAAGGGCGAAAACATGAATGGAAAATAATAAATTTTTCGAAGGGAAGATGGTGTTTCATAAATCACCTTGACTTTTTTTTATAATTAACTTACAACATGTGTAAACACCAGGCTCGAAGGACAGACTTGGCTCTTGCAGTTGAAGCAAAATGGTCAGTTGTAACTGATCATTGGCGATTTGTAAGATCCTGGCAGTCTTAAAACCAACTATTTTTTTCAAGATGGCGAAAGGAGCTTACCACCTCAGAGCGTATCCCAAGTTTATGTAAGAAGGATGGTGCAAGTTTAAGTGTAATTTGGGAGAGCAAGGGGGCTTGTGCCCCTGTAATTTTATTTCTGCCCCTCAGTTTTGGGATTTTCATATATATATATACTTAAGTTTTTGACCCCCAAGTTACATCTATGACTATTGCATTACCAAAGACGGTGTTTTAAATCCTCTTAATCTGGTAAGATTAATTTTGCAATGATATATTTTTATAATATTTATTACGTGTTAATATATTTACAATTATATTTATAATTATTTTCATAATGTGTATTGCTTAAGGGAATCACTAAGTGGTCCCCTGCCCCCGATTTGCAATATAGCTATTAATGATAACTGAACCACACGGCCATTAATGATAAATGAAAATATATATTAACGATAAATGAACAATATAGCTATTAACGATAAATGAACAATATAGCTATTAACGATAAATGAACAATATAGCTATTTGCAATAAAATGGCCCTGCTTATCAGAGAAAATTTTGCTTCTATCAATTTCTGCCCCTCCGTACCGTGTTTGGCGCAGTATAGCCCAGATGCTCTTGCGCCATAAAAAAGCCAAACAATCAATCAATCGCCCCTCCCCCTTTTTTAAATTCTGTATACATACCCGGTCATGCTATCAAATTTGTTCCTTGGAATTAAAATTCAATAGGAACGAGAGTTTTTAATTTTTTCGTTTCTGATCACTTTTCGTAATAAGTTTCACTTGATCACTTTTCATAATAAATTTAATTCGCTGATCACTTTTTGTAATAAATTTTATTTGCTGATCACTTTTCGCAATAAATTTTATTTGCTGAACAGTCTACAACTTCAATTAAGGCGGTAAGAATATTTCAGTTTTATAAATGTAGCTAATAACGGTAAAGCTTACTCTCTCGACGATGGGATATTCAGCTTAACTGAGTAGGTATGTTTCTGTAAAGTGTGATTCCTTTGCATAAGCGTATGCAGAAAGTTTATAAGTGAGATGAGGTTGCAAGTCTAACTTTTCATATACGAAATTGCATATGATGGGGGGCTTACATCCCCCATCGAAGCCCCCTCCCCTACATGTATATAACTTCAGTGTGCCCTGGGTAACTGATTATATGCTCGGATATTTTTCAGGAATGGGTGCCATCCACAGAAAGGAAAATTAAATTCGAAAACATCCAAGATATTTGCTGTAAAAAAATTCATGTTTATTTTTCAAAAATGTATGAAACTAGTTGTGGAAAACAAGTTGTTTTTTTTCAACAAAAAATAAGGCACTTTAAAAACATATTTACAGTTCTGATGGTAAAACATGTAGATGAAATATTGTTCTTTGGCACCATTTAACGAATGCATTGATGTCTACTGTAACAAATATCATGGGCTGTACAAGGTGGAAGGAATGCAACATCATGAAATGGTGGCATGATTTTCTGTACACGATTGGAATGTTTGTGAGTATGGAAAAACAACAAGTTACAATACATCATACACAACAATCATGAGATCAGAATTACACATTTGCAATCACAGAAAACTCCTGTGGGGAACACTTTTCCTCGACCATGTAAAAGTAAGCACCCTGGACTTCGCGTCCAAATTCTCAAAAATCAACATTAAATTAAAAAACCCTGATCACAAAAAATATAACACATTTCTACATCTGCCAGGTTCCCATTGAAGAAAGAAAATTAACATGGGACATCAACTACAACTGATGCTTAATCAAAAACGAAACAAACAAATAGATTTTAATTAATCAAGTTAAGCGTTATGTTGATTTCATACTACGGTTAAAAAATTTTAATGACAATTATTACTAGTTAACAAAATTGTTGCCTATAACATCCATATTCTGTAGATCTGTCGTCGCGATTATGCTACTTCGTCAGCGTTGATTTTTTAACTTTGCAAATTACGAAGTTGGTGTTACTTTTTATCCAACAATGGTAAAATATCACCTTTTTGTTTTCGAAATAAGTTTTACAGAATAAATATACTTTTGTACGAAACATTCCCATTGTCCAAAAATAAGTACAACTATAGGAACTCCTTATTTTTAACAATTGGTTAAAAGTACGGACCTTTAACAAGAGTACAGTGTAAACTTGGAACTCTAAAAGATAATGAATGAAAACAAATTGTAAAAAGCTTGGCAAGAAGTCATTTTCAACAAAGAGTCTGTTGTCATCCCAAATTGCAATGCTATTGCTGATACCTAGACATATAAAATGCACAGTCGGTACAGTACGTCATTGTGGGAGAAATGTACTTATTGTGGCAGAGATGACAAGGAATGAGTTCGCTGGCGTCATCCGACGCCATGTTATATTTCCCTGTATTGTCTGTTGACCTATTTTGCACTTCTTGATTTGTGTCAGAGAGTTTGATAGATTTGTTATGGCTACCTACAGTGCTGAAGTGGGATATTTCAGTTCCACCAGATTCTATGTGCTTTTGGTAAACCCTTTCCAACAAAGGATTGGTAAAAAACCCACTGTCATCAAACTCTGCACATGCCACCAGCACAACTTCATCCGAAAATGTAACCGTTTTTTTCGGACCCGACTTCTTTTTTGGAGATTCCGAAAACGATGACGGAGCTGAAGGTGATCGTGGTGCAGGAAGTTTATCACCTTCCAGGTATTTTTGATGCAAGTTTGCAGATGCAGTGTGAGGATGTGTGCGAATCAGCTCCAGTCGCTGCATGGCGGTCTCATAATCAGGTGGTTGTTGAGGTCTCTGAATTGAGTTTCCAGACAAGCTCATGTGTGCTATCCTTTGTTCCGGCAAAGGTGTAGGGGGTGGCGGCAATCCACCATGTAGGTTTTCATTTGTTTTCTCAGTATCTACAGATTGACTTTTCTCAACTGAATCACAAACTGTTTCCGTTGAATTTTGCTGCCTTGTCGACTTGGAAGCTGGTTGATTCTTTGTGCCATCACTGTTGGATGTATTAATGTCAGTCGAAGAACTTGGAGATTCTTTTGGCTTAACAAGGATTTTTTCGAATTTTGACGCCAAGTCTTTGACACTTCCTGGAGTTTTCTTCTCACAGTTTTTCGTTTTAGATTCATCAGGTAAAGGCATTACGTCATCTGACTGTTGAGAAAAGGAATTACGATGTTTCACCTAAAAAAAAAAAATCACAAAATTCTTTCAAAATTTGTAAAAATGACAAACGATAAGATCTAGATCAGTATTACTCAAAGTGTGGTACCCGGACCACTTGTGGTCCATGGCAGCCTATTAGGTGGTCCACAGAATCTTCATGAAAATTCAGAAAAAAAAGAATGAAATAATATAGTTAGCATCATGGCTTCGAAAGAATATTCACAAAGCATCAAAATTCAATGCAGACAATAAAATTTCTAAAAGCGAAAATTTCGCTGAGGTATAAGCAATTTGGAATGTAAATTCCTGATGCCGGAGGCTTTCGATGTTTTTTAAATGATAAACACAGTTATTTAGCTTGCAACTGATGATAATGATCAGTAGAGTCTAATACTATAAAACAGGGTTAGCAATATTCAATCTTAGTTTCAAAAACTACATTTTTCACCTTTCCAGGAAGAAGGCTCTTAGTGACATATTAATGGTTTCATGGCATTATGCTGGAAGGACAGAGTGGATACCTGAAGAACGTGGCCCTTGTGATATATTCAGTTAATAAATCATGAGTTTTTCTTCGAAGTTCATTATCTTCAATATTAAGATATATCAATAATGAAAATTTTTTGGACGTGTGTAAATAATTAAGATCAAAATAACACTTAAATTTTATTAACAACAGGCCCTGTGGAACCCCAAAATTGCAAAATTCTAGGCTCGGGGTTGCTTAACTTATACCCAAATTCGACACTGCCAATCTTCATCCCACTTGCCGCTGGTGGTCCGCAGTCATTGGCGTAGAGTTCTCAAAATTATGGTGGGGGACCTAAACTTATTTATGTACATTTATACATTACAGTATATGTAAAATCGCAATTTATTTCAGATTATTGGGGGGCTTGGGCCCCACGGGCCCATATAACTCTACGCCTATGTCCGCAGTTATAATAAAAGAGTACTTAAGGGGTCTGTGAGCGAGCAAACTTTAAGGAACACTGATTTAGACGATAAGTAATTAATGATAAGTAATTAACGATAAGATTTAAATGATAAGTAATTAACGATAAGATTTAAATAAGTAATTAACGATAAGATTTAAATGATAAGTAATTAAGGATAATATCTAAATGAGTAATTAACAAGATCTAAGTGATTAAAGACTAGATCATCATTACAGAAAATAACATAATAAATACAGAAGCAATACACACGTACAAAATATCAATAATTTTATTTTTAAGAATTACAACAGGTAAATATGACGAAACTATAAATACAGACAAAACTTTAGATATAAGAAGTAAAAGAAGAGATAACATTTCAAAAACAGAAAATATAAGAACGAATATAGGGAAAAATAATTCAAATTATTATGGAATTGATAAATGGATTAAATTACCAGACCATATAAAAAATCGTTTAAAAAGAGTTTAAAAGGAAATTAAAAATTTATTTAATAGAAAACCAAAAATCAATCGTCAGGCTGATTAAAAAGGGAATTAGAATTAACTTTTGTTTTGTTATGCTTCCTCCGTGCACCCGAATGTACTTTTAACATGGCAATAAAAGTTGCAAATGATTAGTAATTACTGGTAATTAATACATAAATGCTTAGTGATTAATGGCAATATCTAAATGATTAGTAATTAATAGTAATATTTAAATAAATAGTAATTAAAAGTAATATCTAAATCATTAGTATATAATGGTAATATCTAAATCATTAGTATATAATGGTAATATCTAAATCATTAGTATATAATGGTAATATCTAAATTATTAGTAATTAATTGTAACATCTAATTAATTAGTAATTAATGATACTGTCTAAACGTCAAATTATTCAGTATAAAATTAATTACAGTAAACTTCTTAAATTTATCTTTTCCAACGTACCTCCGATATGTTCTGTTGAACTGGAACCGCTTTGTTTGATTGTGTGGGTTTAGTGTGGGTAGAATTATCTAAACAGGAAGGAAAAAATATTACTAAAATTATAAAACAAAATAGATTAACATAGGTAGGTACTAATTTGAAATTTATTAAGCACTAGTAAGTAATTGAGTACAAAATAGCTTCAAACCATTCATTTGGGTAATTTTTCCAAGTCAGGTATGTGGTTTTAATAACATATGAACTTTAAGCTGAATAACATTTGAATACTTTATAATCATGCAGCACAAAATTTAATTAAACTATAGTAAAATTTATTTCCTAAGTTGTATCGTGAAAATTTGGAAAAAACAGACAATACAGTGAAACCTCTCTTGACGGACATACCTCAGATATGACCAGATAAATATTCATTGAGAGAAATTCTTTCACAATAATACCCAACCTTTACGACGAAGTTTTCTATCATGCGAATATCTGCTAGTGAGAAGTTTCGCTATAGTTCAATTATTAAAATTAATATTGGTTTATATCTTGTGGGAAAGAGGGCAAAAAATAAGATTCCAACTAAATGGAAACTGATATAAACCTCTAGCTTATTTTACAACAATTTTTCTGTTTTGAATTGTACAATAGAAAAAATATACCTGATGTTGAAAGTGACCAGTTACAATATTTCTTATTGTTTCATTCTAAACACTTTACATATTCTTAAAGCAAATTCACTAACACTGTATCATTCACAATGTTAATAAAGCAAACTTACTTATGCCTGCTTGGACTTTCTCTTTCATAACTTGTGAACTTGTTCCTTGAGAAGTTATGGATGTCGAGACATCGTGATGTTTTTGCTTCATCTGCATCTGCTTTGATTGCAGCTCTTTCAACCAGGATGTACCTTCATTGTTGTTACCAAAAGTCAACTTTGGTAAGTGTGAGGGTTTGCTGTTGATTGGTTGCAATGGTTTAGAAGACCTGAGATCTTTCGGAGACTCTCTATTATCTTTTGCATCTATGATTTGCTTCCTCTTTGCCTGTATCTCTGCAAGAAAAGAATTGGGTGGTGGAGGAGATGGCAGCTCCTCACTTGGTGTAGGATTTTTCGGTGTTGCAATTTTACCATCTGTAGAACTATCGTTGGACACCTCACACTTTAGGGCTTGAGATTGCTGAGACAAAACAGGTATAGAAGATACTTTTTGGGTTATGCTTGTTTGTGGGAGTTGTTTGGAATCACATTTCAGTGGATGTAAGAGGTGTGAAGGGTGAGGAGGAATGTCAGATTTGTTTAATGATGTTTTAAATGGTATCTTTGATGGTTTGTCTGATATGTATTGTGTTTCATTTCTCGGCTTTGATTCAATGTGCTTCTTTGGAATTGATGGTAATGTATGGGTGAGTTTGGAAACAGAACCATTTACCATAGAACTTTGAATGTTTGGAGGATTTACTTTCATCAGCAATGGTCTTTGTGTTAAATCTTTCTTAATAAAGGCATGATGAGGTTGGTGAAATCCTCTTGACACGGCACCGGAGTCCGTCAATTTTTCAAGCTTTTTCAATGTTCCATTGGGTAATGTAAGGGTTGACGGCATTGAGATTGCCGCATCATCGACCGAACGTTCAAAATCGTCTGATAGCTCTTCATCTGCTCTTAGATCCGGCAAACTCCTATTTTTTCTTTTCATGAAACCGCCCATAAGTTTTCTTTTAATCCTGTGCTGTTTTTTATCAGGAGAATTAAGTGGCGATAACAAATCTTTGTTGTTTGCATCAACTTCATTTGCTGCATCACTATGAGATGGAAATAGTAAAGCATATGATTGTTCAATAGGCTGCTTCTGCTTTCCTTTCTTTGGAAGGCCATTTTGTTTCATATCGTCCTTTACAGCACTTCCATCACCCTTCTTACGTAGAGGAGCCTTCGGTGCTCCCTCTGTTAAATTACTTTTACCGGTCTTTTCACATAATTTGGATTTCACAGTTTCAGAACTGTGTGATGGTTTGGAAGTTTTCGATGTATGTTCTGCGTTCGCAGTTCCTGTGGTAATATTTTTCCTTTGTTTATCAAGGAAATCCTTATATACTTCGTCATCTTTAGCTTTGGAAGTCAAGGCACTCATGCTATTCTTCTTCTTACTTCCTTTTTTCGGCAAGGTACCATATATTTCAATATTCTTACCAAAATTTTCCAAGTCCTCAAACACTTGATTGCCAGTTTCTTTTGGACTCTGCTTTGTGTTCGAGCTATCTTTGCTTCCTTGTCGGCTATGTCGACTATGAGTACTGTCTCGACTTGATTGTCGACTATGATGGCCTTTCATCTTTCTCCTTTCGTCGGCCTCACTTTCTTTCAATCTTCGATACAAACATGCTGATCGCATAACACACGTGCTATGTTTCATCTTAGCAGATACCAGAGAACGGGAATTGTTGTAAGGTGCTTCCATCGCAGCTCTTGCCCTTGCTATGCAAAAGAAAGAAAGAAAGAACAATGAATAATTACGATCTTTGAGGAGAAGAATATCATAAAAATACCAATATTAATAAACTATGAAGCATTGTCGTGACGAGTGTCGGAACCTATTCCAGTAAGATTTGTAAAATTTAAACTCAGAATTAACTTTACTCTTTTAAATAATTTTCTACTTTTGTTCATGGTAATATATATATACTTCCAACAATTTGTCTAAAACCTCCTTATAAGCGGATACATTGATGATAAATTTGGAGATTGGATGGATGTTTAAAACATAAGTTTCTTTGCAAAATAGGAGGAATTGGCTAGGACGTTAAATGAAGATATTTAATTTCTTTCAACATACCTGCAGCAGAGTCACTCAGCAAAGCAGCCATCACCAAATCACCTTCCTTTTCCTTTTCATGAGACTTCGCTAACAGTAAATCTGCTTCTGCACACAATTTGTCACAATCTGGAGGACCTGAAAAAATTCCATGGAATAATGTAATTACTACCAAGCGCAACATGTTCTAAACGTTGAAGTTGTTATTCTAGTCCATGATGATAGAACAGAGTCAAATAGTTTTTGTTACCAGTTAATAATGAAATATTTACTACAACATGCCTAGAGAATATTATCTGCTTAAATCATATGCTCCACATTCGTGTATACCACAGAATTTTATTTTGGTAGGATTGCAGAGATGTAAGGTGTTATCCTAGAATCTTGAAGCTTCAAGTTTGATTTTAAAAAAACTAACTGCGATTCAGAGATTATGCTAAACTATCTGTCCCAATTCAAATGATCCATAAGCAATCGAAGGAAAAAAACCTTGAGGATAATGTTTGGTTGTATTTTTAAGGCGCAAGGAGAGCGAACTTAAGGATAAACACAAACTTGTTATTCAACTGCTGAATAAATGAAATGCATGAGGAAGTGGACCAAATACTAATGTATTAAAACCAATGTTCAATTTACCAACTGCGTTTTCAAAAAAAATGGGGGTCAAATGTTTAGGACTCGTTAACCAGCAAAGGGTGTATTTTCGATGAAACAGAGGGGAGAGATTTGATGGCAGCAGAATTGTCTCTCACAAAAAATTTCAATTCACAGCTAATAATGTTGTTTAAAGTTGGGAGGGGAGGAAAAAAAACTCCTTGTACATGACTGTGTTGTGAATAAAAAGCATATCTCTTCGTTAATCATTTACACCGTGAAGGGAACAGTGTTTTACACTTTATTAACTATTAATCAGTTTGATTAATTACTATAATATAAACATGTAATTCATAGTTATAAATAGTTAATTACCAGACTCCTCTGTAACCATTTTTAACTTTGAATCCAAATCATTGCCGCCCTCCTGCATACTCCAATCTTCCGGAATTTGAGTTAGACGTGGATCCAATTTTACGGGAGAGTTAGTTATGGATGGATAGCTATCTGAACTGGACACAGAGTATGAATCATAGCCATGGTCGGAAGTATTCGGGTTTCCGTAATCAGGAAGCTGGCCTTTTCCAGCTGATGTATTCAAACCTAGCATAAGTCTGTAAAGTGAAGTATTGAATGAATTTATCATACAAACATTAGCAACTATTCACAAGATGTATTATATACTTTTTGTTGCATTTTAAGAAAATATTGAACATTTAGCAGAAACAAAGTTTTGCTAACCTTTTTGCTGCAAAGACGGTAAGGAATGGATTTTCTGTTGTTGTACTGCTGGAAGAACTGTTTCTATCTCCAGTCCAGTGTCCTGAATCTTTGGAATCACGCCGCCTTGAAAAGTTTGCTGGATCAGGAATAACTGGGTTGTTGTTTAACTTAGCACAGTGTAGGTTATCAAATGATTCTAAACTGCTGCTACTGTTTCTATTTCCAACAGAACTGTGGCTATATGATCTGCTTAACGTCATGTGTCGCTGAAGGTTTAAAACATTTTCAACGGTTTTCCTACTTATATAAGTTTCATTCTCCGGGTCTTCTTCGGTGAAGGCAGAATCACTGTCTTTGGCATCTGCGTTATCTTTTGGCTTATATTGAAGCATTTCGGGGGTTTCGCTATATAGTAATGCATTGCCTCTGGAAGCATACCTTGGATTATGAAGTGGAGGCAGGAAATTTTCATTTCCTTTGGTGGCTGATGAAATCTGTGGTAAAGATTCAGCAAGGTTCTGGGGCTGAAAGTTAGAGATGTGTACATTACTGTAAATGTGGTTTGGCAAGCTGACGCTATTCGAGTTGTTGACATTCGCATAGTTTGTGGAAGGAATGGGAATTCCAAGTATACTAGTGTTGCTATATACAGGCATGGCTGTACTGTATGATTTTGCATTTGTTACTGAACTTCTTGTACCATTTGACAAGTCCGGTACAATGGATTGCAAAGGATATGCTGGAACGTCATGCCGTTGAAGATGTTCGTAACTGTTGGGTCTTTCTCGAAAATGTTTGTAGTTTGAACGAGCAAAATCACTTGGCATCTTATTTTGTAGACTTAAATACTTTTGAATTGTAGCCTGTTTTATGCTTGCAAGCTTCGTTGACGATGACTGGTATGGCAAATGATGCAATGGCATATCTGAAAGAAGAAAGAGGTTCCCAAATTTAAAAAAACAAAAAACAAAGCCAATTGTAAAAACTTCTTTAAATTGTACTTCCAAGCGAATTACGGACACATAAAAACGGATAAATTACTTTTTGTAAAAGAGATACTGAAGAGGAAGCTTGATGAATAAAACAAGAATATAATCGATAATATTCTTTATATCGTTATATCAAACTGGTATTCACAAGCGCTTCTAAAGACGTTTTCGATTATATGAGCATTTCATGACATTAACATCGACTTATCTTGAAAAATTTAACACGAATAAAATCAGATAATTGTTCAAGACAACGTCAACTTTATTTCTGTCACAAAAACTATATACAATCAATAATAAGGTATCGACTAGTATTTCCAAAACATTTTAAAACCATAACCTACTTTTCGGAATGACAAATGTAAGCCAGCCACCCAGTTTGGCTATTTTTTGATTAATATATATAATCCTTTGCTATTGCAAACATACTGAGTGTAATATATATAATTTTAAATAATTATGAAATTTTTTTATTTGGAAATTTGTTCGCAACCACAGACATAAAATACACAGGTTAAATTGCATAAACTGCATTTCAACATAAACATAAATACATCGCATAAATTAAGAAAAACCCAGAATAAAAAAATAAAGAATAACTCGATGAATTTGAATGAGATTTAGAGAAAGTGTGACTTAGACAATTAGTTATACAATGGCATAAAATAATTCCTGAAGACGAGTTTTTCTTCAGAAAATTAGAATATAAATGAAGGTGGGGAAAAAATAAGTTGTTTGAATAGTAAAATGTAATACGAGCATAAAACAAAAATAGTTAAAATATTTCGCTAACGGATTAAGAGTGGCGCACAATGAACATGGAACCAATGGGGGCGAGAAAATAGTCTAATAACCTCAAAGTTCAGATAAAGCCAAATTCAATTTGAACATCTAAGCGATTGTTCTTAAACAGGTTTTAATAAATCAAATTGGTGTTTCACAAGTTCTCCGAATCCAATATGTAAACATGGTTACTGACATACGTTGTCTGAAACCGATAAGAATAAATTCATGCTAATACAGAATGAATACTGTGTACGGATTCTTCATATGATACATAATGACACTACACGTAAGAAATAAGGAAAGTAAAAACTACATCAGAACCACTGGCGTACGCAAGTGGTGTTGATTGTCCAGTCCGCCCCAGACCTCACCAATATATCAAATTTAGCTCAGGTACACTTCGAAGAAACAGTTTTATCATCAAAAGAAAATTTCCTTTGTGTCGACAATGACAAGTCTTCTATCAGTGTGTGATACCAGTCAGATCTCTTATGGATCAGATATATGGAATCTAACAAAAGCAGTAATATAGAAATTGCAGACAATGCAAAGAAGTGTGGACAGGTATGTACTTGAAATAACTGGAGAGATGGAAAAAAAATACTTGGGTAAGAGAGTAAACAAGATCTGGGAAAATCATCGTTAAAATAGCTGAGACAGCAATGGGTTTACCATATGCAAGAAGAATTAATGGACAGGAAAACTAAATTTAATAACTGGATTTCAAAGGACCATTAAAAAAACTAGAAAACGCTCTTGGGGTAGACGGATGAATGACATGAGAAAACAGGTTTGAGTGATATGCACGGGCGCCATCAGCGGGGGGGACAGGGGGTCCCGTCCCCACAATGTTGGTGTTAGAATTCCATATCCAGGGTCAGATTTAGGGTACGAAGCGCGCTGGTCATAAAGATTTTTGGCGTCCCCCCCCTCCATTGGCGTAACTAGGGGGCTAACCCCCAAGAAAATTTCTGCTAATCATTGAGGTATAAGGTTTAGCCCCCTAGGAAATGGATCAGTTTCCTTAGAAAAAAAAAATAGCCCCCTCCTAGACTTTGAAGCTAGTTACGCCCATGTCCTACTTTCGCCGTATTAGTAAACACAAAGTTCTGTCGTTTCTCCCCACATAAATGCGGCAAAAAATCGCGGAGGATAGGGAAAGGATCACATTCGTGATTACCATATGTGAATTATTGTAAGATATAATGACGATATTTTCATAAAAGAAATTTAGTTTATTTGACGAGGAATTTTTTTTTTTCGATGCTTAATGGGGCAAAGTGGTTAGACTGACTTTCTTTTCCTTCGGAATTTCAAATGAAAATAAAAGATGTGAAGGGGCGTTTTCACAGTGAGTGCGGAATGACGTAATTTTACGGTAGATAGACTGTAATTAAAAAAAAAGGCGAAGTTCCCAGCTTTTTGCGCCCCATCCATTTGGTATTTTTCTATGAATAAATTAATTTTATTTGACGACGATTGTTTGAAGGTTTGTTTTTTTATATTTTGGGAGGGGGAAGGGACGTATGCAGAACAAAATTTCAGAGAGGGCGTAATGCTTGAAAATTCGCTTATAAGTTTAGTTTTATCTTTTACTTGAAATAATCATTTTTAATGTAAATTCATTATTCTCAGGGGGACGCGCGCCCCCTTCCTTGATCCAGCCTTGGGGTCCAGCACGGGCGCCGTTAGCGGGGGGACAGGGGGACCCGTTCCCCCAATGTTGGTATTAGAGTTCCATGTCCCCTTCCAATTTCAAACAAAATGCCTTCTACTGGTATATTGCCCCCCCCCCCAATATTTTTATGCCATCGGCGCCCATGGGGTCAATTTCACACAATTTTTCAGAATTTCAGATTTAGAAAAAAATGGTGGAGGGCGCCTTCTCGGGGAGAGCTGATCGACAGAATTCTACGGTAAATAAATTGCAATTTTAAAAAGAAGTCTGCTGCCTTTTGCGCCCCATAAAATTTGGCTCCTTGGGCAAGTGCCCAATTTCAAACAAGATGCCTTTTACTGGCATATTGTCCCCCATCAATAATGTCATGCCGTCGGCGCCAATGGTGATATGAAACTGAATTGCTCGGAATAGACTTGTATGGAAAGAACTTTGAAAGACACCTTTATCCAGAAGTGAATATATATTATTTGAATATGATGATATATTAAATATTGCTATGTATATACTTACCATGATTTACTGCAGATGGAGAAAGTGACGAGCCGTTAGGATTGGCAAAAAGTAGCAGTAAGGGTTGGAATCGACCTTTTTGACACTTTTCAACGACAGAGTCCCAACTAGGGCCAATCTATTAATAAAGAATTGCAAAAAAATTAAAATAACTTTTATATAAAATTAATAATAATATTAATTAAATATGACTTTTAAATGTGACGCCTAAAAAAAGATAGAAGTTTAAAGAGATAGTATTTCTCGTTTTGTTATTAACTGTTTTAGCCTATATTACTGGATGCAAAATAAAATCGATTTTGTTCATATTTCATCTTTATATAGAACTTCATGGATTTATGCTTTTACCCAACACTAGCATTCCCACAAATTTTAAATATTTTACAATAAAAGGTGAATAATTGAATAAAAATGAACTGATATATAAGGAACACCGGGCATTTAGAATATATAATTGAAAGAAGTAAAACTAGAAAGGAAGAAGTAATAAGAAAAGTTTACACAATTTAGTTTTGAAAAATGTGCAAATAAATATATACAATGTAAGATATTATTACCCTTCACAGGGATAACACAATTGCCAAATAATGGTCAACACAGAAAAGCCTCCGGGGCGAGATTTTTGTGAGTTTTTCGTGGGGGAATTTATTATACAATAATTTTTGCCACCCACGTATAAGTAGCTCAAACTAGAGCTACTTAAACGTGGGTGGCAAAAATTATTGTATAATATATACAAGATTGAACATGGCCTTTATACGGACTAATTATGTCTGGGTTGTAATTTATCAAAATAAGAAATAAATATTTTAATGAGGTTAATACAATGACCATATAACGAAATTAATAAAAATTTCCAATGAAGTTAATATTTCCAATATAGTTAACATTTCCAATAAAGTTAATGATATTTCCAATAAGGTTAGTAATATTTCCAATAAAGTTAATAAAATTTCCAATAAAGTTAATAAAATTTCCAATAAAGTTAATAAAATTTCCAATAAAGTCAACAAAATTTCCAAGGAACTTAATAAAATTTCCAATAAAATCAACAAAATTTCCAAGGAACTTAATAAAATTTCCAATAAAGACAACAAAATTTCCAAGGAACTTAATAAAATTTCCAATGAAGTTAATAAATTAACTGTACCTCACGAACGGCAGCATCGTCGAAATAGATCCAGACGCGAAGCTTTGTGTGAAAGAAGAAGGTAGAATAGTGTTTCCCGTAGTAGGTTACAACACCAACAAGTTCATGATATGTATTGTCAGCCCATTCACAGTCGTAAGTGCCGTGGAACATCTAAAAGTGTTACTAAATTAATGTTTTCTAATTCAAATTTTAAAGAATGGATGATCAATGCTTCGATAGCAGTCATTAATTTTCAGATTACCAAATTTAAAGACAGTATATAAAATTCAATTTTTCTCATAATATTTAATAATATCTTATAGTACCTAACGATAAAGGTTGTCATAATATTGACAATACATATTATAATATTTAGGATATGTTAGCCCTCGTCAATAACTTACATCTTTGAGCTTCAAACACATCCCAATGCAATGGAAGACGTCTGTAATATGCTGTGCAGAGGAACATTCGGAGTCCCACACAAGACCGATGCTCACTACAAAGAGAAAAATATACATATGAAATGAAACTATTTATTCTTCTCAGCATATAAAGTATCAAGTAATTAACAAATAATTATAGTTCAATTGTCAGCAGTTCACTTGCAATAGTTCACTTGTAAGTAGAATTGAAAATGTCAAAATACATTTATGACATCCATTGGGATGGTTTTATAATTTGCAAGGCACTAGAAATTTTTTACAATGCGGAACGTTCTACTAGAACGATTATTTTCTCCATTTCCATATAATTAATAAACCCTTTACATAATTCATTGGTAAATATGAGAAAAAATCAGCTTGGAATCCTTAGTGCTAGTCAATAGCGTAGTAATTTAAAACTCACGGAGGGGCTCAAGTGCCTTTAAAGATGATTTTGTGATGAGGCCTATGAAAAGGTAATGTGTTTTGATATTAATTGGGTGGAGGTTGTGCTCCTATGCTCCCCACTTTCTTATAACACTGACAGTAGCAGTCAAGTCATTCAATAACAATCATTGAATGTATATGCCCATTTATAATAATAGGTGGGTGAAGAAAAGATACATTCTCTATATGACGTATATCTCTCTATATGACGGTTTTTCCTGTGGACGATTGGCACACTTGTATAAAACTTGTATGCATTTATTGCACTCGATGATTCTTTTAAAGAATAAAAATGAGGAAAGCTGAGCCACTAAGAAAAGAACAAGAAAAAAAAACTTACCAATTTCTGGGTGATTCATGAGGGTCTTCTTCATGTGTATTTTAGAGCCACAATTACTCTAAAAGAAAAAAGAAACACATTGAGCGAAAACTTGATATTTAAAAATTAATGCCATTGAAATAACTGTATTGCTACTGATCATATTAACCATGAAGATGAATGTGTGTGTGTTTCATGGATTTTGCTATTATTTGAATATAAATACCATTTGAAAAGAAAAACGGTTTAATAATTCACTACTGATATTAATCTTCGAGAATTACATAATAGTGAGGGAAAAAAAACGCTTACAGAACATTTTCTGACTTCGCCAACGTCTCCAGCTAGTTGTAGCAGTGTTCCAAAGGAATTTGGTGGTGCCACACCTTGCTTGTGAAGTTCTAATGCTTTGGAACTATGCAAAAAAATTATTCGTTAATTTTATATTCCCATACATGCCATATGGCATAAACAATTTCTTGGTTATCAAGGGTTACATGATCAACACAAGAATGCCATAATTACCATAAGGCAGACGTTGTGACATAATGCACCATCTGAGTAAACGGAAGAGGTTCAGATGTCGTTCCACAATTGGAGCAAATTGGCTAAGGAAAAAAAATAATGATCAACATATGAAACTGTGTTGTGCTTACAATAAGAATTTTATTTAATGTACAAGGTGTTTTAGTAGTTTTAAAGCCTGATGCTTACCTGTTCTACAATGGTCATGGCGAATTTCTGGTGAGGGATGCAATGTTGATCTCCGCACATGTCTTCGTGTTCTTGATTTGCAATATGAACATGGATCCTTAGAAGGATGTTCTCCTAAATTAAGAGAAAATCCAAAATGTAGGAGGGTAACATTATTATGAAATTTCTATAATGGTCAGCCTATTCTAAAGAAAACTATGCCTCAGGTCATGGGCGCGTATACGAGATATATCTTCTAGGGGGGACTGAGAAAAATTAACGAGTACTTCTAGGGAGGGGGTGAGAAATATTATTACTTTCTTCTCAAAGCTGTCAAAAATTTTAGTGAATGTACAAGATACTAAAATGCTACAAAAATAATTGATACTGCTTGACAATTAGTAATGAGCTAAAAAGTACCTTATTTTAAAATGTGATTGTAAAACTTTTGAAAGTAAATGCGTAGCAGGTTCGGGTGAATCAAATTTTTAAACGGCTAGGGGGGGGGCCTCCAGCCCCTCTCTGCCCCTATATAGGCGCCCATACCTCAGTGAAACAATGCGTATTTCGGCAACAAAATGGTGCACATTTTTGGTCATTTATAAACTAGGTATAGATACAATAATTGCTGTAATTTCATACTTATTTTCATCACATATTTCCAATGGGAGCTTATTTTCATCATATATATCCAATAAGGATCATTGTAGCGTTACAGAGATACACAATACCATATATTCATACATATATACAAAATTTTACAGCATTGGAGGGTTACAGCCCCTATCACCCCCCTCCCCCACCGTGTATGTAAGTGTAAGTCTTCCGAGAAATACAACCTTAATTGAGATGGCCTTGTGCAGGTGGAAGAGAAGATTAGAACGGATTTTTTCATAACCTATTAATGCAAGCCATGTACAAGGAGGGGTTGAGGATTGATCCCTATCTGTTTAACCAACATGCTGCAACATATTTATTAACAATACGCAATTTATAGTATTTGAAAACAGTAACTGCAAAATAAAATGCCCTTCCTCTTATGGGAGAAGATTTTGTTTCTGTCAGCCCCCCCACCGCTACTCCATTTTAAAATTATGCATACGATCCTGAACAAATATTTAAATATATAAAATTGAGAGGTTCGTCGGTCTGTTGGTTGTTAAATTTTTATAGTAAAAGGACGTCAACGATCAGTTTGAATCAAGCAAAGTGAAATGGAGGGGAGTCAACGTTTCTCCGATATCCACCATCCCCACAAATATCTATGACAAGAGATATAGTTCAGTATCGTATATTATTAAAATAAAATAATAAAGCAACGATTTTAGCGAGAGTATTTATATATATGGAACAGCTCCAGTGAAAAATGAAAACCATCCAAAGAGCCGGGCAACTACACCCTGTAAATGCAATTGAACGGCAAGCACTACCCCGGGAAGGAGGACGCAGACCTCAAAGACCTACATGACAAACAGATACAGCGCATGAGGCAATACTTCCAATTCAAAAGTCCGCGGTCACCACTCATCCAAGCCACAGTACTAGCAGATGCAAATTACACGCCACTAAACCTGTGTAATACCGAAGAGCGTGTCCTGGAGGCAGCCAATGAGCAGAAACTAAGAACTTGAGCGGGAAAACCATTACATGTCAGGCACTACAATGACTTACAACAATCACACGTTGACAAAAAGGCATCAAATGCTTGGCTGGTCGAAGGCACTTTCCAGCCAGAGCCAGAAGGATTCGTGCTAGTCATCGAAGACCAAGTGATCTCAACAAGGAACAGTCAGAAATTCGTCCAGAGAAAAGACAGAGAAAGCGACAAAGGCAGACACTGTCATGCGGCATCGGAGACAATCCAACACGTGATGGCAGGATGCAAGATCCTCGCGCAGTCGGACTACAAACATAGACAACACCAAGCGGCAAAAATAGTCCGCCAGAAATTGGATTGGCAGCGAATGCTAACTTTCTGACTACAAATATGAGCCGGAGACCGTGCTTGAGAACGAAACACACAAGCTTTACTGGGATACAGCAATCATAACAGACAAGACAGCCCCACATAACCGTCCTGACATAACCCTCGTTGATAAATCGGATAAGACCACGTACCTAATCGACATAGCAGTACCCAACACAAATAACATACAGGCAACCTACACAACGAAAATCACCATGTACCAAGACCTCAGACATGTAGTACGTTGCATATGGCACATGAAAAATATCTTCCTCATCTTATTAGTCAGCTCAGCAACAGGGATAGTTTCAAAGCTGCTTTCGACCAATTTGGAAATACTCAACATTGACTCAAACACCTGCATAGAACTGCAAAAAGCCACAATCCTGAACATGTGTCACATCGTCAGGAAGTTTCTAAACATGGCACATTGAGAAGTGATGCGAAAGGCTCGGGAGCATGGCTCTCTGCCCGTCCCAAAGCCTGTTTCCGCCAAGCATGGAATACTTATATATATATAAAATAAGAAAATAATCTTTATATGTTTAGATGAATTTCACAATAGATTTTAGTTGGTTGGTTGTATTTTTATGGCGCAAGGACAATAGATTTTATTATTTAAAAGCAAACAGCTTACGAAGCATTCGGCCGCCGTCCATAAAATGAGCTGGGGAAGCGTCGTTGATCTGAAAGTTCGCGCAAGAGCATGTCGCAATGCATCAGGGCAAAGCCGATTCTTGGCTATACTGGAACTGAGTAAACAACTCCTAAAAGCTTAAGTAACGGGCATTACTAAATTGTTTATACTGATACACAATATTAGTTCTGGTTATCTTACGAATAAAAATATGAAGTAACAGTTTGTTAGAATCGACCAAAGGAAACGTTTACCAAATTCGTTAACACCTGCCATAAAATTATTTCTTCTACCGTTAGCGGCGGTCTGGTGAAGACAAGTCGACAGTGTTCCCAGTTCAACGCATTGGAACAAAGGTTTATTATATGTGGAACATCTGAGCAGTGTTTCCTTTTTTAGGGTCTTTGACGATTCCATGAAAGGATAATGTATTTGCTCTTGATGAGCAATCCAACTCTCAAAATCGCAGATCAAGAAATCAATTTGGGAAACATGATTCATTGGCTTAATAAGTAGTTAACAGTTAACTAACAGGATTAGGATTAGACAATTGTGTGCGGAAAAGGGGGTAATATGGTGTGTATTGTCTATGGACATATTCATAGTGATCATGGCGTGAGCTCGTCGATGAATACCCATTCGCCATAGAAAGTGAAAACGCATTCATTTTCAGCTGCTTGTATTCGTTTGTTTGAATGGGTGACTCATGATGAGATCATTAGATGAATCGAGGACCCGCATGCCCAGAGTTTTGTGGACATGGACTTACGTTTCCATGGTATCCATTAGTGTAATAATAACGTTGTGCCAAACAATGGACATGGTGAAGATGAAATTGAAATAGGTGAAAATTTAATTGAACGCCAAATCAATGTCGTCAGCACTGAATGGTCTTTGACCCATGCAGATATTGAAGAAGATTTTACGTTCGCTGTTTGCTTATTTTTCAACTCACTCTAAGCATATATGCTCGACTCCACTTCTACTATTCTCAAGGTTTAAGCTTTGAAGATTATCTTTCTTAATATTTCAATGATTTATTTTCCACGCATTCTTATCTTAAAAATCAATTAGATAAGCATGTTAGACGAAATATGGGGAAATACATAATTTCTTTCCCTTCCCATACCTTTTCATTCATGCTGTTGCCAAATTACATGCAAAATTTGCGTTTATATTTTCATACACAGTGATTTCTCTCTCTCTCTTCCACATTATATGTAATTTTACATATCTTAAAGAATGCTGTGAAAATGGGGGTTTCAAAATTTTATCTATATTATATTTTTTCGGTATTATTTTTATACATATATTTTGTGTGATATACTTACTTTTAGGGCACAAAAAATACAGGATTCTGCCATGCAAGCATGACCTGAAAGTTCCCTAAAGCTTCTCCTGAAAATGTCTAAATGCCATAAAACCTAAAATGAGAAAGAAAGGGGAAATTAAGTCACGAAAAAGGGAAAATTCATTCACTAAAAGGGAACAAATATTTGCTGTAATTTCTCCGACATCAAGACTATTGTAAAATTTTTCACAATAAAAATGATTACACTTGCATATTCCAGAAGAACTGAAACTGGATTTAACCCAAAGTAAATTTACGCTAAACCCCTGATTATTCACAAAAAGGAAAGAGGAAAGCTGAGCCGAAATGCTGCTTTGAAATCTAGGGAATAAAAGAGGAGGAAAAAATAAACGAGGTTTTTGCGCATGTACACTATAGTAATTGAAATACAATTCATTTTTTTTTCTACATGTGTTTTTATTATGCAGGGTTAGAGGCTTATATTTAATACTCTTGGTGGATGCTCCTTTTGAACTCTCTCAACTATGAGTTCAATATCGATTAGCGCCCTGGCTTATGGCTAGGGAATATCATTTTCTATCTTCCCTTCAACACGACCCTACTTCTTACGTAAAAGGCGCATTCATTATAATGCTCGCCTTAAAATATATATTCATGCTTAATATAGTAAAATCTCTGAATAGCGGACACCTCGGGACTTGAAAATCTGTCGGCTATTCGAGGC
The DNA here is from genome assembly GCA_006491805.2 of Dysdera silvatica. Taxonomy (NCBI): domain Eukaryota; kingdom Metazoa; phylum Arthropoda; class Arachnida; order Araneae; family Dysderidae; genus Dysdera; species Dysdera silvatica. The sequence continues at coordinate 100,615,749 of QLNU02003225.1, read as the reverse complement.
TGTTAAGACATAATGAGTATGGGTTTAGGAAATAGAAATGTCTGCGAATTAGCAGTGTCCTCTACTGAAGGTGTCATTCACAGTAGTTTAGTTTTACAGTATTAATACGTGGAAGTTTTACAGTATTAATACGTGGAGGGTTTTACAGTATTAATACGTGGAGGGTTTTACAGTATTAATACGTGGAGGGTTTTACAGTATTAATACGTGGAGTATTAATACGTGTATTAATACGTGAAGGTCTTACAGTATTAATACGTGGTTTTACGGTATTATTACGTGGAGGGTTTTACAGTATTAATACGTGGAGGGTTTTACAGTATTAATACATGGAGGGTTTTACAGTATTAATACGTGGTTTGCCAGTATTGGCCGTGAGGGTTTTACAGTACACACGTGGAGGGTTTTGCCAGTACACATGCGGAGGCTTCCACAGCATAATGTGTTTACAGCCACGTGAGCAGCATTAATACGCAGTATTTGCCATATTAATACGCAGTTTTACAGTATTAATACGTGGGGGGTTTTACAGTATTAATACGTGGGGGTTTTACAGTATTAATACGTGGAGGGTTTTACAGTATTAATACGTGGAGGGTTTTATAGTATTAATACGTGGAGGGTTTTATAGTATTAATACGTGGAGGGTTTTATAGTATTAATACGTGGAGGGTTTTACAGTATTAATACGTGGAGGGTTTTACAGTATTAATACGTGGAGGGTTTTACAGTATTAATACGTGGAGGTTTTACAGTATCAATACGTGAAGGTGTTACAGTATTAACACGTGGATTTAATTTATGGCGCAAGGACAACAGAAATCATACTGCGCCAAGCTCTGTAGCAATATAATTTCTCTATTCCAAACCGTTCTTAAAATAAAAAACTTATAAAAATGTTTCCATAATTAGGGTAAAGACTATACATAAAAATTACAGCACGGTGCGTATCAACAATTTAAAGATGAAATTACAATCAGCCTCGTTTATACTGTTACAACAATTTAAAGATGAAATTACAATCAGTCTCGTTTATACTGTAGCGGGGAGTTACGACTATTCTCCTAAAGTGATGCCATTAGAAAGGGAAAAAAATCGGATCTTATAGGAAAAAATCGTAAGTTTATACAAAGATATACGATGGCGAGACTAAATGGTCGCGTAATGGACCAGTCTGGGAACCGCTATGCTTTGATGAGTAGTGCTTTAGGCCAATGGACTTTACTCGTAGGTAAACGCTACATTAAAACGATAAATGGCTTTTCTTTGAGTACGTAATATAGCCTCTGTTGCAGAGTAAATTGGAAGATCAAAAAGTCATTGAAAGGTAATGCTTTTGGGTGTCATCAATTTTAACTTAACCCATTTACGATTATTTACCGAATATACTATAATCTATTCTGGCGTCCATAAAAATAAGTCATTATATGTTATTCTGCACATTTTATCAATTTGAGTTTGCAGTCAAAGACTGCTTGAAACTTCAACGGATTTATTTTTTTACTCTCGAATGAGAACATTTGTTTTACTTCCTTATCCTTAGGTACAGGGCCGTCCTTAGCAAATGCAGGGTCAGGGCAAAACATATTTGGTAAGCCCATACATGTACGAGAAAGAAAGGAAAAAAAATGGAATAATGTATAACCACCACATGGCACGAAATGCGAGAGCTGAAGCAAAAATATTTTTGGGGAAATTTTCAATATTACAAAAATTTTAAATTTGAGAATTACGCTTAATGGGACCCCGAGAACGGACCCCGCTCGTCTCTACTTAAGCACGGCCCTACTTATGTACATTAAAAGCATTGGAGAAAGATTTGGAAAAATTTGGAAAGCATTGGAGAAAGATTTGGAAAAATTTGGAAAGCATTGGAGAAAGATTTGGAAAAATTTGGAAAGCATTGGAGAAAGATTTGGAAAAATTTGGAAAGCATTGGAGAAAGATTTGGAAAAATTTGGAAAGCATTGGAGAAAGATTTGGAAAAATTTGGAAAGCATTGGAGAAAGATTTGGAAAAATTTGGAAAGCATTGGAGAAAGATTTGGAAAAATTTGGAAAGCATTGGAGAAAGATATGTACATTAAAAGCGTCGGAGAAAGATCTATTCATCCACTCACCCATCCATCTTATTTTAGAAAAATTAACACTGAAAACAGAAAGGTGGGGCCAACCAAAAAATATTTTTTAAGATATTATGTCTCGACAGAGTTTAAAATAGAGGGGGGTCATATTATTATAGAGGGAGATATTACTATATAAATAGAGGGGGTATTAATATTATGGTCTATATTCTTAAGATATTAAGTTCACGTATAAGTACAGCGAAACCTCGATAATCCTAAGTTATAGGTAAACCGAAACATAGGTGTAGCCAGGGGGTTGTTTTGGGGTTTGAAACCCCCCCACCATTGCAATGAAATTTTGTATATTTAACATAGGAATATATGAGTTGTAGCTCTGTAACCCCCCAATTGAGCCTATAACCCCCTTATGAACTTTCTGCCTACGCCTATGAACCTAAATGATGGTTACACCCTCTGAAATACTCATTGAACCTAGGTAACTCGAAAAATAGGTAACTCGAAGTAGAGCACCTTTTCCTTAAATTTGGAAATAGCGAGGATGCACTGCAGTAAGATTTTAAGGTTCGATAAAATATGGAAATATTCAGAAACATGAACTCTTGGCTTGACTTATTATATGTAAATCGTCAATTGCTAACTTACTATATGTTGTTAAAATTGACATATTATATGCAAAGGTACGCGTGTACGATAGGTAAGGAAGCCAAGCAAAATTAACAAGGAACCTTAAGATCATAAAATATCATTTAAAATCATTTGGAGGTTTGGCGCAGTATAGCCCAGATGCTCTTGCGCCATAAAACATCCAAACATTTGGAGGTCAAACTTTTGCGGTCATGTTCTTAAAATTTGCGGAATCTCCGGTTTGAAGAAAATCGAAGCTGCCACAAAATTCATTTCCGGTAATTCTCAGACTACCGGAATCTGTTGGTCGCCCCATCTGGCGGGCGGCGATGCGGTTCGTTGGCGATAAATCTCAGCTACAGGCCGACCGTATCGACATCGTCTCACGCTACACAACTTTTTTTTAAAAAAAAATGGTCCTTGCTACCTTCTCTCTCTCTCCAATCCCAGCTCACATTGATACCCGAAAGTCCAACTAAAAAATTATAAAGTTTATTTTATGACGCAAGGATATCAAGGTCGTGCTACGCCGGGCCCTTCAGTTTTCAGAGGACTCCAAACCTCTGTTGTCAAAGAATCCATTCTCCAAACAACGATGAGAAGAGGAAAAGTGGCACACCTTCCACGATGCCATTAATATCATGATAGGGCAATGCATTACCATTACGTCATCGTATGGTGCTGGATCTATATTTTGCGAGGGAATCCGAACCACTTAACATCCATGGAACCAGACACTGGAATACAGTGAGCAATTATTTACTTAGTTGTTTTTCGCTGCTGTTTTTTTCCGTTGGGAGTCGAACCCGGATTAGCTGCACACTATGTGAGCGCGGTGCCATCACGGGGAAGTAATTAACGCTTTGGTTTGTATAAATCCTGTTGTGGATGGTTCAAGAGAGTTTGGGAAAGTTGTTCACTGTTTTCGGCACTGTTTTCCCAAAATAGGAAAGGCAATTCCGTGGAGAAAAAAAAAAAAAAATTGTGATAAAACGTAAAGGGTTCGATTGGTTGGGAAAATGGAATAAATAAACGAGAGCATTTGGAAATGGTTGTTTGATTTCGTCCCAGAAAACAAAGCGTAAGACACGATGTAAATTTGCGCAAGAGGGATGAATGCGAACCATAGTTCGGAACCAGTTTCTTAAAGATTCGAACAAAGGTTAAGTCACAGTAATCTGACTGCGGAAGCGAGACCTCTTTGACCCCGTTTGTCACGAATTTAGGACATTTGGCAATGGGTCTCGTTATCGAAGTTGGACATATGGGCTCTCATAACCTGAGCGTTCCAAAGTCGTGACGTCAACTGTAATTGTGAAGCAACTTTCGCTGCATATAAAACGCAGGAACCTATTATAGTAATATATAACTCACAAGGAAATTGCTTTTGATTATGCTGGCATATAAATAAATGGCAGGTTTTCTTGGGACTGGAAGTCAGGGATTTGAAGACTTACGTTGCATGCTTATTTACCAATCTAAGAAAATGGAAACCTACATAAGAATTAAGTATTTTATTGGAGCAAAATTTATTGTATAAAGCAGGGTTTCTCAATCAGGGTTCCGCAAGGGGATCCGATTTAAAAAAAAGTGCTGGAGATGGTTCCCTGAAAGCTGAAAATACTTACGAGGGTTCCTCCTCCTCTAGGATAAAAAGGTTGGAGAAGACTGGCATGAAGCTTCTAGTCCATTTACTGGAAGCTTCATAACAGTCTTCATTACTTTAAAAGCACATACCTCATCACTTATCAAGACTTACAATATTTTTACTGTTAGACATGAAATATCATTAAAATATTGCAGTTATGCATTTATTTTTAAACAATGGTTTCAATATTCTTTGAAAACGGTTAATAATATGATTACAAAGCAAATAAGAAAATCCATCCTTTTAAACTTATAATCCCTAACTGAGGCTTAATGGTCAATGCGCAGCCCTAATTTAATCCACTGAAAATACCAATTTTAGAATAAAATTTAAAAAAAAAAAATCGTAAATAATTACATAATAATTATGTTCAAAATTGGAAAGTTATGTAAATGATATTTTGATTATATATTTAAATACTATACTTTTAATGATAAAATCAAATACGACGGTTTGAGGGTAAACTTAAATTCGATAATTTCATGGTAAATTTAACTACGGTAATTAAGTTATAGAGTTAAGTATAATAATTGAATGATAAAGTTGAATGCAATAATTTAATGATAAAGTTAAATACTGTAGTTTCGTGATAACTTTGAATACGATAATTTCATGGTAAAGTTAAATTCCATAATTTTATAATAAATTTAATTTCCATAATTTCACCACAAATTTGAAAACGATAATGTAATAGTGATAAATTTAAATATGACAATAATGATAATTTGAATACGATAATTAAACTAACAGAAGAGTGACCAAAGTCAGAAATTTATGGGAGATATCTAATAATAATAATATATAGTAATAATAATAATAATAATATTATTATTATTATTATTACAAAATAATATCTGAAGAAAAGATGCTAATAAGATCGTTGTCCTCCCTCTGAAGGCTGGAAAAGAAAAAAACCATTTTAGCCAGTATTAATCACACGAGCTCAAAATAAATGTTTGACTTGTTGGATGCAGACACTTTAGTTATCTCTATGATAGTACTCCATTCGAACGAAAACTAGGAGCCTTATCTTTCTATAGCGCTATTATCTGTATTTATATTGAGTTTTTATTGAACTTATCTTTAACTTATCTTCCTTTATACGCTGGCTGATATCATGGTGTCACTCATAGTGTCCATATCAGAGAAAATGTAATGTTCCTTAACCTTCACTGCTAGTTCATAGACTAAATACACATAATCCATGCAACTACTACTCCACGTTTGCTGACTGAAAAGCGCTGCTATCTTGTTTAAACAGCCACAAACGATAATAGAAGCGGGTAAAGGAGACACTGCTTATACAATCTCCAGTCGTAATATGAAAGATGAGTAGAAACAGATGAGTAAGGGAAACAGGTGAGTTGCGAGCTAAGTTCTAACGGACTTGGGTACGTTTCAATGTCACTTCCCTTGCACTCACGGTGTAAGTAGAGTCATAAAGAAAATTAGAATTGGAATTGAAACAGAAACTTGCGCCCCCTTCTTCTGTTGAGTTGTGGAAGTCTTAAATAAATAACATACTAATAAGTCCCAGTAAATTATCAACTAGTTCATAAAGCGTTTGCTATTTATAGACCTCCTTTTTGTTTGAAACCTAAATGTTTATTTTCAATGGAGGGAGGAGTGCATAAGACATAACATCCATTTTGCAATCGGTGCAAACAATCAGTGTCGTATACATATCTTTCAAAAGAGTGATATTAACCTACTACCTGACAACAAATAAAGTTAATATTTCCTTGATATTGCCATTATCTGACAGGAAAAAAAAAGTAATGTGAATGAAATTGTCACGTAAAATGAGATCATATCAAGTTGTCATTAGGTCTTTATCTTGCGACATTGCTTCCCGATACTTCAAATAACAACACTATATTATGCACATGTGCACCTAAGTCCCTGTATTGTGATATGTTGCTGTAATGTATAACACAGTTAAGAAACAATTTTTATCAACGTTTTTTAGGCGTAGTAATATTAACGCCAATGTTATGGCATGGTTAGATGGTGAAACGTTCGTAAAGAAAAGAAATGTTTTCTTTATCCGGTGGAAACCGATCCCACGACCAATCCACGTTGCCAGTTTCTCGACATTCAGGAAGGAAAATCTTATGGATCTAATTCTTGAAATTATAATTTCAATATATAATTCGTTCTTTTATTCTTTTTCATTAATCCTCGTATAATTTAAAGCCATCTTTTTCTGCAATTCTTTTTTGCATATCCTGCTCTTTCCAATTTATGTAAATATGGATTTTTTCAAGTTTAATCCATGTGTTTACATAAACGTAGAGTTTTGAAAATTATTGGGGGGGGAGGGGGGAAGCACATATTATGATCATTTATACATTACATGTAAAATTATAATTTATTTCAATTTATTGGGGAGGGGGCTATATAAATATACGCCTATGTGTGTTTATCACCAATATGTGCGAACTTCCAGTTTTAGACTTACGTAAGCAATAAGCTCACTGAATTATTAATCGAGTCCTGTCCGCTATATTGTACACGCGATTCCCACTGGCGTACGCAGGGGGGGGGGGAGATGGGGTTTGTAACCCTTCATTGCGATGAAATGTACATATGCGTATAGATATATAGAGTTTTAGCTCCATAACTCACCAATTATAAGCCTGTAAGACCCTTTACGAACATTACGAGTACACATATGACGACTGCGTACGCTTGTATTAATAATAAAGCTACCAGAATGTATTTGGAGAAGTGGCGATAGAAGATATTATAATGTGAATTTAGTAGAAAATATATAATTAATACATTTTTAAATATAGGGAACCAAATTGAAAGTAAAATGATTTGGCCATGAATACAAAAATTTGGATCACTCGTAGAGACGTAGTAGTGCAAGTATTATTGAGGACGATGGGGAGGTAAACAGCATTATAACCAATCATGTAATTTAACATTAAACAGAAGATGTTTTGCTACCCAATGGGGGTTTGAGTCCCCCTTTGCTCCACAATTGATTACTCAATAGATGTACAGGTGTTCCAGTGGTTGTGATGGCCTTCGTCAAGCATCATGGGTTGTATCTGACTCGTAGTAAGTTTGACTACGTGTGAATATGTGAGTCAGAAGTCATACTATTCTTTCGATGCCGCCCCAAATGATTTATAGTACAGGATCATATCTAGAACATTTTTATAGGGGCTCTGAAAGCCATAGAGGAAGCCTCGAATTCCTTAATATTTCTTTAGGTATTTTATTAGCATTTTATGCGAAATAATACGGTAAAAACCTCTTAAGGTAGCGCAAATACATTTTTACTCCCAGGTAAAACTCCCTTGAGAATATAAATTGTTTTATAATAATATCCTTTCTTTTTTGAACAAATTATTCTCTCCTGTGGGTTCCTACTAATGAGAGGGATTATATTATACTAAATATATGTAATATGGACATAAAATATTTCAAAGAAATTAATTAATTCTGATTACTCAACGCTTCGGCAGAATTTGAAAGACATGAAGCAATCATAGGCGTAGGCAGAAAGTTCATAAGAGGAGGGTTATAGGCTTAATGGGAGGGGTTACAGAGCTACAACTCATATATTCTTATGTTAAATATACAAAATTTCATTGTGATTGGGGGGGGGGTTACAACCCCAAACCCTTCCTAGCTACGCCCATGGAAGAAGTATATATGGAATATATAACTAATATTCAAAATGGCTTATGAAAACTGGTCATTCCTAGAAATTAAAACGAACTATAATCTATTCAACATTAATAAATAAATTGCTTAGTATAATTTTTGTATTAAAAACTTGAAAAAGAGAGGTATACTAAAATTCATAATTTTTCTTTGGTTCAGTATTGATTAGATCATGAGTTGAACTTTTCTGAAAAAACATGGCGTACACTAGACTTGCTATGAAAATCCGCTTTGAATCCATTTTTCATCAGATAGCAATGACCATTGTCGTTTACAATTTTATACAAAGCAACAAATTTAAAACATAATTCTACAAAAATTTGCTTCGAAAAAAATAAAACCAACAATGCTTTCCGAGGTGGGGGGGCTAAGCTTCTCTCTGGCCCCATCCCGGCTACGGCCCTGCTATAACGTAGTAATATATGCAGTATAGATGTGAAAGGTAAAACAAAGAATGGGGTGCAAATAGGTATACAGCTTCCCTGGTATTTATATGGGATATGCAAATAGTTAATATCATTTATAATCTACTAAAATTCCTATTTTTTAAGAGCCTATTTTCAATTTTATCGAATAAAATATATTTTTTAGGCGCATGCAAAAGCGAAGTTGTGCTTTGACTGCGTTGGGAACAGAGGTCACTGGCAGCCATGGCTGCCAAGACGGGAGCAACAAGTTCTGGGAGCCCCACTATTGAAGAGGGAGACTGGGCAGCGACTAAGAAAAGGTAGAAAAGAAACTCGTCATAAATAATGAGAACCCAGGAACCGGTTACAGCAAATCTTCTTCAGGTAAAGGGAAAAAAAAAAAAGCTGGGAGGAAGAAGCAGCTTTTGTATTCGTTCGACCCGAATATGTAAGAAGAAGCTGCTGCAGCGTCTTCTGGGAGCATCATGCAAGCCATAAGTCGGCGTCCCTGGATGCCGCTGCATGCAAAAACCGAGATGCTTCAGCTTTTGGCGGGAACAACTAGAGCTGAAGGACAAGGCATCCACCAATGGCTACGTTCCAAGATATTTGATCTCCAAGTGCGATCTACCAAGATATGCATGCATAATCAGGGCATTTAGATACATTAGCATGCATATGGTTGAAATCCATATACTTAGTGTTTTCGTAAGCGCGTGCTTTATCTGTGGTAAAGTTCTGGTATGTATGTAGCCTTAAGTCTTACCTGAACGGCACTGTTGAGGAAGCAGTTGTTTTGCCCTGGCATGTTCAAAAGGCCCTTGGTGTTGGTGACAGTCAAACTGTTGTTGCGTGGAGACATGAGGAATCCACTGTCAGGACCTTCACTTCCAATTGGGCTCTGAGACTCCAGCACTGGGCTTGGAGTAGGCGCCATATTAATGCGCTAGACCTCTTTGAAATCAAGTTGTGAAATCCATAGTGTCGTCTAAGAAAAAAATAAAGCATTTCTCTAGTTAAACTACACACTTTAACTTCAATTGAAATCATAAACTACAAAATTATGCTGAATAGTTTACATTAAAATATATAATACTGATAGTATCATATTTATCGATGTGCAATTATGAAAGGATATAGGTAGAAATACATAATCATTTTGGTCAGATATGTTAGTCTTCATAGAATTCAAAAGAAATTGTGAGGTTTTACTATGCTGTTTTATGTAACGTGATTACTTATAACTAATAACTAAATAGCTCCATGAGTAATTTTATTTAGAAAATAACTACAAAAACTTGACAATTCTTTGAATTCGATGACTGTAACTATAATTAACTAACTATATCGAATTAGTGTATTCATTTCCCTATCTCAGGAAGGTTCCAAAGAAATTAGTTAAGAATAGTTAATCGCTAGGTTTATGGGTCCTCTCCTTAGGCAAAAAATTACCTAAAGTGTATATATATTAAGTATGCATATAATTAGGGGCGTAGCGATTATAAGCGTAAATATTATGGGGTGCTCGAGCAACTTTAAAAATGTCATACACACGAATGATTTGGCGTTAAGCGTAATATTGTACTTCATTATTCAATGGGGGGCTTGAACCCCCGTGGCCTTCTCTTTCCTACGCCGCTGCAATTAACTTAAGTTTCCTTTTTTTTAAATAATTTTTCTACATACCTTTATAAAATGCTTTCAATATCTTTGATATTTTGAATACAATCTTTTGAATACATTCTAAAATATAGTTATCCAGCCTTTATTGAGAACGTGAAAAGAATAAAAAGTAACATACATGATGGTGTAAAATATCTAACAGGTATTTGTTTTCGGTATATTTCATCAGTATTTTATAACATGCCTCACATGCTATTACTTCTTTTAAGGAGTGCGTGACTTAGGAAGCACATTTTACAAATTGATGAGACTAATAATATAATACAGAAGTGGTTTTTGTTCCCAGACTTCCGATTTGGTGTACATCAAGCTCAAGCAGTAGGTGGTAGGAGCACACCAAACCAAGCAGTGTGTAAATGCATGGGAGGCATTGTAATAGTACCAATAGCGACTCAAACAATAGTCCCAATGTATGAATTTGCTTCAAACTTTTGATGGCTTGATGACGATGCACGCTAATTTTTCGGAGTACTACACAAGTCCGTCTCCACTGAATTGCTGACAGAAACAACAAAGCATTGCATGACCCCACCTACCAAGAAGACGAGTCGCTCACAAAGGAGTCATTATGGCTGAGAAACTAATTGTAGGACCCCTAGGAAAAAAGCTAATTATTGACAGGGTAACGGTGGAGATAGGTTCATAAAAAACCTTTCCATGGTCCAGTGGTCCCCTGGTCTCAGACACCGCCTGGAGGCTTTAGCCTTGGACAGAACAATTCTCCCAGCTCCCCCATAGTGGATAGGCTTTACGAAGCTTTCACCATACTTACTATTATTAAAACCGAAATGAACGATTTGACATTTTGGTGACCTTCTTCATTGTGAGAAAGGTGTGAGCCATCTCGAAATATTCATTAATGGCCACGAGCACCCTATTCTCCAAGGAGCCATTCTTTTGGCTACTACAGACCAGATTGGATCAGTAACGTTTATCGAATATACATGTAAAACTCAGGGTTCCCTTATTGCCATCAGCGTTTACCATTAAGAGTGTTTTCCCAGGCATAATATTTAGACATGCCAGACAATAATTAAAAAGAATAGAAGAATACTCGACTTATGTATGTAATGTATCGGCGAAGAAAGCTAACATTAAAAATGCTAAAATCACAGCTTGTTGTTAAAACTGGGAGTACATAAAATGCATGTCATATTCCTTGCATTTTATATTGATATGTGATATACAGAGACGTAGCCAGGAGGAGGTTTTGGGGTCATAACCTCATCGCAATGAAATTTTGTATATTTAAATAGGAATATATGAGTTGTAGCTCTGTAACCCTCCCCTTAAAAACTTTCTGCATATACCTTTGGTGGTATACGAGTGACAATAAAAAAGCAATGAATTATTCGTTCCTAAAAACCAAAACGACGAAAGAAAAGTCAAAACACGTGTCGTAGAAAATATTAAAACATTTCATTTATGATCAAGAGTATTGATGGAACAAAAAAAATGGAAAAATCTTGTCATCTTATCCATGAATGTCAAAATAATATTAACTACTAATATGCATGTGGTTTCAGGCACCTTGAAGTAATTAATAAGAAAGAAGACTAATAGGTCTATTAAATAAACCAATCCGCAAAAGGTAATTACATAATTCAAAGCGCGGTGCTTTACTGATACTAGCCACCAGATGTTTGTTGGGTTTCATGCTGGTTAAGTCTACAATGTCGTTTAAGTCTGAGTATGTGTTTGTCGAGGACATAATTACAGACACGCGTTTACCGATTACAATAAACATATAAAAATAAATGAACCGAAAACAAGAAAACCATCTTCAGGATAGTTCGTTTAATATTCTCCAAACTTACACTAAAACTTCAAAAATTCCAAAGCAAACACCTTAGATGGGTCTTTGCTCTCCAATAAACAAATACACACTAAGAGTTCATTCAAACTTGAGCGTGAAAAAACAAAAATATTAGATTAATCTTACCCTCTTTTTCTAGTCTTTAAATGGCATATTTAAACTTCATTCAAACAGTGGCTTCACAAAGGGAGAGGTATTCATGTATCTATAAAAATGCCAAAAGGTTAACTCTCTTTTTGATGAATTAATTTTTTTCTCTCTTCCCTCCATCTCTAATATATATTATAATACTGTGAAATCGAAACGCCTTGTACAATGCCCCATGATATTATAAATAGAATAGTGATACAAGTAATAGATGATCAAAATAGACTCATTTGTGCATGTGTCCTGAAGAAATCAGGTGTGCTCACAATTGTCAACGCCTTCATAAAGTATATAACAGCATCAGTTCTGTGTCCATTTTAAACAAATACTTCGTCGAATGTTTTCTAGCCATCGATGGCAATTAAAATGTGCACAATTGCAAATGGCTTTGTTCAAGGCTGTGTTCAAGCATCAGGAGCCAGCCAGTGAAATCGAAATTAATCTCGACCCAGAAACATAATATGAACTCTCAATGTAGGCGAGAAAGGAGTCGTTTTCTGTGAACTGCATTGCATCATTTGCAATTTACCACACTTGCACTTACATGAGGCTCGTGGCAATTAAGTATAATAGATGTAAACCCGAAGTAGGCCATGGCGACATGCATGAAGTTTGTTTACATGCAAATCGCCCAATCTACAAGGAAAGCAGGTTCTAAGTTCAAAAGTTAATTTCTTCATCATGGTGTTGATTAAAAATTCTCTCAAAGATGGAATACAAATACAAATTTTCTTCTCATTCAAACACCAAGGCAGCTTTAGTTTCTGAATTAGCATTTTTCCCAGCAGAAGCTAATTTTTCTTCTGTCGTGTCAAGGGCAAGTGTTTGTTTATGGATAGTCTCGACATATAACTGGTAACCGTTATTTCGCAGTTACTAATAAATATCCTTGATTCGAGTTATTATAGAACAATTTTTTTAGCTAATGTACAGTTTATTTCTCCTTTTAATTATGATATATTTTAAATATTTTATAGGTATGTTTATATTTATAATCCATTGATATTAACACTAGGAACCTAGCAAAATCAATGTGTTTGGTACGATTACCACGAATGCTGCAATGTAGAAGCCAAAACAGTACTTGGAAACACCTGATTACCTTTATTATTAATTTGCAAAACAAAAGAAAGAGAATAGCTGGTTCCAACTTATTGATTCAAGTTATTATAATTGAGATGAATCTCTTATTATTATAATCTAATTATCAGAAGCTTGCTATTGTAATCTGGGTAATCTCTTCTTGTTATAATCTAATTATCAAAATCTTGTTATTGTAATCTGGGTAATCCTTCTTGTTATAATCTGGGAGAATCTTATTAGTGCGGTCTGCTGAGGTAAAAGGAATGACGCTAGGGATTGAAAAATTACCTCATCTCAGAAGTGAAGAACTACATCCATTTTGATAAATGCGTTCTTTCTTTTAAGTGAATGCATTCTTGGAACTCATTCCTTTTAGCTATTCAATGAATGGTAATAAGAATGACCATTCTTTTAAGCCAATGATTTACCATTACCATTAACTTTAAAGAACGGGCATTCTCTAATCCACACTTCAGATCTCTATAACAGTTACATTGATGTGTGTGTGTGTCCAGTGAGTTGACGATCCACTCTCTTGCGATAACCTAATACTGAACTTTCGATGTCACCCATTATTCTATCACGTGATCTCAAACTTTTGAGCTTTGCGAAGACATGGTGTGGGTATCAAGCGATACAAGGAATTGTGGGCCCTTGTTTATCCGCACAATAGAGCGAACCAGTTTAATGATGCTCGAACTTTAATAAGAGAACATTCACGAACGATACTTTATAAGAAAGTTTTGTTCTTTTCCTCTCTGTGCTGAAGCCAAGTTCTGCGTAGTTGCTCACGATTTAATTATAGTCACAAGGGCACAATGTTTTTGTTTAAACTAAAGCTGAAACTATCGTGAGATGGTAAACACGACCGCAAACCATGAATTGGCAGTTAAACAAAAGACCTGGAGGTCCAATCGAACCATTCAAGGCAAAAGTATGACCGGTCCTCGAAGGCTTCAGTTTGATCCAACGCTGCACTAAAACAAAGAAACCACCCACCCTACCATTCTTCGATTCCCCGCCGAACTGGGCCATGCAAGCAGAGACATCAAACAACTACAGAGACTTGACCTGGCCTCTTCAGAACTTACCAGTACCTTGACTAAGCCGGTTTTCCGCACTATGTATTCACAAGCCTTGAAGTGTTTTCATTTGTAGCCAGTTCAAAAGACTTGGTGACGTCATTATAAACATCGTTACTAATATTTGTAACACGCATTGTGTATTTTTATCGCACACGAAAATCTTTTGATGAATCCCACAAGAAAATTCTTACATATAAGTTTTCTTGTTGTACATAATCTAATTATTTGAATTCTGAAAGATTATTAGTAAAATTGTACTATTATGAACACTTTTACTAACACTATTTTCTACAATTTGCGGATAGTAAAGAAAAAAAATTGTAAGAACAATACTCGTTTAGATTCAAATATCCATTACGGTTGTTCAAAACGTGAGGCTGAAGTGGGAAGTTGTGGAAGAACTTAATATTAAAAAAAAAATCTTTTAAGTAAACAAAAACAACAAAGTTCTTCACCGGACGACGCGTCTCATTTTTATTACTATTTTTATATTAATGTGTTTAAATTCAATGATACTGTCTAGATTTATTTTTATCCCCCAGAAAAAGTCCAAGAAGCGATACTTTTTAAAACTGGAATATCTAATCCATTTCAAGTAAAACTACACCTAGAACACCAGTGTCAACAACTTGCAAGTTATTTTATTCATGGACATTAGGCATACATTTCTTTTGGACATTGATATTTTTTATATATGAGTGAAGATTGTACTATTTGGGAAATTACGAAGATTGTTGATTATTTTTGATTTGTTATAATGAATTTTAAATAATTGTGGTGATAAATACGATAATTAATACATATTTTTTACATGATAGCATGTTATTATTTTGAAATGTAGGTCGGTATTAATACTTCTCTCATATGTTAATATGTTATAATTTTCAATTTAATTAACTTCATATAATCTTATAAACTTTAATTAATTTCTACCCTTCTTTTGGCATTATCAGTTTACTATCTTTATTCTGGAATCTTTTCTTCCACTTCAAACTAAAAACACCCTCATGGCAATGTGGATCCTATATCTGAAACTTATCTATCTATACCCTTTGCCATTAAAATATCTTCAAACTCATTCTCTTCTCACCTTCTGCATATTTTACACACATATTATCCACTAAGAAACGTCGTAAAAATGCCAGCGTAATTTCAGTCTAGCTTAATAGTCTTTAATATTTAGCTTAATAGCCATAATATTTTTTTAATCGTTAGTTGTATGGGGGGAAAAGACTTCTGACGAAAAAGTTTTCAAATTACGCAAGAATGTTAAATACGTTATTTATTTTACAGGGGTGGTATATGTATCAAAATACGGAATTTAACTTTTTATACGAGTCCTCTGTCAATCAATTTCCAATTAGAAAAATATTGCCTTATATTTATGTTAGTGAAATAAAGATTTCATGATTCAACGTGGAATAGTCGCAGAGATCTTGCATAATTAAAATTTTGGAGTTCATCGCCAAATAAATAGGGACCTTCCCAAGACTGTAGCCAATTTTTAATTTCGGGGGGGGGTCAAAAATTTTTACAGCATGTATCGATACAATCACAGCATGCAAGGCCGTAGCCAAGTCCCATTAAAAAATTTAAAAATTTATTTGCGGGAGGGGGGACCGGTCCTTAAGATCCCTCCCCTGGATATGGGCATGGATCTTTCATAAATTGAAAAACTTGGACTTTTTTCGCACTAAAATTTTTAGATTGTGCCCTGTTCAAAACGAGTTCACGGACGTGTTCAATTTTCCTCTCCAAAAATAGTTCCCTTAAGTTGCCATTATTTTATAAAATTTAAATAAACAAATGCTATAAAAAGCGATAAAAGTTTTTGAGCGTAGAAGTTTAGCTTTCAATAATTCCGTAAATATTCTTATAAATATTAATTTTTTTTATTGGCTAGCTATATATCGGACAATATTTTCCTAATTCGAAATTTTCTGGTCCAGGAACCGTGTAAAAAGTTAAATTACGCATTTATATATATACCCGTAAAATGAATAAAATATTCAACATTGTTTCATAATTTGGAAACTTACCCCAGGAATTTTTTTCTACGACTAAAGGTTAAAAGGCTAATTGCGGTAACAGCTATTCTGAATCACCCTGTATATACGCTCACACTCGACAAATCTCGGCGAGCTGTACTCGCTTCACTTAAAAGAACCAAGAAATCTACTCAGAAAAGGTTTGTTACTCGTCAACTGCAAAAGTTTAACCGCAAATGGCGACTGGATATGTCGAGCCCACGTATGCATACATGTATATGGTATACCAATGAGAAGTTTGAAAATCAATTTACGACTGGCTGTGACAGTGTGAAATGATGGCCTTTGAATGATATGGATATCAAAGAGTGGATAACCAACAGTATTCAAGCATATAACATTATTTTTGCACCCACGAATCATGGCACATGGCAGAATGAAGCATAGCATGGCATGGCGGCAGAGCACGGTAAAGCAAGGCAATATGGTGGACAAGAATATAAAAGATCGGATTGCCAATGCTAATCAAGTTTACAGCGTTATAAGTTATATTGCGTCCATGATTAATTAATAAGTCATGTCGCAGCAACGTAATGGATCGACGATGGACAAGAATATAGAAGTTTGTATTACCAATAGCGAACAAACGTATGTACAAAGCATTGTACATTACTCTGCTATCATGACTGAGAAGTCAGGGCAGAGCACCGCAAAACGGAGGAATGGAGGACCGAAGTTCATGCGTAACAACAAAATTTATGTTAAGTCAAAGAAATAATTGACTTCTGTGAGAGGATAATTCAAAGACAACATCATGAAATCGAAGTGATGCTTTCATTACGTTTAAGACACAAGATGTAAATGCAAACCGGTCATTGCATAATTCTTAGGCCAAAGGCAGACCAAGATCTACGTGTTTCTATTAGGGCATAATTCAGATCTAAGTCATGATGAAGGCAATTTAGGTGACTTGAATTTGCAGGCTAACGTTTATGCGTAGAAGAAATGATTTAGTGCCACTCATCTACTTGAATTATTTAAATCGTTCGTGATTGGAATATATAATGGTTGTTCCGACTGAGGCCAACCACTTGGTACCAGGAAACAATCATTTCAATGGCTAAATCGGATCAAAGCAAGCAAACAATGTAAAGATGATGTGACAATGGCATAGCTTTCAAAAATCATGCGAAGCAATAGAGACAACAACAAATAGAACAACAATATGTATGAAGACTTTACTTTTCAAAGAGAGAGAGATATAGTTTTCTTTCCTTACAGAATTTCGTAGTTAGCTAAATCCAATTACAATGTTTTCTTTTAATTTTAGTACGTATGAACGTTTTGGAAGAAATGCATCACCAAAGAACAGATTTTCCGAAATATTCGATAGTCTAAGCACACCGAAGAAACCTCTGCATACATTAAAATTCCCAGAATTGGATAATACTTATACCAAGGAAACACATGGAAACCCTTTACATATGCTACAGTCATTAGAATTGGATAATTCTTATACTGGTAATGATCGCCGCACGCCAACAAAACCACCATGGGTTCCACCTCCAGGGAAATCAACGAAAAGGAGATTGACCAGCTCTAAAAACCTTGATGGCAATTCATATACAGGTAAAAACAGGTTGTCTATGAATAGTGAAAGAACATACAGGAAATCTAATAATCACTGTTCACGACACTGCAGTATCCAACGAGAGTCTTCCCTTTATAGAAGTTACTCAGAAACTCATGTATTTGAACTGAATACCAGTAGCAGTAAATGCGAATCTACATTGGAGCTAAACATGAAAATGTATGGCGAAGACAAGAAAAGAGCCAGTTCTGTTAAACATCGAGGATTAATCGTTAAGAAGATTAACAAATTTTCTGAAGACCGAAGTAAACGTGGAAATTCAGAAATGAATGATTCCGAGCAAACCGAAACGGAGCTTTGCGTAAACCCAAGAACAGAACACCACGAGGGCTTAGATTTCCTCCATTTTAAGCATAAAAGAACTGTTCCAATGGACAACAAGAAGACATCACCGAGTACCATGAATACCGAAGAGATACTAGAAGTTAACGGTGCAACGCCAAATTCAATGTCTTATCGCAGAACCAAAAAATCAGCCACAGGGGCTTATCTTACTCAGGTGCCAAGTAATGGTGCAGTTGAACCACCACCGAGTGGTTTAAAGGATATCTTAGATAGTACACCACAAGTACCTATCGCAACAAGAGACAAAGATGGCAGTTCAAAAAGAATCGATAATATTAACATAAATATATCCTCAAAGATTCCGAAAATTATAAATGCAAAACAGAAGTTTTATCACAACAAAAAATACATTGCAGATTTTACTGAAGGTAAGATTTCTTCCAAAAGTGTTCCTTTGAAAGGGTTTAAAGACAATGCCACTTCTTTTTCCAAAAATAGAGTGGTGTTAACTAAGGCACAAAGGAACTCTAAAATGAAAAGTGAACGATTACCAAGAATGAATAAAGATTTTTCTATAAAAGCCAAAGCACAAGTGAAAGCGAATACCTCAGAGGATTTAACTGAGAAAAGGCGACCGAAAAGCGTTCTAGAAAAGGACACATTGGATAATGTTCAGAGAAAGTTATCCTTCACAACCGAAGACACAATGGATAATAAGCAAGGGTGTAGTATTGACAAGGTACCATTGCCATTAAACATTGCTGCGCAAGAAGTAGCTCAAAGTTCTACAGAAGCATCAGCTATAAAAAGAACAAGTGAAGAAATGAATAGTAAAAATTCAGAAGAATCAAAGGCACAAGAATTCCAAGAAATGGAAAGTGAGAATGGCAAAAAGTTTGAAAAAGACATGAACAGTAATAATAAAGGCGAGAGTCAAGAAAAGATAATTACATTAGAAAAACTTCAATCTATTAGAGAAGAAACAGCAGAAAATCCAAATCTCACAATGGAAACCTCAGAAATTCTAGACTCGGATATGATTTTGGCCGCGACAGAATGGAAACTTAAGAAAAAAAAAGAAAAATTACCAGCAATAATGAATGATGATTTTTCTGTAAAAGCTAAAGAAAAAGTAAAAACAAACATCTCAACAGATTCAAGTGAAGAAAGGCGAGAAAAAATCATTTTGGAGAAGAACACATTGGACGATGTTCAGAGTAAGTTACCCTTCACAACCGAAGCCACAATAGTTATTAAACCAGGGGGTAGTGTCGATAAGGCACCATTGTCATCAAGCATTGCTGTGAAAGAAGTAGTTCAACAAATTTCAGTAGAAGTAACAGCTATAAAAGAAACAAGTGAAACCCTAAGTTGTAAAGATTTTGAAGAAACAAAGGTGCAAAAATTGCAGGAAACAGAAACTAAGAACAGTAAAAATTTCGAAGACGACATGCAGAGCAATAACAAAGACGGGCACCAGAACAAGATAGTTACGTTGGATAATTATCCATCAATAAATGACGAAATGGCAAGAAACCGAATTCCCGCAATCTTAACCTCAGAAATTCAAGATTTGGAACCAAATTCAGGAATTTCTGGGAATGAAAATAAGCAGATGATGGAACAATCCAATTTACACGAGAGATTGACAGTCGAAGGTCTCAACATTCCACAAGTTTTAAAAAATTTAATTGAATCTTCCGAAAGCCTGAAAAAAATGATTGACTATCTTCGGCAAAATACGTATGAAACCATGTTTAAGGAAGTAAACGAATTTTGTGAAATACTAATGAAGCAAGAAGAAACGATCGCGAAATTGAAGCACTTGTGCAACAACACTCTTCCGATCCTTCTACCATCCCGTGAAAAGATCCAATGCAATAATGGCTATGAAAAGGTGGATGACATAAAAGTACGGAACTGTGCTAATATATGGCAAGTAGCAGAATCGTTTGCAAATAGTAACGTTGATGAACACAATTTCTTGATGCTGGATGGGTTAATTGCTGCACTTGAAAGGAAGAATAAAGTGTCTCCACGAACCCAACAAAGTGTAACTTCAACTATTGCGCAATTCATATACAGGGCTGAGAATGATGAGAATTTAACTTTCAAAACAGAGCACTTGAAGCCTACAAGAACTATGTCTTTGCCTCTGGCAAGTAGCAGCCGCCATTTTCAGCTAGATGACTGCCCTAGCCGTGCACCGTATGTTGCACGACGCAGCTCAGCTACACCGAACCTTCCACGATTCATCGCGAGTACCTCAAACGTCGCACAATCCAAAACATTAGAGTATGCAGAATGGAGTAACCTTCTAAGCGAAGAAGCCATATACACAGAAAGAAGTATGATGCGGAAATACACTTCGGAAAATTATACTTCTCGCATTTGTAAAGAGTCTACGGTTGACCTGCAGGCTAATTCATCTTTGAGGACGATGAAAAGTTGGCCAAGCCCATAAAGAGATACCACGACCAAATAACGACCCAAGCTTATGCACTTTCAATTGTCATTAGATAATACTAAAGTGATAAACTAGTAAACAAAGAGATACATACTCCAAGACGACTGCATGCTTAAGAATTCGGATGATTTCTTTTGAAGTGAAAAGAATGAAAAGTGAGACATTATGGATAACAAAAGACACCACAAGAGACAATCGCATAGTTAGTTAGACTTTTCTTTTGAAACTTGATAATTTTTTTACTGCTAACGTATATACTATAATTTCTACCTTATAAACTTCTACAAAAACAATCATATGAAAAAGTTTCATCCATCTTCCGTTTTGTAAAAAACTACGTGCATTCAAACTTATATTTTACATGCTTAAGTCGTAGTAAATCTTTCTATTTTTGTATTCCTTACATCCCGGGACTGCTCATTCCGTCATCTGGTACGGGACCGACAACTTCACAAGACCTTTGATACATGGATGCACAACCAAGCTAATTGCTAGTCGAACCCAGCCCAATGGTTATAATTATCGGACCACTGGAGACGCAAGTCCCTGGAGTCGAAAGTGATAAGCTTGGGTTGTCTTAAAATACTCGACACTTGAAAGGGAAAAAAAACCAGAATCAGTCGGGCGTGTTCAAAGCGTCCGTAAAATTTCCTGTTGCACTTCATTTCTCTGTTGAGTAAAACCTTTTTTTGTTTCCAGTTTTTATATGGGTAGTGGTGGTGATGATACTTCCTGTTTCTGAAATAAATGACCAGAAAATTATGTCTAAGACTGATTTTCAAAGGATAAACATTGCCAATTAAGCGCAGAGGGAACTAGGGTATGACAAAAATCTATTGTTTGTGACAGTGAGGAGGAAATTTTAAATCCAATAACTTTCTGTAAGTGAAAGCTTTCTCTCCTCATGTAAAATATTTAATCTCTTCGAAATTTAACATCACCCCTCCAGAACATTTCGATAGTGTTTCTAACCCAAGAGCTCTGGTAATTTGAGTTACCGATGAATTTTTCAGCAACTCCAGCAAAATCCGTGTTTAACGATACTGCCTAAACTTTATAACAATGTCTTCGACGGTTCAACCTTGTCTACAACGATATTTTCCCCGGTTTCTGGAATATCGTTATAGATAGATTTCACTGTATAACATATTCAAACCAGTGGGATGTTCTGTGTGTAAGTGTATTTTCAGCACTTTCTGAAACGTCAGTCTTCTACCTGAACCGAGGAATCACTTTTGTCGGTTCAGTCACTCTATGGAACTAAGCTATTCTACATATCTTCTTCAATTGATTTCTTCAGATTGGATGTTGGTGTACAACATGGACCAGAGTTCCCTGTTTCTGTGGATGATTCCTCCTGTGCTTGTCCCATTCAAGCCTTTAAATCATTCATTCATTCATTCATCCAGCATCCTCTTTTCTGCTATTTCATATTTAGGAGTCACTTAATGTATATCTCTTCTAAGTTGTAAAAATAAGCATTACTATAATAATCTAATGCAGGAATTTTAATCCCAAGGGCTTGTTTCCCTCTTATTTAAATGCGGATTAAGAGATAAAGGAAGGAAAATCTTAAATACATACACAAGCAAGAGTAAATACTGTGCCCTATTACCATACCCTTCAGCATTGTAAGAGGAAAAATAAAATTAATTCCGAGAAGATCAGAAATAAAGCTGGGAAAGAAAGTAGGATTCTGTTAAGCATTGTGTTCGGAAATGGTTCATTCATAACGCTGAACTAATGTATTTGTAAATTGGCAAATTTAAAATTAAGATTGCACATGTTATGGAGAAAGTTTGAATATGGCCAAAGAAAAAGTCTTATAAAGGGATGAAACTTTCTTGTATAAGATTATTGTACGATTATATGGGATAGATTCATTCATTTCATTGTGTTTAGTATAAAAAAAATACACCCAATTTTTAAAACGTTTCAATTTAAGAGATTTGCAACAAGTGTTGTCGAATTTGGCTACGACGACGTTGAAGGGAGCACTGAAAGTTTACGCAACAATTACCACATAATTACATGCAAATAATACGCAAGGGGACTTTAAAAATTGAAGCTTAGTTCGCTTAATGGAAAGATAATGAAATTTAAGATTTGTTGACACAGATTATAGTTTACAAAGGATTTTCTGACACGTGACCAACTAACTATGTTTTTCGTAAATAATCATAATTATTATTATCCAAATTGTCATGTAACGTAACTAAGCAACAGTTAGTAACCAAGTTTGAACGATAAGCAGGCCATTCAACTAAAGGAGAGAGAGGTTTGAGGAAGAATTACAAAATAAACGTTGGGTAGATTGTTATTTTGGAAAATGGGTATTTTTGAAAAGTCATTGTTTTCTGCGAAGGAAGAACAAACGTTGAAAGGGAAAACAAGATTTGTATTTTAAGAGCAAGCTTAAACTATTCGCAGTTCCTTGATGAGCTTCGGAGATTTTTAGTTTGCTGAAATGCGAAGCAAAACAACCTTTTTAGCGGTTTTTATCGTAACGAAAAATCGTAAATACATTACATTTCGACTTTCGTCGTAAGAGTTAAGTCGATATAATCGTTTTCTCAAGTTTTCAGCTGCGTTATAAATAACCTACGAGCCGCTGGGGAAAGTTTTTTTTTAAAATAGTGATTGTAAAGGAATCTATATTACTAATTGAGGGGGGTGGAGATAGGTAATCTCTTATCTATCTTGTTGGTATCAGTGGCGTATGTAAAATTTCTCTCTAAGGGAAGGAACAGAATGGAGATAATCGGCTTATATTATGTAGATCTCGATTACTGCCTTACGAGGGCAAGGACGCCCACTAGTAGGTATTTAACAATTAATTTGTGTCAAAACATACTGGATGCATTTTGACACTATCAGGATAATAAGGTTGATTGTATTTTTATGGCGCAAGGACAACAAATGTCATTCTGGTAAAGGATAATAAAATATATTAAGCCAGTAGACTTTACGATTTAATTTAGGTTGGTCGCCTTCGTTGAACAAAGCTTTAATATGTATAAACGGCTGTAGACATATTCTGCTCCGGAGATCATGCTCTCCTATAGGTTTCGTTTCAACTACGTCACCAAGCAATCCTGCGGAGTAATACATGCAAATCGGCCCAATATATATATATAGCGAAATTCGGTTTTGATGAACATGGATACAACGAAGGAGATTCACCGGTCCTTGATGACGAGGGCGCAATACCATCCACTAGTCAGTTTCAGTAATAGTTTTGCAGGGTGAAAGTGATCCGAATAAGAACTATGCCGCGAAACACTGATCAGAACTGGTATTTCCGTTTTGTAAAATTCATTATTCGTAGAAAACGGCGGGCAAACGACGACGCGTACGATTAGCGGGAAACGTAATTGTATAGTGCGCGGCATGCGCAATCAGGAAGCGAGGAACTAACTACAGTGGTATTTCCGCACGGCATTTCCACTGCACAGAAACAGCGCGAAAGTACAGTATGACCGCAAGTAAAAAAAAAAAAGTTGAACTGGTCTCGC
This sequence comes from Dysdera silvatica, assembly GCA_006491805.2. Lineage (NCBI taxonomy): Eukaryota > Metazoa > Arthropoda > Arachnida > Araneae > Dysderidae > Dysdera > Dysdera silvatica. Next base: position 100,591,583 of record QLNU02003225.1, on the reverse strand, counting down.
AGAGCTCTTCAGCGACGCCGTAAGCCACGTTCTTGTGGACGTGGAATGGACTCAATGTGAGCTGAAACTAGGCAATTGCCGAAACTAGTGTTTCTCGAAGTTTGTTCGGCTGAACTCCAGGGTATTAGTGATGAACAATTACGAAATGTTCTTACAATCGAAAGAATCGTTGCGACCGACTCAGATTTACAATCGAGTCGAGAAAAAGCTTCCGCTGGATACAAAGTTTGAGAACCACTGGCTTAGACCTAAGAAACATTCTATTGCGGTTTGTTTTTTTTGGGTAAAATTATTCCCAACAACGAAGCATTTTTAATAATTATTATTGACTGCGGAATCAAAAATAAAATGTTACTTTTTTATTTTTATTTATTTTTAATGATGGCGGTTTTAGTAAGGAAACCAAGCCAAGCACACCCTGTCATATGGGGTGCCTACAAACAAAGTTTGTTTTATCCCCCCACGGAATGGAGAGAGATGAGATGGGGTTTTGGGTGGAATGGCAGGGGTAGGTAAGAATAAAAATAATAAAAAGTTTTATATGCTTGGATGGTTGAATTTGGAATAACAGGAATTTTAAAAGTGAAAATTATGAGATTTAGAGGCCAAAATTGGTAGTAATAGCCAATGAGAAAGGCGGGGAGCGCGGTCCAATGGTAACGGAGAAGACGCTGGGGCTGTGACGTCAAGCCTCGAGTTGGGAGGGAGGGAGGAGCAATAGCACGTCTTTTATCGCACTGGTGGTAATGGCGAGGTGATTATAGTTCGGTGGTTTTGAACTGTGTTGTTTCGAAAGTTGTGTCAGCTTTCGAAATGTTTTGGTATATTTAGCTTCGAAAGTAGTATATTGGGCTTCGAAAGTAGTATATTGGGCTTCGAAAGTAGTATATTGGGCTTCGAACACGGTATTTTACTTTATTAGCTTTATTACTTAGCTTTCGAAAGTGGTATATTTGTGTAGTTTATACGTCCCAGGACTCCACCATGGACCATATGAGACGGGACTGACGATTTAGAGTGACGTTCGGACCACAATACATTTTCACAGAATCGAGGTTGCTGGAGGTTGAACTCAATTTGGTGGGTCAAGAAAGGGCTGGTAACAGAGTCAAGGGCGCACCATTATAGAAATAGTTTTAAATGTTGAATTATTATTATTAAGGTATACTTCTAAGAATTTTAACTACTTTTCATAAGCATGTAAAAAATTGTGTCTTTACTGCTTCAAGAAAGCAGGGGTCATGCTGCGCCGGGACCTACAGTTTCTCGGGAAATCCGAACCTGTGCTACCGCAGGAACCAAGCCGTGAGCGGCGGTGGACAGAGAAAGGGCAGACGTACTACGATACCATCAGAAACGTAACCAGAGTTAATGGTACGACAGACGAATGCGCTGTTACTGCGCCAGCGTAGGGCGCAGTAAACCTACATTTTTCGGAGAAATCTTAACCCCTTAAGGGCAAGGAAACCAACCTCTGGGCTACAATGAACATTTAGTTGGTAAGTTTTATTTTATTTTATTTATTTAAAAAAACGAAACATGAAGTCGAATTCTGAGTAACAGCACATTAGGTGAACGCGCTACTATTGTGGGGTCTGTCAAAACTGCGGTCTACAACGAAGCTTGTAGATACGTTGATTTGGAAGCTCCACCAAGAAACATTGGTGATGGACTTTCGTCAATCAACATTCAGCACCATTAACAGGATGAGCCTTTAAATTTCCATATAGGGAACCAGTGGGGTATTTCCATATAGGGAACCAGTGGGGTATTTCCATATAGGGAACCAGTGGGGTATTTCCATATAGGGAACCAGTGGGGTATTTCCATATAGGGAACCAGTGGGGGTATTTCCATATAGGGAACCAGTGGGGGTATTTCCATATAGGGAACCAGTGGTGTATTTGCGTATAGGGAACCAGTGGCATATTTTTGTACAGGGAACCAGTGGCGTATTTTCATATAGGGAACCGGTGGCGTATTTCCGTGTGGGGAACCAGTGGCGTATTTCCGTACAGGAAGCCAGTGGCTTATTTCCGCAAAGGGAACTAGTGGCTTAACAATTTCAAAGTTATGGGAAGCTGTAGCTTAAGTAATTTCAAAGACCATGTGATGTGACGTTAGAGGAAATAATGTGTTCGATACCTAGTGGGGAGCCTAAAACTTTCTGGTTGGAACTAGGAGAATGTATCTGGAGCAATACATATAGTGGCAAGAATCAGGGGAGTAGCAATTTAAAAACAATGAGCGGGGCAATAAAGAGAAAAATGTACCCGGATATTCAATGGCTTGAGCCCCTTGGATTCCCCTTTTCTTTCCCACGCTATTGATGCTCACATGTTGATATTGCGTATCAACGTCTGCACTGAAGCCAATGTCGCGACAGCCCAGCCACTCCCCAAAATCCCAAGTTTCGTAACGGGACTTTGCATGACGCATTTCGCCCATTCAACGTCAGTGCAATCGTTCGCAACGACATGCCTCGTTTACCTTCAGCCTACTTCCATGGCACTGCCATGATGGCAGTGAGCATGAAAGTGAGTAGCGCGAGTATATAATCACATCACTTGCGCTGACCATGCTCTTGCCATTGCTGCTCCCTTCGTTGG
>QLNU02003225.1:100518996-100582802 GCA_006491805.2 Dysdera silvatica | reverse complement strand
AAGTCAGAAGTAAGAAAGTCAAGGTCAAGCTCACGCAAGCATTCCAAGAAAGACTTAGATGCATTGTGAAGACGAAACTGAGCGGGAAGAACACCACGCAAGCCATTAACGCATATGCGGTACCAGTGCTCACCTACTCCTTCGGGATCATCAAATGGACCAACACTGAACTAGAACAACTCCAGCGGAAAATGAGAACCATCCAGAGAAGAGCCGGACAACTACACCCTGCAACGGCAATTGAACGGCAAACACTACCCCGGGAAGAAGGAGGACGCGGACAAGCGGACCTCAAAGACTTACATGACAAGCAGATCCAGAGCATGAGGCAATACTTCCAGTTGAAGAGTCCCCGATCGCCACTCATCCAAGCCATAATACAAGCAGATGCAAATTACACGCCACTAAACCTGTGTAGTACCGAGGAGCGTGTCCTCGAAACAGCCAACGAACAGAAACTGAGAACTTGGGCGGGAAAACCATTACATGGCAGGCACTACAATGACCTGCAACAACCACACGTTGACAAGAAGGCATCAAATTCTTGGCTGGCCAAAGGCACTCTCCAGCCAGAGACAGAAGGATTCATGCTAGCCATCCAAGACCAAGTGATCGCAACAAGGAACAATCAGAAATTCATCCAGAGAAAAGACATAGAAAGCGACAAATGCAGACACTGTCATGCGGCATCAGAGACAATCCAACACGTGACGGCAGGATGCAAGATCCTTGCGCAGTCAGACTACAAACATAGGCACGATCAAGTAGCGAAAATAGTCCACCAGAAATTGGCAGCGAATGCTGGCTTTCTGACTGAAAAATGCCCGTACTACAAATATGAGCCAGAGACCGTGCATGAGAACGAAACACACAAGCTTTACTGGGATAGAGCAATCATAACAGACAAGACAGTCCCACATAACCGTCCTGACATAACCCTCGTCGATAAATCGAATAAGACCACGTACTTAATCGACATAGCAGTACCCAACACCAATAACATACAGACAACCTACACAACGAAAATCACCAAGTACCAAGATCTCAGACATGAAGTACGAGATATATGGGGTATGGAAAAGATCTTCATCATCCCGTTAGTCATCTCAGCAACAGGGATAGTACCAAAAACGCTTGCGACGAATTTGGAGATACTCAACATTGACCCAAACACCTACATTGAAATACAAAAAGCCACAATCCTAAACACGTGTCACATTGTCAGGAAGTTTCTAGACATGGCACATTAAGAAGTGATGTAAAAAGAGGTTGGGAACATGGCGTTCTGCCCGTCCCAAAGCCTGTTTCCGCCAAGAATGGGCGAGGAAAACTTATATATATATATATATATATATATATATATATATATATATATATATATACAGTGCGTTTGGTATTTTAGTGGACACTTGATAACAGTGCACTATCGTGAGAAATAATGCCAAATTTGAAAATGAAAATAAAGATACTACAATAAAACAGTATTCTGCAAAGTGGAAGATTAATAATCTTTATTAAATCATTCATAAATGTAACAAAATCAAGATGAGGCTTTCAATCTTGTTTGAAAATTTAATGGATACTTACTGAAATTGGAGTGTTTTATGTACATTAATACGCGAGATATCCTCCGTTTTTGCGTATAACTTTAAAGACACGTGAATCCATTGATTCTATCAATGTTTGTAAATACTTAGGATCGATTTGATACCAAGTTTCCACAATAGCGTCCTTTAAGGCATTAACCGACGTGAATTGCTTCCCATTTGCATATATTTGACGAACAATATAATCCCATACGTTTTCGATAGGATTTAAATCAGGACTACGTGTCGACCAAATCATACTTTTAAACTTTTTTGAATTTATCCATCTTTTGGTGGAGATAGATGCATGGCACGGTGCGTTGTCCTGTTGCAAAATCCAGTTTTCCCCACATATTTATGAGGCATATGGGAGGGCATATTCTTTTAAAAATTCTTGATAGCAGGTAGAATTCATACGACTGCCGATGAAAGCTCCAGGCGTAGTACCGTTGTAGCCAAAGACACTACAAATGGTCACCGACTCTCCTCCTTGAACTCTACAAGAAAAGTATTGCGGCGCTTTCCGTAAATCGTGCCAATAATGTTGAAAAGCATCCGGACCATCTAAGTTGAATTTCTTTTCCTCCGTGAAAAGTACCTGCAACCATTTATCGTTCCACTCCATGTGTCGTCGAGCCTAGTTTAAGTGTTCCTGTTTGTGAACTTGGGTGACACATTGGTGATATATATATATATATAAAAGTTTTCCTCGCCCATTCTTGGCGGAAACAGGCTTTGGGACGGGCAGAGCGCCATGTTCCCAAGCCTCTTTTTACATCACTTCTTAATGTGCCATGTCTAGAAACTTCCTGACAATGTGACACGTGTTTAGGATTGTGGCTTTTTGTATTTCAATGTAGGTGTTTGGGTCAATGTTGAGTATCTCCAAATTCGTCGCAAGCGTTTTTGGTACTATCCCTGTTGCTGAGATGACTAACGGGATGATGAGGATCTTTTCCATACCCCATATATCTCGTACTTCATGTCTGAGATCTTGGTACTTGGTGATTTTCGTTGTGTAGGTTGTCTGTATGTTATTGGTGTTGGGTACTGCTATGTCGATTAAGTACGTGGTCTTATTCGATTTATCGACGAGGGTTATGTCAGGACGGTTATGTGGGACTGTCTTGTCTGTTATGATTGCTCTATCCCAGTAAAGCTTGTGTGTTTCGTTCTCATGCACGGTCTCTGGCTCATATTTGTAGTACGGGCATTTTTCTGTCAGAAAGCCAGCATTCGCTGCCAATTTCTGGTGGACTATTTTCGCTACTTGATCGTGTCTATGTTTGTAGTCTGACTGCGCAAGGATCTTGCATCCTGCCATCACGTGTTGGATTGTCTCCGATGCCGCATGACAGTGTCTGCATTTGTCGCTTTCTATGTCTTTTCTCTGGATGAATTTCTGATTGTTCCTTGTTGCGATCACTTGGTCTTGGATGGCTAGCATGAATCCTTCTGTCTCTGGCTGGAGAGTGCCTTTGGCCAGCCAAGAATTTGATGCCTTTTTGTCAACGTGTGGTTGTTGCAGGTCATTGTAGTGCCTGCCATGTAATGGTTTTCCGGCCCAAGTTCTTAGTTTCTGTTCATTGGCTGTTTCCAGGACACGCTCTTCGGTACTACACAGGTTTAGTGGCGTGTAATTTGCATCTGCTTGTATTATGGCTTGGATGAGTGGCGATCGGGGACTCTTCAACTGGAAGTATTGCCTCATGCTCTGGATCTGCTTGTCATGTAAGTCTTTGAGGTCCGCTTGTCCGCGTCCTCCTTCTTCCCGGGGTAGTGTTTGCCGTTCAATTGCCGTTGCAGGGTGTAGTTGTCCGGCTCTTCTCTGGATGGTTCTCATTTTCCGCTGGAGTTGTTCTAGTTCAGTGTTGGACCATTTGATGATCCCGAAGGAGTAGGTGAGCACTGGTACCGCATATGCGTTAATTGCTTGCGTGGTGTTCTTCCCGCTCAGTTTCGTCTTCACAATGCTTCTAAGTCTTTCTTGGAATGCTTGCGTGAGCTGGACTTTGACTTTCTTGTGCTCCTGCTGCCGTTTTTGCATTATCCCTAGGTATTTGTAGGTTTCGCCCTCGTCCAAGGTCTTCAGTAGTCTCCCGTCTTCGAGTTCGATGCCTGGTAAATCTTCTTTGCTATTCTTCTGTATTTTGCACTTATCGAGGCCGAATTCCATTCCTATGTCCTTGGAGAATGTCTCTGTTATACTGATGAGTTGTCGGAGTTGGGTGATTGTTGGCGCGTATAGCTTGATGTCATCTACGTACATGAGGTGGGAGACTTTATGTAGGTTTCTCTTGTCTTTCTTCAGCATGTATCCGTATTTACTTGTGTTCAGCATCCTTGACAAGGGGTTTAACGCCAAGCAGAACCACTGGGGGCTTAGTGCGTCTCCTTGAAAGATTCCGCGGCGGATGGGGATCTCGGCCGTTTCTATTTTACTGTCTGGCGTGTTTAGCTGTAACCGGGTTCTCCATTGTTTCATGCTGCTCTGTAGGAATCGGATGATTGAGGGATGCACTTTGTATATGCTGAGTATTTCAAGGAGCCACGAGTGCGGAACAGAGTCGAAAGCCTTCTTGTAGTCTATGTATGCGGTGTTGAGTTTTCGCTTTTGTTTTCTTGCTTGTTCCAGGATAACTGAGTCGATGGTAAGCTGCTCTTTACATCCCAGAGTCCCTTTCTGGCATCCCTTTTGTTCTTCCGTCATTAAGTTGTTGCTTTCGCTGTGCCGGCTTATTTTTTCAGAGATGCACCCCGTGAGTATCTTGTACAGGGTGTTCAGGCACGTAATGGGTCGGTATTTCGCTGGGTTACTGGTATCCTGGTCCTTCGGTAGGAGGTAAGTTATTCCCTTGCAGAGGAATTCAGGCATTTTGCTGGGGTCTTCAATTATCGCCGTAAGTTCCTTGGCTAATGGGCCATGGGCGCTGGTAAATTTCTTGTACCAGAAGTTGTGTATGCCGTCAATACCGGGTGCTTTCCAGTTGTGCGTACGTTGGATTACCTGCTGGAGTTCCTCTATCGTGATGCCCGTGTACTCCATCTCCTCTATTCCTCTCGTAGCCTCCATTTCTTGCTGAATCCAGGGGGCGCTTTTGTGCTGTACTATATAATATATATTATGTGGTACGCAGATCCGGATCAGAAAAGGGAATTCCGGATGTTTTTGTCTCTGCTGTATTATTAGGTGAATCACTTAAATTCTGTATGGAAAAAATATTTTAATTGATGTAATTGGTTACGCAGCCGCGAGGTGGACGTATACACTAAATTCACTTTCTTGCGAAACCGGTTCCGTTTCGGACATAGGTTCCATTGGCCGATACGTTTCATTTGTCCTCTACAACCCCTAGAAATTTGGAAACGACCTTCTGGGACACCCTGTATGTATATATATAAAATCATAGTAGTAAGTAATATAGTTCATGTGTAGTAAGTAATCACGTAATGAAAGATATATAATTGGAAAATTTTAATATGTGTAGCATTTCTATCTACTACTGAAACATCCTATCAGAGTGATTTTTCAATTCTCTATACATCTCTCTATAATTTTACTTTTTCCTCACCTTTGTCTTACTTGTTCTTCTTTTATTAAATTTGTTATTATAATTTCGTTTTTATAATTTCCTTATCCTTTTTTACATCTGGGCCGGTTTTGTTTTTAGTAATTATGATAATACCTGATCCATCTTTGTAATGTTCATCATTAGATTTGATTTTCTATAATATTACACATACAACGTTAATAATGCAACGATTCATCATATAATAATAAAAATAATATATAAATATCATTGAACCAGTCTTATCTCATAAAGATAGAAAGTTATATGTATAAATATAATTTTACCTAATGTTGTTACGTAGAATTTTGTGATATGGAGACAATTAAATAATTAGAAGATATTTATTATCAGTGCTACTGAAGCATAGATACAATCGATTCAGGTAACATAGAAAATATCGTCGGCGATAATATAGATAAAATCGACTGAGGCAGGTAACTAATTTAGTATAACATGCAGAGTACATGCTATGCCTCATTGATACTGGAAATATTTTAATCATTCAAATGAAAAAGAAAATATATAACACAATTGAACAGTCTGTGCAACTCGAAAATTTAAGAGAAGCTCCAAAAACAGGAAATAAAGAAACGAAAAAAATTTTCATCACATATTTTTGATTTGGAAATAGCCGACTTACCCTTTTCTATAATTCATCGCTCTTCCAACTGATTGCGAGTTATAAATATTGACAGCTCTTTGGAAGTATCTTGTTTATTTAACTCGTGAGATTTCGTGAGATCTCGTTTTGTTTATTTAACTCGTGAGATTTCGTGAGAACTCCTCTTGTTTATTTAACTCGTGAGATTTCGTGAGAACTCGTCTTGTTTATTTAACTCGTGAGATTTCGTGAGAACCCGTCTTGTTTATTTAACTCGTATCTTGGTTGCAGTACGTTAAGATTGTTGCAACAATTGACATCCTTGAGGTATTGTTAAAAAAATATGAAGGAAACAATTGTTACGATTTTGTTTGATTTAGCACTGTCAGCGTCAAATTCGATTGTAACCAGGGCTTAATTTCTAACAAAAAAAAAGTGAAGGAGCCCTAATATTATGAAAGATCGATTAAAAAATTGAATGGCTGCAAAAGAATCGATAAATCATATCAATTGTTTACGTCCATTTTTCTGGACAACAAACGGCATGACCTTAATATTAATAAACGACGTGATTAATATTAATAAACAAATTAAATAAGTTCATTTCCTTTCCGTAAGAGCGTCTATTTTGGGGCTCCGGCTGCTATTTAAGTAATAGCTAAAAATGAAGAAGTACTGGAGCCGGACTCCCGTGAGCTCCAGCCAAATTTAAGTCCTGGTTGTAACAATAAGACATTTACAACTCAGGAACGAATGCTGCATTAATTAATACTAATAATAAAATTAATAATGCGGTGTCATATCTCTGATGCAATATAATATAATAATAAAATATTATTAGCGTATTATTTTGTTGCGTCATTCAGCTCGTAATATCGATACCAACTGGATGGATGAGTTCTGAAGAATTCTCTGGTCACATCTTAATTTCCTCTCATGGGTTTTACTCTTTTATTTTATGAACCGAGTAAAGAAAGCTTTGGTCGAAAAGCATTCGGCGTCGCGTTTCATTAAATAGAAACTTCATTTGCTTAATTTATGTACGAAATCCACACTGCACTCTGTATGCTAATCTGATTTAAAAGCCCAATGATGACGATGGCAATGGTTTTTAAAATACTTTCTTTCTTGCAAGCTTACATACGTCTCCGTGATAAAAATTGGTAATTATAAAATGGTGTTAAACAATTACCTTTTAGATATTCTTTAAATTTTTTATAAAAAGAAACTCAGCAGAAGCAAGCTTTTTATATGAAATGATATTTGTAATAAACTCAAAATAGTCTCTGTTGAGTTATTCCGCTTATTTGATGCACCCTATTTCAAAAGTACAAGATCTGGAGTTGCTCTTTTAAAGAAAAAAAAGGAACCAGAACACGAAAGATATTTCTTCCCCTAAATGTAAGTTAAAACTTATTTATTGCGACTTTCAATGGTTGAAAATTTCCCTTAAATTACTTTTTTATCGTTCAAAAGAAGTTCTATTGACACACTGAGAAAGCGAGTGAGGGAACTGAGACCTAAAGGTTTTTTTTCGGAGTTCTAAGGTATCTAGTATTATAGAAAAGAATTCATTATTTGCCCAGTGGGCTATTTCGTTTCGACTATATTTATCTTCAGGATATAGTATCTCATCTCAAACTTTAAGCCCGTCATGGCAAATCTTGATCCGTTCCGTTTAATGGTCTTTGTAAAGTTCGTATTGCTCTTCATAAATACTATTGGAGGACAAAAACACAGTTATGGGAAATTGATATGACAACAGCAAATACATACATGACCGAAATATAGAAGGTTCGGCATATGGAGTTAAAAACCTCTAGTTGTTTTGGATTTAATGCACAGTATTTCTTCCTATCCCACTCTGTTGCTTATTGAGTTGGAATTTTTAAAATACAGGGAGTTGTGAAATCTTAAAATAACGGGCAGCCATAATTTAGCGTGACGTGTTTAGAGCCCGATAGCAAAAAATCTATTGGCCCAAATCGAACCAAATTTAATGTACATACCCCATGACATGGGATTTTGATTTCTAAAAAAACTTTATAAATTTCCGAAGTACGAGTATATGGAATTAGTATTACCACATTTTTGATAATAGAGCTTTCCGGCAACTCACGATTATGTTGAATTAGCATAGCGCATCGATTTTATCAAACAAATGCGAAGCATATTTTCAGCATTTTTTATGTTCACTAATTGACAATCTAGCAATTTTTGAGTGAAAATATGGACAGTTGCGTGATTTCAGCGCCAGATTTCCTTGTTGTGGCAAAATTTTGAACTATATTTTAATATCATCTTTTTCAGAAATCAAAATTCCATGGTCCCAGAAGAAAGTAAACCAAATTTGGTTTAGTTTGGGAAAATATATTTTTCGTTATTGGACTGTAAAAAAACTCACGTCAAATTACGCCCATTCTATATAATATAGTTAATAATTTCGACACCCACCTTTGAAATCAAAATAGAAGCTTTGGGTATAGGAGAAAGGCATTGTCCCCAACTTTGGGTCTCGTTGAGCCCCCGAGTGCATTAACCGCTAGGTCATCGAGGACAGGAAAGACTTTCCTTTTCTCCGCCAGACGTTATCAACCTTCTCAGTGCTAACACGATTGTCAAATAATATACAAATACACAAAGCCACAAAGCCAAAGCCACAAAGTCAAATACACAAAGCCACCAGGATGACTTTTTATTTGATTTTTCGTGGATAATTTATTATAGTTAATAATTTCTACACACACACACACATTTGAGCTAAAACTAGAGCTTTTATAGGTATAGGTGAACGAGGAACATAGTCCTCGACATAGAGTCGAATTAGGGCCCCTTCTTTGAGCCAGAAACGCCTTAACCATTAGGCCACCATTCTAAAGGTTGCAGCTGACTTTTAGTTTCCCATCAGCATACACGTTAGCACTCAAATTGAAAACTTTCTTGCGTTTCATCATGTCTCCTTTTAGTCTTTTTCAATTTCAGTTGTTGCGATAAATTAATATAGAGATTTCAAGAACGGCTCCGGTAGCTACAATGCTTACCTCTCGGCTCCTATTAAATCAAAATATTTTATATTTTCTTACTTTTGTCCGGCAAAATTCATTGCTCCTATTATAACATTATACAATAAAGCAGTTTTCAATGTTTAGACAAAACATTGTAAAACATGTATCTCTACCGAAAACTATAATTTATCTTTGTATGTATATATATGCACGTGGAGAGAAAGACATGAAGAAAGAGAGTATTAGTTCAAAAATATCTGGCAATTGAGACTTAATTAACGCTTTTAATTAAATCCTACGACAAGATAAATATCTATTCACATTATAATCCTTTGAGCGTGGCAACTGATCTCAAATTTTAATTAATTTAAGAGGCACAAAGGTGGAGTCTATTTTCTGCATCACGAAATCTTAAACTCTGCTAGAAGAGAAGACATAATTATTCGCCAAACATCGTCAAGTAATTTCGAAATAGCTATTCAAATGATTGTTTGTTCAAACCAACTTGGCTTTTATGCGTAAGTGTTCATCATTGTTCGTTATGCAACGTGCAAACACACTATATTGTTCCTAATAAGAGTCTTTTTTATACACACTGTACTGGCCATATGTATATTACTACACTATGCTGGCTATATGTATATTATTACACTATGCTGGCTATATGTATATTATTACACTATGCTGGCTATATGTATATTATTACACTATGCTGGCTATATGTATATTATTACACTATGCTGGCTATATGTGTATTACTACACTATACTATATGTATATTAACCCACTATGCTGGCTATATGTATATTATTACATATACTGGCTATGTATATTATTACACTATACTTTGGCTATATGTATTATTATGCGTATATGTATATTATTACACTATGCTGGCTATATGTATATTATTACACTATGCTGGCTATATGTATATTATTACACTATGCTGGCTATATGTATATTATTACACTATGCTGGCTATATGTATATTATTACACTATGCTGGTTATATGTATATTATTACACTATGCTTTGGCTATATGTATATTATTACACTATGCTGGCTATATGTATATTATTACACTATGTGGCTATATAATATATTATTACACTGTACTGGCCATATGTATATTACTACACTATGCTGGCTATATGTATATTATTACACTATGCTGGCTATATGTATATTATTACACTATGCTGGCTATATGTATATTATTACACTATGCTGGCTATATGTATATTATTACACTATGCTGGCTATATGTGTATTACTACACTATACTACTAATAAATTTGACATCCACGTATTATTAGCTCAATCTAGAGCTATTTTTGTTTTAGGAGAAAAAGAGATGCCGTCCTCATCCCGGGTGAGGATGGCGGCTCTTCTTTCCTTCCAAACAAAAATAGCTCTAGATTGAGCTAATAATACGTGGGTGTCAAATTTATTGGTAATAAAAAAAGTCCCCCATGAAAAACTCACAAAAAACTCGCCCCGGTGGCTTTGTGTGTTGACCATTATTTGGCAATTGTGTTATCCCTATGAAGGGTAATAATATCTTACATCCTAATTTACTATACAATGCTGGTTTTATGCATATTACTACACTATCCTGACTATATTATACATGTTATTCTTGCACAAAAGAAAGTAGATATTACCCTGCGAATTAAGGTTGACATTTAGCTTAAGGTTACATGGAGAAAGGCAAGTATTAGTGATTTCGTGAGGAACCAGCAGAGACAGTACGTTAACAATATATCCGCTCCTATACTAGTTCTAGCTAGAAATTGCTGATTCATATATTTACCTTGGCCAGCTGATTTCAATGGATGGCAACATTATGAAAGAACTCAACAGACGTATTAAACTTGGCTGGAGTGCATTTGGAAGAAACAGTTTTATCCTGAAGGGGAAATTGCCTTTGTGTCTAAAAAGAAAGGTCTTCAACCAGTGTGTATTGCCAGTCCTCTCTTATGGATCAGAGACATGGAGTCTAACAGTTGGAGCAATACGAAAGTTACAGACAACGCAAAGGAGCATGGAGAGGTGCATGCTTGGAATAACTAGGAGAGATCGAAAAAGAAACACTTGGGTGAGAGAGCAAACTAGAGTAGAGGACATCATTGTTAAAGTAAAAGGACTGAAATGGCGATGGGCTGGGCATATTGCAAGAAGAACTGATCAACGATGGACAACAGAAATTCTGAACTGGATTCCAAGAGACCACCGAAGACCTAGAAAACGTCCTCAAACTAGATGGGTGGATGAAATAAGAAAACAGGTTGGGGTGACGTGGAAGCGAATTGCTCAGGATAGACTTGTGTGGAAAGCATTTGGAAAGGCTTTCATCCAGCAGTGGACAGATAACGGTTGAATATGATGATGATGATGATACTAGTTCATGGTAAATAGAGTCTGTTAAATAGAGTGCATATGTTTCAAATGGAACGAGGAGGTAGACAAAAACTAAGACTCTCTACAGTTAACGTACAGTTAAGGAGGTAGTTACTACAGTTAAGAAGGTAGTTACTACAATTAAGAAGGCAGTTACTACAGTTAAGAAGGTAGTTACTACAGTTAAGAAGGTAGTTACTACAGTTAAGAAGGTAGTTACTACAGTTAAGAAGGTAGTTACTACAGTTAAGAAGGTAGTTACTACAGTTAAGAAGGTAGACTCTCTACAGCTGACTAGGAAGGTTTTTGTTCTTTTATAACGAAAGGATAGCAAAAGTTAAGCTGTGCCTGAACCTGCAAATTTACTACGTATTCAAACCTCTGTTGTCAAAGGAACTAAACCCAAGATTATAATGTCCAGTTAGTTTATACATTTAAAAAAACAATTTAGGCTGACAGCTTTAGAAGGCAAACCAGGGTTTACGTAACTCTAAAAAAAAACGAGCTATCACTGTACAACTTCAGGACCTGGAGCGGGAGATAAAATAGAGTATAATTTCTCTTGGACAGAAAAAATAAAATATATGGTATGAACTTAAGGGTTGAAGGTAACTTTGAGTAAATTCGAATCATAATATTATTGATGTAATATAGTAATACGATATTTACATCGATATTTACAGCATGCTATTAAAACCTTTCATATTATTGACACAGGCTAAACGTACAAGCCGTCCTCATTATAAAAGCAAACAACGCGAGTCCTTTTACGTGAATGACGATCGTAAACGTTCCTTTAACTAAACGAATAATATATGTGCATACGCTAAATAACTGGGAAATTCTTGATTAATAAATCGAATAACTAAATGAATGATAACAAATTAATAAAATAAGTAACTGATAAATCGTAGATTAATAAACCCGTGAACTAATTGCAACCTCGTCGTGCTGCTCTCCGGCCTCTGATTGCCCTGTTGCTCGTTGCCAGTCACTAATACCCAGTTAGTTAGTGAGTATGAGAGTGTGCGTCCATAATATCGTTTTATTACGATGAAATAACACTAAACATCAACATTACACACAGCATTATGACGTCATAATGGCGTCATCTTGGTCCTCGGCGATTTCCCTGGATAATTACAGTAAAGGAGATGGCACGGTTGGATATGTTTTTTAACGATTCAACCGTGATCTGTTATAGTGCTTGAAATTGATTTCCAACTATAAATTGGAAATTAATTTTAACAGCAATATAAAAATATAGATATTTTAAGTTTATTGCAGTTTTTATGAATGAAAATACGCTTTTCCATTTTTTACTCTTGCACAAATGGCTTTAATTTAAAGTTTTTTTTATTTAAAAAAATATTTATTGGTATTTAAGTAGGATTATTAAACTACATCAATTTGCCATTGTGAGTCGTTTCGTGATTGAAAAAAATAATTCTTTCAATACAGATTACAAATTCCGTAAAACTACAGCAAATATTGAAATTAAAATAACGCATGTTCTTTTATCAATGTATATTATTTTCAAATTCTCTTAGTTGAACAATTACTGAAGATAGTCCTGATATATGCCTACTTCGAAGAAGTTACGACAGCGAAGTGAAACTTGCGAAAGTGATACGTAATTTATAAAAATACTTACAGAGCTGAAAATTATATATTAAAAAATAAAACCGACATTTGAGTTAAATTTCCTTAACTTTATTCTCCACACAGGAAAGTTTAGAAGCTCTTGTTCATCAAATAGTAATTTACAGCAAATGTAGTTCTCTGCCTTTGAATCATCTTATTTTCCACACCTTGGAAAATTCTTTATGCACCATCGAAACAAACTATTGGAACAGCGTTTCTTTCAGATCGTTTAGACTTTACCAATAATCTCTATCCTCGAGTGAATTACGAAAAACTGCTCCCATGCTATTGATTCTTTCTTCTGCTTCCAACTGCTCAACCGTTATTCTCACTCTTTCGGCAACTCGTAAAAACGAATAAAGTTATAAATTTTACCTCTCAAATAAGTACATAAGCTTCAAAAGTAATAGAAAGGTGATAAACATAACTTTTTCCCGAACTTTTCCAAAATATGTCCATTTCAAACTCATTTTCCATTTTCTTGTAAAGTAAATTACTAGCTATTACAGGAAGGAAAATGAACAATATAATAAGCGACAAATTCATAAATTAATTTTTAAACACATGAAATAAAGATCGGAGAAATAAGTAGAAGCTAGCATGTGATTCTTTAGATGAAAGATTGCTCGCAAAGAATGATTTCACGGCGCATGGCGGGAACTGGACCCGTGACCTCTTGGTGTCCGACCAAGGGCTCTTCTGAGTGAGTAACCGTAGCCAAGTTTTATATGCGCTCGCAAAGGGGAGGATGATAGATCGTCTGTAGCTCAGTTGGAAGAGCCCTTGGCTTGATATCAAGAGGTCGTGGGTGTGGTTCCCACCGGGCACTGTGAAATTATTCTTTTCTTTGCGAGCAATTTATTATCTAATATTACAACATTATCGGCTATGATGAAAAATTTCCCCTGCTTCAATATAATGTTTTATCTTAATATTATGGAAAAAAGGAGATATTTATATTCTTTGGGGCAAATAAATTTAAAACGTAAACAACAAATAAATACATGAATGACAAAATTACATTTACGTGCCTCTCCTTAGAAGTTGAAATTTTTTCGCAGATACTTTTATTTTGAAGTTTTCTCGAATTAAAATTTCTCCCTCTCTTACCGAATGTAGCAATTGATAAGTGACTGAAAATAATAACAATTAGAAACGGTAATTAGAAAATAATAACAATTAGAAACCGTAATTAGAAAATAATAACAATTAGAAACGGCAATTGGAAATAATAACAATTAGAAACGACAATTATAAAAGAATAACAATATATCAAAAATCAATAGACAATAATAACAATATATCAAAAATCAATAGAAAATAATAACAATATATCAAAATCAACAGAAAATAATAACAATATATCAAAAATCAATAGAAAATAATAACAATTAAAAAAAATTGTTTCTAACACATAGTACTACGAACGAAATAATAGAACCTTATGACTTTAAAGAAAAGATTTTGAAAAAAAAGGATTTTATTATGGTAAAAGGAATTGTAAAAGTCTCACGTACATTTTGATTAACCAATGTCATTTTCTTCAGTATAAGTGACACGGTTTCGCTTATTGGATGATAAATAGCACGTGCCAAAATATATGTGATAAAATATTTACTTATTTAGCATCTGCTATAAAAATATGTCGATTTCGCTATTTGACTAGGACAATTTTTTGGATATTATAGCGAAAGAAATCTAATGTAATGATTTTTGGGTTAGAATCCAGCCCGCCGTTTTGATACGATAACGTAAATTTTTACTGGAAAATCGTCTATTATTGCAATTTCAACTTGATTTTAAAGAAATTGGGAAAACAAATACGATTGTTAACAAAGGAGAACTTTGAATAATTCATCCATATATTTCAAAGGCTCCTTTGCCTTTCATTTAGAAAGAAAATTACAACTTTTCGTGACAACTAATTTGCATATTTATTGTGAAAATACGATGACTTCGTAAAAGAAATGAAAGCGAAATTAATTTATCTTGCAAATTTGAGATATGCTAATATCGGGTAAGATATTGGTGAAATTCTAATTATGTCAAAAATAAAATAAATCATTATGGCCTTGGGGAGTGCAAAAGTAAAAAATTGGAGAAGTTTTTTCTTTTTATTTTATGTATTAGTAAACTAACGTTTAATTGGAAAGATGTCTAGGTGAAATCCTCTTCCCCTTGGGAGAAAATTAAGGGCCTTCTTCCAATGAAAAGAAATTAGAAATAGAGAGAGACGGCTAACAAACTGAAGGGCTTTCATAAGAAAAGTACAAATTAACGAGCAGGAGCAAAAAATGAAAGACAATTTTGTGAATTACGAATTATTAAAAGAAAGGCCATCTAGTTAATTAAAGGTATCTATTTACATACAAAAGGTTAAACACTGGTAAAATAGCAATGAAAAAGATCACTCAAGCTTTCGGATGCATCAGCAGCAGTCCTTCATCAGGAAAAATTACTCAAGATTACTCCTGATTTACTTACAATTATAATTACTTAAAAGGTTACTCCTGATGAAGGACTGCTGCTGATGCGTCCGAAAGCTTGAGTGATCTTTTTCATTGCTATTTTACCAGTGTTTAACCTTTTTATGTAATTTCCTCCCTGGTACCCTGTATTTTATTTCTATTAAAGGTATCTATTTCCCACAGTTCCAATTCAGAAAGCGAAAAATCCAGTGATTACAGATAAAATTGTTTCCCCTTTTTCTGCATTACGCTACGTAGTATAGGCGTAGCTAGGGGGCTGTAACCCCCCCCATCGCAAGAGGCAACAGTGCGGTCAAGAAGTTTTTTTAATCGTATAATAAAAAAATAAAACATAGTCCTTAAAAACATTTTGTTTTCAATTTTTTTAAATCTAATCTGCACCTCATAGATATAGGCACACGTGGGAATGTTTTCACCTTTGGGTCTGTGATTTAAGCGCCACCTACAGGTACTTTGAATCGTGAATAGAGGAGGGAGAGTCGCCACCATTCATGGCGAAGTCAATATCTTCCCATGAGGTGCTCGATTCGTTATCAGAATCGGCAAGAATATTAAAATTCAGATTGAAATAAAGTGTAAAGGAGAAATTCCAATTCCCGTATTGACCCTGCCCTGTCATATATAAATTGTGTTTCAATGTCAGATTTTTTTTTTCTTTCTCCTGCAAAATTATCTGAAAAAATACAAATTTCTAACCAAGATTTGAAATACGTAAGTTAACACCGAAATGCATTATAAATTTGTAACAAGGCTGGTTATAATAAGATGAAACTCTAAGTACAGTTAATATTTCATATACTAGTTTTGAACCCCCATTCCATCTGTTTGGCTACGTCACTGGTATACTACAATCTTATCCATTTCTGAGCTTCTTGGATGTGAAATGTTTTAATATTTAGGAGGAAAGTTTGCTCTTGACATCTATCGCTGAAATAACAACTGTTGATTAAAAGGAGTATTGTACTTGTGATGGGGGGAGAACAGTATTTCTTTATCTAGGTATGAGTTAAGATCCTGTTTGCTTCTTAGTACTTGTCATTCTATCGATTATATTAATTCTATTTTTAATCTAGTATCTGTTGTAAGGTATTATTACCCTCCGCAGGGATAACACAATTGCCAAATATGGTCAACACAAGAAAGCCTCCGGGGCGAGATTTTTGTGAGTTTTCGTGGGGGAATTTATTATACAATAATTTTTGCCACCCACGTAATGATTATAGCTCTAGTTTGAGCTATAATCTATACGTGGGTGGCAGAAATTATTGTATAACTCGTATCTGTGGTACTTTTAATTTTGTATTTGCATTTTCTCTTTAAGATTGCTTTATACACTGTAACGTAGCTAGTAACATTCGAGAGAGGCAATTGATTCTTGGCCGAATTAATTTAAAACTACATTTTATTAATTGAAAATAACTTTACTTTCTCTATATATAGGCAGCCCAGAGAGGGCTGCCTAATGGTAGCGTATCTCTCGGCGTCCAGGCTTCTCTCTGGTCTCAAGTCACTGTTACCATCCTATCCCCGGATCTGGTTCACACATGTCAAAGGTCGGATTCCAGATGTCAACCCAGATCCAGGGACTGTAATTTTATGTTAGAAATTCGAGTTGTATGGACGGAGTGTAGATCAGTAAATCTTCATGCTATGGCTGAGTTCAAAAGGGGATAAGTCAAGAGCCAGATTTCATATATCACGTGGCTGGTAAATGAGGGGTCGGTAAAGCCCTTCCTCCTTGCAGAACTTTCCTTTTAGTTATGAACGAAAAGTTTTAACAGGTCACTCATAACAGATGACAGCAAGGTGGAGCACAACGCAGCAAGATAACAATGCAGCCACACCAGTATGTCCAAACTTGAAGTAGGAAGGTGATGCTCTGTCATGCTTTAACTGGTGAAAGTTTATAATTAATATATATATATATATTAGGTGCCTTAACACCCTGTACAAGACACTTACAGGATGCATCTTTGAAAAAATAAGCCGGCACAGCGAAAGCAACAACCTAATGACCGAAGAACAAAAGGGATGCCAGAAAAGGACTCTGGGATGTAAAGAGCAGCTTACCATCGACTCAGTTATCCTGGAACAAGCAAGAAAACAAAAGCGAAAACTCAACACCGCATACATAGACTACAAGAAGGCTTTCGACTCTGTTCCGCACTCGTGGCTCCTTGAAATACTCAGCATATACAAAGTGCATCCCTCAATCATCCGATTCCTACAGAGCAGCATGAAACAATGGAGAACCCGGTTACAGCTAAACACGCCAGACAGTAAAATAGAATCGGCCGAGATCCCCATCCGGCGCGGAATCTTCCAAGGAGACGCATTAAGCCCCCAGTGGTTCTGCTTGGCGTTAAACCCTTTGTCAAGGATGCTGAACGCAAGTAAATACGGATACATGCTGAAGAAAGACAAGAGAAACCTACATAAAGTCTCCACCTCATGTACGTAGATGACATCAAGCTATACGCGCCAACAATCACCCAACTCCGACAACTCATCAGTATAACAGAGACATTCTCCAAGGACATAGGAATGGAATTCGGCCTCGATAAGTGCAAAATACAGAAGAATAGCAAAGAAGATTTACCAGGCATCGAACTTATCGAACCCGAAGACGGGAGACTACTGAAGACCTTGGACGAGGGCGAAATCTACAAATACCTAGGGGTAATGCAAACACGGCAGCAGGAGCACAAGAAAATCAAGGCTCAGCTCAAGCAAGTATTCCAAGAACGACTCAGAAGCATTGTGAAGACGAAATTGAGCGGGAAAAACATCACGCAAGCAATTAACGCATACGCAATACCAGTGCTCAGCTACTATTTTGGGATCATCAAATGGACCAACACTGAACTAGAACAGCTGCAGCCGAAAATGAGAACCATCCAAAGAAGAGCCGCGGAATTACACCCTGCAACGGTAATTGAACGGAAAACACTACCCCGGGAGGAGGGAGGACGAGGAAAAGTGGACCTCAAAGATCTACATGGTAAGCAAATCCAGAGCATGAGGCAATATTTCCAGTTGTAAAGTCTCCGGTCACCACTCATCCAAGCCACAATACTAGCAGATGCAAATTACACTCCCACTAAACCTGTGTAGTACCGAAGAGCGTGTCCTCGAAACAGACAACGAACAGAAACTGAGAACTTGGGCCGGAAAACCATTACATGGCAGGCACTACAATGACCTGCAACAACCACACGTTGACAAAAAGGCATCAAATTCTTGGCTGGCCAAAGGCACTCTCCAGCCAGAGACAGAAGGATTCATGCTAGCCATCCAAGACCAAGTGATCGCAACAAGGAACAATCAGAAATTCATCCAGAGAAAAGATATAGAAAGCGACAAATGCAGACACTGTCATGCGGCATCGGAGACAATCCAACACGTGATGGCAGGATGCAAGATCCTTGCGCAGTCAGACTACAAACATAGACACGATCAAGTAGCGAAAATAGTCCACCAGAAATTGGCAGCGAATGCTGGCTTTCTGACAGAAAAATGCCCGTACTACAAATATGAGCCAGAGACCGTGCATGAGAACGAAACACACAAGCTTTACTGGGATAGAGCAATCATAACAGACAAGACAGTCCCACATAACCGTCCTGACATAACCCTCGTCGATAAATCGAATAAGACCACGTACTTAATCGACATAGCAGTACCCAACACCAATAACATACAGACAACCTACACAACGAAAATCACCAAGTACCAAGATCTCAGACATGAAGTACGAGATATATGGGGTATGGAAAAGATCTTCATCATCCCGTTAGTCATCTCAGCAACAGGGATAGTACCAAAAACGCTTGCGACGAATTTGGGAATACTCAACATTGACCCAAACACCTACATTGAAATACAAAAAGCCACAATCCTAAACACGTGTCACATTGTCAGGAAGTTTCTAGACATGGCACATTAAGAAGTGATGTAAAAAGAGGCTTGAGAACATGGCGCTCTGCCCGTCCCAAAGCCTGTTTCCGCCAAGAATGGGCGAGGAAAATTTTTTATATATATCATCATCATCATATTCAACCATTATCTATCCACTGCTGGATGAAGGTCTCTCCAAATGCTTTCCACACAAGTCTATCCTGGGCCATTCGTTTCCACGTCACCCCAACCTGTTTTCTTATTTCATCCACCCATCTAGTTTGAGGACGTTTTCTAGGTCTTCGGTGGTCTCTTGGAATCCAGTTCAGAATTTCTGTTGTCCATCGTTGATCAGTTGATGAGTAGTGAGGAAACTTTTTCTAGGTTGTAGGAAATTCTCGGGGTTTTACGATCAATAGTGCATCTTGGTAGTAAATTCGATATTTTAATAAATACCGGAAAATGATCTGAGATTCCCGTTTGAATTATGCCTGCCTGAAATGGATAGTCGGTGATGTTGGAATAAATATGATCTAGGAGGGTTTTTGACACGTCTGTAACTCTGGTAGCTTTATTAGTGAAAGCAATGCAGCCGTGGGAAGCGAGGATGTTAGATAAAGAACGGTTAATAGGGGTGTTCTCGAGCGAAATTATATTAAAATCACCGCAAAGTATTAAATTCGATTTTGAAAAATTTTGGAAAAAAGAAATTTCAAGTGCTTTAAGGAAGTCGGCTGCATTGTTGTTTGGTGAACGATAAATAACATCCACAGAAACTGTATTCAGGGGGGAAATAAGTATTTATGTCCAGAAAGAGTGATTCACAGGAATCAATTGGGCCGACGTTTTTAATTTTGTAATTAACCGTTTTATGCACGTAAATGGCTACACCCCCGTGAGAGCTGTCTGGTCTGGAGACGTGTTCTAGACGGTAATTATCTAGATTTAAATATTAATATGCAATAAAGGTTATTGCATGTTAAAACACTTTTTCGTTGTTAATATTAATAAATTGCCTGCTCCGCAGCGCCATTTCCTTCCCTAGCGGCCGAAATATGAACTCAATTTTTTTCTTTCAGAAATCAAAACCGCATACAAGGAGAGCATGTGTACGAAATTTGGGTGAAATTGGCCGAGTAGTTTTCTCTGGGGAGAGGTCTAAACACCTCCTGTTTAATTTGGATCATCCTATACTTTCCATACTCTGTATATAATGGATGCCTGGAAAATAAATTTGAATCTAAATTGATTACGTAATTAGTTTTTGTGGCAATCTTGCAGAAATGGACGTCTCAGGTTCAGAAACGTATCTGTACCTCATGGAGCTGTCAGGGAAACACTCACCAGAGTTTTTAGTTTAATAGAAACAATTGCCATACACCTGTAATATAACGTATAGTATACAACGTATTATATATATATAATTATATTATAGGTATAATATATACGCCGTATTATACCTATAATATAACGTATAGTATATAACGTATTAGTATACAATTAAGATGAATTATCTTTTAGAAGTAAAACAAATTTTATCTTCATATTAAATCTCGTTGGAAGTTCTTACAGAAAATTAAAAGTTTATTATCTTTTGGGTCTTAAAACAACTCTGATTAAAGAATGTGGAGATAATGAGATCAGACTTCTAATTAATTTACTTGCTACAAAACTCAAATTACAGTTTTTCATAACCAATTTTCGTTTAATTTTTTTTCTTATCTTTAATTACTCTTTATTTTATCAAACAAGAAACTACCTTCTTTTGGAATAGCAATGAACAGCATGTCATTATTTCGAGTTTTGTTTTAAATATAATTTTTAACTTAAATTAGCGATGATTAAACTTACATTATTAAAATTCTTCTTCGTTAAATTAGACTCTCTTTTAAATAATATATTTTAAATAAAATTTCACTTAATTTATTACTTTTGGTGAAGTATCCAATCAGCAACGAATAATTATGTTTTCTGATTCGATGTTCCCTAATGGTCTAATGGTTAAAGCCGCACCTCTAGGCTTAGTTCGACTTATAATATAGGTATACTTGTACGATACACAGGGGTTCGAAGAACCTGCCAAGTCCACGGCCCTTCTTAAGGCGACCCCATTGCAGTTTTAAAGACGTAAAATATACAAATGTTTTGAATAAAATTAAAAATTGTCTATAAATTTATTTTTGTAGGCATAACTGATTTAAATTTACACATGACTCAAGTCTAAATCTGCATCACGTGATTGATAGGCTGAATGCGGCTAGTAAAACGTAATTCCATGAAAGACAAACGAAAATTATTTTTAAATGACATGATTATTCAATATTAACTTAACGTAGCTCATAATGTTTTGAATTAAACACACAGATATAGCATATGTAAATTTGCATTAACATTTTGTTGTGAGAAATGTGTGTGTGGCCATAAGATATTTCACACAATATGTGCTTTCTATCTTAACTGAGGAAAAGAATTAAAAATACCATATTTCAAGCGTTCCTTGGAAAAAAAAGACAAGTAATTTTAGCATTGTCAGGATGAGAGAAAGCTTTTTCAGAAAATATTTGCCGTAAACTAGAGATATACCATACTTTTGAGATCCTTTTTCATAATACGTATTGCCACTGAATGCAGCTCCATTAACATAAATTTCAACTTGGCAATTAAAGTTTGCTTTTTTTCAAAAGGCGTGAAATGGTCCTGTGGTATTCGGAAAGAACCCATTACATCTAATTTAACAATCGTTGAAAAGAAACAAGTAAGGATCGTAGATATGGCAGTACTAGGAGAAGATAGAATAGAAGACATATAATTTGACAAGACTATTAATTACAAAGATTTACATAATAAGAACGACTGTGGAAGGAAAAAAGTGATAATTATACATCGTAGTCCTTGACGTAGCAATTCAAAACTCATGAGGGAGGACTCAAGTGGCTATGGAGGACTCAAGCGCCTTTAAAGAAGATTTTGTGATGCGGACTATGAGAAAATGATGTGTTTTGATATCCAAGGGGGTCGGATTCAGCCCCTTAAACGCTCCGAGTTCCTGCTCCACTGATCGTAGTAGACGCCTTGGATATAATTCTAAAAAAGAATTAATTTAATTTCAATACATCAGGGATCGATTAAATGACATTAGACTGAGAATAAAAAATGGCCATCACGGTAAGTTGGTGAGCGCCCTAACCAATCGTTATATCCTAAACTTAAATTAAAAAGTATACCTTTTAAATATCTATATATGCATACAGCAGTACAATATTAAGGTTTCATTAGGCAATAGACAACTTTTTCGGGCACTATAATATAAATTAAGCCTGTATAATTGCAATAGGACCCGTATATGGAGATATATAAAGAGCGTGTAACGATATATACAACGAGTGTATAACGGAGATTTTTGGACCAAAAAAATGGTAGCTGAAGCTGTTCTGGAATTTAAATTTTAAACTTTGAAAATAAAATCGGTACAATTGACATAGTTCCTCGCAATGTACAGAAAAAACTGTAAAATTCATGAAAATTCGCGCCTCGATAAAATAACTGTGCGTAAATTACTTCAGATAAAAAAGTAATCATAAAAACATTGTAAATTACTGTCTTCAGTCAATGTCATGGTCTAATTAGCAACGATTTTGAAGTAGCATTGAGATATCGCCACGTCGGGCCGCTCGGCAAAAGCGGGCCCTAGATATTCGTATTGTTTGTCTATGCAATAACCCGGCCTTGGTGTACAGTAATATATCGCATTAACGAATTCCAAGGGGCGCTCCCCCTGGAATACGTTAATGCGATGTTGTCTCTGTTTGATGACGTTGTCTCTCTCCGCCCGGGCGGAGAGACAACGTCGTCAAACACAAAAAGACATTAATTATGTTTATTCCTGATGAAGGACTGATGCGTCCGAAAACTTATGGGATCTTTTTTCATTTGCTACTTTACCAGTGTTCAATCTTTTGTATGTAAATTAATTAGAATGTTTGCAATTCTATAAAGTATTTGTCAGGATCTCAAAATTTAATCGTAAAACAGAAACACTCTTTAACCAGAACGATATTTGTGGGAGAGTTACTTCAGGGAGCAACATGTCAACGGGTCGTTAATTTTTTAACCACTCTTTATTGCATTTTGATATAGTAGAATTACTTGTAGTTTTAACTGCTGTAGAGTTCGAAAGCTTGATGAACTTTTCTATTTGCTATTTTACTAGTGTCTAAACCTTTATATGTAAAAGTATAATTACTGCGACTGCCTCCCTATGTTTTGTGTTTCTTAATGTAATCGAAGCATTTTGTCAATACATTTACCAGCATCTCTTTTACTCTTTCCTCAGCTACTTGCAGAATATCTATTGTAATGCCATGGTTACCTGGAGCCTTTCTTCTCTTCATATACCCCTGTTTGTAAAAATTGCAACACCATGAAGGAATCATGTGATTGAGCTGAAACTTTCAGGAAATGCAAATTAGGGTATGCTATTCAAATGATTAGAATTTCAGAGTCATCACGCATGCGTGGGCTGAGCAGCGCCCTCTGAACTGCTGATGGATCCGTATAAATAGAGGGCTGTAGCGGGGCGTGTATGGCTATCTGCTAGTGGTAAACGTTACATGAGACGTCACTATGCCTCTACGACGAAAGAGGGCGACATTTCAGCAAGTTACGGAGTTTGAACGGGGACGAATGATCGGCTTTCGTGAAGGAGGGTTTTCTTATCGTGCAATAGCAGCTCGTATGGGGCGTAACAGCAGCACAGTGATGCGAGTGTGGAAGCAGTGGGTTCAAGAGAACCAGACAACTCGGAAATCCGGGAGTGGACGCCGAAAGGTGACGTCAGCACGGGATGATAGACACCTGGTCCGCATGGCGGTGACGGACCGTTTTGCTTCATCTGGACAGTTGGCAGAACGTTGGTGCACTGCTACAGGTGTATCATTGTGTGCTTCATCAATTCGTCGGCGTCTACTGCACCGTGGACTGCGTGCAAGAGTTCCTTTATACAGGATCCCCCTGACGCAAAACCATCGGCGCCTGCGGCTACAATGGGCTCATGGACATAGAGACTGGCGTGCTGATTGGCAACAAGTGGTGTTTTCTGATGAATCCCGCTTTAATTTGGGGTACAGTGATGGCCGCATCCGTGTTAGACGCTATACCGGTGAACGCCACCTTCCGGAGTGCATTATCCAACGTCATAGTGGACGAATCCCCAGCGTTATGGTCTGGGGTGCGATTGCGTATCATGGACGATCTCAGCTGCTACGAATTGTGGGTAATCTTAACAGCAACCGGTACATCAATGAAGTTCTGGAGCCCGAAGTTGTTCCCTTCCTTCAAGGCATTCCCGGAGCTGTATTTCAACAGGACAATGCCCGCCCACATATTGCCAGGAATGTTCAAGACTTCTTTTCATCACAACAGATACAGCTTCTTCCTTGGCCTGCCTATTCGCCGGATATGTCGCCGATTGAACATGTGTGGGATTTCGTTGGTCGGCGTCTCGCTCGTGATCCTCGTCCCATAGCTACTACAGATGAACTTTGGGGTCGCATACAAGCAATCTGGAATGCTCTTCCTCAGGCACACATTCAACATCTGTTTGATTCCATGCCACGTCGTATAGCATCACTTATTGCAGCGCGTGGTGGCTTCACCAAATACTGATTTTCGACATGTAATATTGTTTTTTTGCTTTGTAATTTTAATCGTTTATTTGTATCAACACAGGTCGTTTGTACATTAAATTTCATTCAATTCGGACGAGTCCTTCATGGTGTTGCAATTTTTACAAACATGAGTATATATTTGATTACACAAGCTGTTTCTTGTAAGGTATTACTATCCTTTTCAGGATTAATGGAATTGCTAAATGGTCAATAATTAGTTCTATTAAATAATCAAACATTCCCAATGAAAAGAATTATCCTTCGGTACCTTGTGGGAGCGAAAATTCTATCTTCTTGATAGTTTATCCGTAGTGAGTGCCTTATATACGCTCGAAGGGCGGTGGATGATCGACGCCCGCAGCTTAATGCTTAGAGCAGTTGCCTGGCAATCAAGAAGATTCGGGTTCGGCACCCAGCACGCGCCGACAAATAATCTGTTTGCTTGTTAGTATTTGATCATCTAATACAATCACATGATCAGTTTTGATGAGAATTAAGCTCATAAAATATTTCTAGATGAGCTGTTGACTTGAACTTCGTTCTTAAAATAAGGATGTTTATGAATAAGTCAAAACAGTTATCCAAGATGCTTCTTGCTGCGAGAATTTGAGTGCTGTTCTTTCGGATGTGTTTCAGTAGCTTAAATCAATTCTTTGCTTCCTTTGTAGAGTTTATAGCAGAATTCTTCTACGCTTCTGGTTGTTTCTTCAAAAAAATTTCTTACAGTGCCATACGCTCCACTTCCAGCAGTGATTTGTTCTTTTTTAAAAACCAAGCGTTCTTTAATATTCTTAAAGTCTTTGTTGCCTTTAATGCCTTTCCGTGCTACATACATAACGCACGAATGGATTTCTTCGCACTTTTCTTTATTCTTATGTAAAAGGTTTCAAAAGTTTGAGATGCATTAAATCCTTAAAATGCATCAAGTCCCAACATTTTCATGTTTCTTCATCACTTTTATGTACCAGATGCCATAGTTTGATAAAAGAAAATTTAAATTCGATAATATAATGCGAATATTAGGAATTGAAGTTCGAAAAATGAATAATTGGGTCAGAGAAATGAAAAAAGATGAATTGCAGCCACGGATTACAGTGCAGGTTAAGCTGGCATAGGAATCTGCAAGTCTGCGGCTTCACAGGATTTGAGAGACAGGGTGTTATATAAGTTCGTGAGTTATTTTAACCTTGTTCATATACAAATGTCCGAGAAAATTCCTCATATTAAATAATCTGAATATTAACCCTTAATTGGTCTGGTGAAAAAAAATTGCATCAAAACTCTAGTGGGGTCTGAGAAACCCCAATCAAACAAATCAGATTTTAGTACAAATATTTACATTTAATTGCCATATAAGTTACTTCCATCTGCATATGTACATAAGGTACATACATGTGCAATGTTATTTTGCACAGTCCGAGCATATACATAAGCTATGTTCCAAGCAAAGGAGTTTCTCATGCTGTACCCAAAAGAATTTAGTCTTTCTGTCTCTTTCTCGAGGGCATTGCTGGCAATGTCCTATTCGAACATGTGGAACTGGTTGTTCCCATTCTTCATCTTCACCTCTAACCGTTTCCCTTCTCTCAGCTCTTGTCTGGGCACAGTGAAAGCGCAAGGCAGCAAGAATGAACAAGAATCTATTCACACTCATGGTGGCACGGAAGATATCTGTATCTGTACTGTCGGCAGCAAAAAGGCTGGAAACATCTTTGTTTCCCGATTTCATAACGCCTGCCAGGTATAACTAGTCCACCACTGCGTTGATTTCAACCATATCAACGTCGCTCACAAACGATGGCAGAGGTTCTTTATACTTGTTTCTCATTTGTCAGATTTTAGTATTTGTGTTGTCTACTATAATTTGTAGCATGCCATTAGTGATATACAATTGCCACGCATCTAATACGTCGCCATCATGGATATCCTTTGCGGCTCCTCGAACCCCTGGCAACCTGAAAACTATGTCCTTCGCAAGTGTATATCCCTGTGCAGGGTGTTTCTTGTTCTATTTGAAAGTTTTATTCTTTCCATAAAAGTAGCTTGAAGTACAAGTACGCACACCATATTTTTCACTGTCATCAGTATCCTCTGAGGTTGATTTTTTACCAGACTCCACAACACCGTCAGAGATTTCCGAGGGAGATGATAATTCATCTTCATTGTCATCACTGAGAGTTGAGTCATCCAGCAGACGCTGGACTTCTTCATCCGTCAAAAACTTCTTACTAACCATTGGACATCAACTTCTGCAAATATTACAAAAATTTAATGCACAAAACCTGCAGAAAGTTCCACAGAAGTTGTTCACTTCAATCAAGAAAACACTAACGTAAACACTCTGGTGGGGTCTCACACACACCCACGACTGCTCTTAACTGTCAGGCAGCACGGAATAAATTCAAAGTAATGCCACTTGCAGAGTCATCTGTAGGCTAAAAGAGAATACCAAAACCGGCAAAGCCATCTGTTGTCCAGGTTGGAAGGTACGTGCAGAAAAAGATGGCATGGGGTCTATCAGACCCCACTAGGCAAGTTAAGGATTAAGGATCCTTGGCGTCAAAGCCATATAGGTGACTTGTTTATCGAATTTCTCCAGAGCAAAATTCTTCCAATGCGGGACCATAAAAACCTTAATTAAATGGCGACCAATAATCTTTATGAATAGAGGATAAATTCTCATTCGAAGTCGTCCGTTGAGAAGTGGCTTCACGTTTATTGTCCTTATTTTAAGTTGCATTTATATGCAAAATTGAAAAAAAAAGAATTCAGAGCGAACAAAAGGGACAGTGGGATTTCCGGTCATTCGTAAGGCAACTGTTTATTTTTAATAGTTACTAAAAAAACTTCAGGACCACTAAAATACGGGACAAGACGTTTAGGAAACGGAAGCGTTTGAGGATCATTCACGGGAAAAATTTGGTTACTGTCACTGTCTAGGTTTCTAAGTTCGATTCATAGATGTACGTTTTTTTTCGCTCTGTCAAATAAATCCATATGCTGAAAGAATGCCAAAAAAGGTTAATTGCCAACAGTTTGGAAAAATCGTTTCATTTACCATATCAAAACTAAATTTTTAAGGAGGGGAAAACAAACAAACAAACAAACAAACCAGGACGACGTTCCCAACTCCGGGATGGAACGCATTACACTCTACTAGAATATGAAAACAAGACATTTAAAAGCTAGATGTTTAATGGCCATTAACGGGGTAAGCGGTGTTTGTCATTGTATAGGGTTCTGAATTTGATCTAAGAAAGTACGAGCGTGTTCATCTTTTTTTTTCTTCTAAAAAATATTTTGTTCTGAAAAATGAAACGATGCACAGAAAAAAAGGGGACAAACTTTAAATGTCAATTATGTGATAGAAGGTTTTCATTTACGAAGGCAAAACTAATTTTTAAGGGAAAGTAAAGATGACATCCTCAGGTTCCGATGTATGTCGAAAAGTCAGTTTTATCCTTAAGAAGAAATACATTGCCATATTAAATCCTTCTTAATGAACACCTACGTTTTCCGGACAACTTTATAATTTCGAATTAAAATGTTTCGTTATCCCCTACAGTATTCGATTTACTCAGGCGCTAACTAGCCATTGGCTCAATTCTTCAGGAGCCTATTATATTCTCCCGGTAATTGGATAAAATGGTGAAATTCTGGCTAGGACAAAATGGCGTAAATTTGGGGCGACAGAATGGCGAGATTTTATTTAGAGTGGACGAAATGGCGAGACTTTCGAGTGGACAAGATTTGGCGAAATGGCGAGAGGCAGTTGCACGTAGATACATTATTGGGGGAGGGGGAGGGGCACAAAGCAACAAAAGTAGTAGTGGATACGGACTTTCTTGGGGGGGGCATGGGGCCTCATAAAACAATGGAGGTTACAGTATTTAATATAATACAATAAAGGAGGCACTGAACCAAAATAGACAGTTAGGGGTAGGGGGGAATGAAAGCTTTAACGAAACGGGCATTGTTCAAAATAAGCAGTGGCTCGCAGATACGTCATTAAAGGGGCATAAAGCAACATTTCGTCAGCCCCAAATTCCGAAAGTTTCACCATTTTGTCCGTCGCCTTTTTGTCCTAAAACCCTGTTCTTCCAGCCTAGGGCCTATAAAACTCTTAACCAGACAATGTAGGTTACTTTGTTATGCTAGATATTTGTGTTTGGGTTCACAAGATGTTTGCCATTCTTATTCTTTATAAAGCTTTTATTTCAGGCAAATGAGGAAATACTAGGATTGAAGACGGCTTTGTTTGCTCATGTATTGATAGAGGGAAAGTGTTTCTCGAACTTTGTAACAGGCTTGCTTCCTTACGCAGAAGGTTCGACTTCATATCTTATTTATTTCGTCTTTCTTCTTTTATAAAGAAATGTCAGTATTTCATTCATATAAAGCTGGGAACGTGGTAGCTAGTCTCCTCCAAGTTTTGATCTACTTCACTTTCCTGCGTTATCTCCAGCTTAGCCTAACTTTGAGTATTGAACTTCCTTTTAGCAAAGGGGAAACGAATTATAAGGAACAGGAAATTACCTGCCTCTTTAAACCTCGAAGGAACGAGGCAAGAATTTAAGTTCGATTAGATGAAAGTGAACGTGAAAAGCCTTTTTGTTCATTTCACCTCCCTGATACGTCGACTTAAGTTTCAACTACTATTGTGATCCAATACGGATAAATAATAAAATGGAACATGGTATAGCTTTGTGTTGCGTATATCTTATTACATGTAGCAGTAAAAAAATAATTAATATATAAGATTAAAAACTTGTGTAATTTTAAATTTCTCTCCTTACGTTGTGCGTTTGCACATCTCTAAAATATGTAGTATATAATATCAATATTCTAATATGTAATAAGTATATAGTATCAATATTTTAAACTATAATTTCGACCAAAATCCAAGAAGAAAATTTCAGCTTAAACTGTCTAAAATAAGAACTGAATTATCTGTGAAAGGTATAGAATATGTAGGTATTAAATACTTATACCGGGATGGTACAAGATTGGACGATATTACTGCTCATATCGAGTGCCCCCAGTTCGGTTCTGGGCCACAGAGAGGTCCCTTTTTACTTCGACATAAATATCTCTCGGTCGCGCTTAACAACGCGAATTTCAAAAATGTTATCCATCAATATAGCAGGGTTTGTATTCTCTATTTTCCTCTGCAAATGCACCAACCGAATCGAGTAGACGTACGTATTTTTTCTTTCGTCGCTAGAAAGATTAAATATATTTTGGTTTGAAGTTCTATCTCTGCAAGCTATATATGATTTTTTTATATAGGTATAATTTTAGGTATAGATTATATTCCTTTTTTTCTTTTTCTGCATATGCAATGCATGATTTACTCTAAAATTCTCTGGCGCAAAACTTGGTAGTACGAGTTTCTTCATATGTAAAAGTCTTTTCTTATTGCTAATCAGTAAAAGCAGGTAAAATGTTAATAATTAAGCTATATTTTACAATAGATTCTACAAATTATTTCGCCTGAAATAAAATTTATTTATTATTATTTATTAACATTTTTACCTGCTTTGTACGGCCCTGAGGTCGCAAATAGTGGAGCTTATAAAGGATGGCAGGCTTTGTCATCCACTCCCAAATAATATTTACCTACCTCTTTACATATAGTAGCATCCTATGTTCACCATACTTTAAGTTTTAATATTCAGCACGCAAAATTGATTTAAAAATGCTTTCATAGATAGATATAGACAGAATCTCGAAAGCGAGAAGTTATTGCGCTGACTTTCATTTTTGAAGGGTGACAGTTGTAAAGCAACTTTTCTCTTAATGGATGATTATATCCCCTCTCCGTCTTTGCTTTCATATAACAAGAGTTCCAAACGCTGCCCAGGATCTGTCAAGCCAGATTAGGGGCCAGAGCCAAATATCCAACCAGGGCCCTTCAATACGTACTGGCAACAATATTATTCAATAAGTAAGTAACAAATGCAAACTCTTGTTTTATATATATATATATATATATATATATATATATATATATCAGCTGCATATTCAATAGTTAAAAAAAAGCCATTTTCAATGACGCCTAATTTATAATTAAGAAAAAATGTAATATTATTAAATTACTAAGTTATAATTAAAAAATTCTGTTTCAAACTGACATTTTAAACTTGCTTGCTTGGTTGATGGTATTTTTATGGCGAAAGGACAAAAGGGTCATTCTGCGATTTAAATTTGCTAAAAGATATCACAAAATTTTGGGGCCCATGTGTTAATCGGGCCCTTTCTCAGCCCAGGACCTCTAAATGTCTGGTCATCCCTGATTGGAAGGTCAAGATACGCTACTCATATATAACATCGCTACTCATATATAACGCAGTTCGTAGTATACGCTTATTAATTTTAATTAGAAAGGGAAAGAGAGAGAGATATGGACTGTGCCCCCTGTCCAGTTCACTCTTATGAGCGATAGGACTTACGTCCTTACGGGCTATAGGACTTACGCCCTTACGGGCTATAGGACTCACCCCCTTAGATAATCCAAGGTATGCGCCTTTTGAGAGTACTCAGTCCGCCCCTGGATGTGGAAGAGTTTAAATATATAAAGCATACTGGATAATTATAAAGAGTAAATACAGTGTCAACGAAATAACACAGTCCACTCAGCGGATGATTTAAGCAATGACGTCACGGCGCCGTCAGCGGGGAGGGGGGGACAGGGGGACCCGTCCACCAATGTTGGTGTTAGGGTTCCATATCCCCCTTCAATTTCAAACAAAATGCCTTTTACTGGCGTATTGCCCCAATATCTATAGGCCGTCGGCGCCAATGAATGACGTCATGACATGATGTCGTGAAATAGGGTCATGTCATGACATGTCACATGGGAATACTATTTAATATCAATTTACAGTTGTCATAATTAAGATTTACCATTATATTTAGTGAGTAGTGTGTGCACTGATTTGATACAGAGAATGGTTGAGTATAGAGACATCTACCACATCAGTAGTATGTCTGATGACGAAGAAAATTCAAACATACTCTAAATTAACTGTAATATAATTTGATTTATTTATCATCTACCAAAATGAATATGCAATTTTATTTTCCAGCGCTAACATTTTGATAAATATTCTATCTTAATTTTATGCCTTATCCGAGGGCAGCATGGGATTGGTTATTCTGGACCCAATCCCAAGTGGCCATAAGAACAGGATCGTATTTAGGATATCAGCGCCCCTAGGCACTTCTGCCGTCTGCGCCCTCAACAATTCCATCCACCTCTTATTGCCTCTTCCTCCGCCCCTCCATTCTTAAATTAAAAATAAAATTTAATTAAATGAAGCTTAATTAGCGAATCAACAGTTTATTATAGTTAAATAATACTTACTAGATTCTATAAGTAAGGTACAAAAAATAACGCATGGGAAATATGTTTTGAATTTTTTTTTAGATTTTTTATGATATCGTTAAATGTATTAGAATAGTAAAAAAATTTAGTTCATGAAATAATATAAACTCTTTGCATATATATCATGAAAATCTTTCTCATCATTTTCACTTTCATGTTGTTTACACTTTTATTAATGCAGAGATTCGAAGCGAAGTAAAAGATCCTTTACTTCGCTCTTAGTTTTTTAAGCTTTTAGCTAAAAAAATTTTGATACTTTTCCAAATTTTGGGCCCTTAAAAATTTTGCGCTCTAGGCACGGTCCTAGTCGGCCTAATGGGAAATGCGACCCTGTATAGGAATGTGTAGGCGGTTAATGAGATTTTAGGTGGTTAGCTTTTTTAAAAATGGATTGTATAAATTTTATTCATACCTTGAGTTCGGTGGTTTATAAACCCATACGTAAGACGAAGAACGAATGGGAATCAGAATAGATAATCCAATGGTGGAAAAAAACACAATACAGTTGACGTAATACTCGAAACGCCAAATGAAATTTAATTTTCAATAATAAGATTCACAACACTGATACGCATATCACACACGGATGATGAATTTGATTCATTGAAGCACACAATCTTCGAATATAAGTAACCATTTAGGTTACTGAATTAAAATAACAAGATTTACAGATTTCGATTTTGCACCATCAGCCAACGCCCTTAGCTGAGACGCTTAATTTCATAAACACGATGTATTCATAACAAATGATAAATTTGAATAATATTCAAAGATTTAAACTATGAACGGGGATACGCTCTGACGCTCAAACGCCGATTCCGAAACTAGACTCAAACGCTTTTTAAAAATACAGAAAAAAAACCAATGAAATATCCCAGTTGTGGCGCCATCTATTGTTTCTACTATACACTAAAACAGTTCAAGACTGAACATATTGCATTGGATTAGCCCGACATTAAGTCCTTATCGTGTGTTGCTAAGAAGGTTTAAACACAGATTTGTTTACTACATACAAAAAACGTATGTGTCTTGTCTGGAATAAAGTTTGAATACTTTAATATTTTTACGTATATTCTAAAGGGAACTCATAGTAGGAGATGCGCATTTTGGAGAAAACACAAAATAACATAACACTTTTCTTAGTTTTATCTATACATGGTTTTTCATGAATAAAGGTTGGCATGTTATAAAAGCATGACAATTTATATTCGCGGTCCCGCGTTGTAGAGGAATATTTCCAGAAATTCATTTTATAGCATAGGATCAAACAGAATATAAAGTCAATGTCAAACAAAATAGGCATGACAAAACAAAGTCCCCTTTGGATAAATAGTTTAAAGAAAGGGTTCAGGGATGAAAATATTAAGTTATAGGAAGCGAAAAACAGCAGAATATTTAAAGTTTTTACATATACAAAAGATATAATATTATATAATATAAAGCAATATTAGATGAAATAACATAGCAATAAAATACAACGAGCTCCAAGGGAAAATGATTATAATTCATCAAAAACGAAAATAATAATTAGCAAATTTATAAAAATTCTGACATATATTGTTTCTTTGAATACAAATTTTAAACTAATTACTAATTGAAATGTTCTTCGTCTTCTTGATTACAGATTAAAATATTTCTTTCAAAGTTGTCTGATTGCTTTTATTATATATTTCTTTCAGTCAATTATTGGGGCAGTATAAGAAAGGTATATTATTTGTGAGAAAATCAACATAGTATGATATGTACAAAGAAAGTACGTTTTGAAATTGGAGTACGGAAAGTTACTCCGTAATCTTGAGATTTAATAAAAACTGACATTGTTGTTAATAGCTCCTACTAATAAATTTATTTCAGGCTGATTTTTAATCAGGGGCGGATTGGGTCTTCGGTACTCAGGCCGATGCGCCTTCATGGACGATAAGACTCGCGCTTCCGAATGGTTAAGGACTGGCGCCCTATGAAAATCTGAATTATGCGCCCTACGAGAGAACCCAGTCCGCCCCTGTTTTTACTACTTTTTTTACAAAGAAGATAAATATCTTCAACATATTTGAAGTAACAGATTAGGGCGGTGCGACTAGTACCGTGGTACTTGGCGCCAAGCCAAAGGGATTCGACAAATTGGCCTGACGACTGCGAAGTGCCGACACGAAGTCAAATCTAATTTGATCGTACAGTGAAACCCTTCATTTGCGAACACTCGAAGGACAGAAGAATTTGACCGTAAAAGAGGGGGTGACCGTAAAAGAAGAGTTCAATCTGAAGTATATTAAATATTACATTAAGATACTTCATTTCGAAACATGAATTTTTAAGCACGTAAGATAGGTTTAAGATAAGGAAGGTAAACATTTGTTGACTATAACAAATAAATTTGCAATACAACGTTAAGTATTAAAATTCATTTGTCTAAGAAAAAAATTGATTAATAACCGTTTGATGGTTTATACTCACCAGTCCCTCTCCTTCGAAATGTGTTTTTAACTGTGAGATTAAATTCACAAATGTAAGAGAATTGGAAACATTTGGTATGAAATACCGTGTAAAAGCAATTGAAATTAAAAATAGTTGCAGCGACCTGCAAGAAATCGGTTCGCGACCTCCAGGCTAAGAACAACTGCTCTATTATATAAAAAAATTAATGTTAGAAAGTAGGCCCACGTTTTGCTCTAAGCTTGTTTCAGTATTCTCGAAAAGTATGAAAAATATTTAACCCTCGGCTGAAAATAAAAATTCTGACTGTGTGTATTCGAATAGTTCGTTCTTAAATACTTTGAACAGTTCGTATTTAAATATCTGGACTCATAGCTGTAATCTGGCGGGGGCAAGGGAGGGGCGCATGCCCCAGTTTTCTAAAACAGAGGCAAAATCGTATTTTTTTCGACAATTTTTTTTATCCCTCAGCTTACGTCATATTTAAATCTCAAGTTACGCCTATAATTGAAATAATTGGTATCCAAATACACGGAACCTAAATTGTTCATACGTTGATTTAATAGACCGAAATTGTGTTTTTTTGGGAAATTTTCAAACCACTCATTAATTTACTAAGTACAGAAGTACTTTGGCATTTGGAATAAACAACAGATCATTAAAATTTCAAGTATTTTTAAAATTAAAGAAAAAATTTATTCTTTGAAACTCAAACAATTTAACCACTGTGTCCTAACAGGTATCAGCCTGTTCTTTTCTTTAAATTTCATTTTTCTTTCTTTAAATTTATTTCGATTTCATTCGAGTTTTGATATTTTTTCGGTTGATACATCTGTCTTTTCACGGTTGAAGTACATTCGAATTTGGTCGAAATTGGAATTAATTAATAAAATTAAAAGTGTGTGTTTGCTATATTATATAAACAATTTCCCATTCCATGTATAATTATGATGTTTATTTAGTATATAGTGAAGATAGAGTAGTTATAGTTGTATATAGTAAAGATAGAGTAGTTATAGTTGTATATAGTGAAGATAGAGTAGTTATAGTTGTATATAGTGAAGATAGAGTAGTTATAGTTGTATATAGTGAAGTTAGAGTAGTCATAGTTGTATATAGTGAAGTATAAGTGAAGTTATAAGTTTAGTAATAAGTCGAATTTTTGCAAATTGAAGATGTTTCCATGCTATATCGCTAGACATTCAACAATTACACACATCTTCAAATTACTAATTTTTTTTGCATATTTAAGAGCGTCTCGTCAAAAAATTCGAATTAAACGGTTTTCTCTGAAACGTAGACTTCCCTGTTCGTTTTTCCTCAGCAACAATATTATTTAAAAAGCGAATAAAGTTTTTAGAATGACTTTGGAAAATGGTTTAGGATTTTTTTTTAAATATTCTAAGCCGATAAATCATATTTAATTATTTATGAGGTTATGCGTGCGCAGTCTGATACGTTACGTCAGTCATACGCTACGTATGACTACAGCGCAAAAGCATTTGTCAGGTAGCCTGATCGCGGTATTCAACTCCAAAATGTGACGTAAATAGCTTTTTAGTTTAGTGTTCCCTATCTTCAAATAAAGTTTGTATAGGAAGTTTTATATTACCCTACATATTCAGACATGTCAAAAATTGCTTTCTTCTATTTCCTTCTGGGAGTCAGGAACGGCTTAACCGCTGGGCCACACGGGCGGCCGCTAGGGGCCCCGTAAACTGAAATTAAGTTTAAATTTTTTTATTGACTCAATAGTCAGTCAATAAATCCGCTTTTCTTCGAAGCTCATTATTTTAAATATTTAGATTCATTAGTAATGAAACTTATGGGAGAATTTTAAATAAACAGTGTTATAATACAGCTTGAGCTTAAACATCAGGCCCCTGAAGGGGCCCCAAAATTGTGGGTCCCTATTCCCGGACCAACACGTAAATTCGGCAATTAAACACATAAATTTTTCAAATTTCAATTAAATTTGGCACTGGCTTAATGTCATGACTAATTGTAGTGCGTTCGTCTACCGTGCATTAACCCTGGTACGATTCAAATGGTGGCGCAAAAAGCATGCCGCATCCTCTTCTGGGGTTTAACCCCTAGGCAAAAGAGGTTTGGGTCATTCGGAAGCGTCTAGGTTCCAGCGTAGCAAACTCTTAGTTGACCTTTCGCTTTAAAACATAAACAAGCTGGTGAGCATTATTTTAACAGCGGCAAAAATCTATAATTAGCAAGAAAAGGTTTCATTATTTAAAATCTTTAAAATGCAAATTATGAAAATCGATTTTGAGGATGAAAGTTAAAAGAATGATGATATAATTGTGGAAGCTAAATGCGGCAAGTAATCCGAAAGTGAATAAAAAACGTTTGATTTTTTTCTCATAAATTTAATAGCGATGCGTCGATAGAAATTATCGATATAATTTGTCAATATCGATCAATAAACTAATATCTGTTTTCGAAATTCATTAAAGTTTTTTATTCACCGCATCTTTAATAAATTACACACGCAGAGAGGTTTTTCGTGGGTTCAATAATAGTTAAGCTTCCATTAATTTCTATAAAAAATTAAATTGAAGAGGTTGAGTTTAACTTATTGCAGTTACTTTTATTGGTTATAAATAGAATCAATGTTTTCCCAAGAATACCAAGAATCGCCCGACTACCACTATACTAAAGCATCCACGTAAGCCTCATTTTTTAAATGTACATCGTTGAAAATATTAATTAATGGCATATTCTAAAGTTTAGTAAGTTAATTTTTTTAAGAACATAGTCTCCGTAACCCGGATTAATATATAAAATTGATATAATACAATATAATAAAATATAACATAATAATATAATAAATAATAATACAATATATATAATATAACATTATAACATAAAATAATATATAATATAAACATATAACATAAAAAAATATATAATATAACATATAACATAAAATAATATATAATATAACATATAACATAAAATAATATATAATATAACTATAACATAAAATAATATATAATATAACATAATATAATATATAATATAATAACATAATATATAATAAACATAATATAATATAACGTAATATAATATAACGAATATAATATAACATAATATAATGTATAATATAACATAGCATAATATAATGTATAATATAATATAACATAGCATAATATAATGTAACGTAACATAATAATATATACTATAATATAAAATAATACAGTCGAACCTCGTTAAGACGAACACCAAGGGGAACAGAAAATCTGTTCGTATTATCCGTAATAAATGGGGGATCGTATTACTAAGTTATTTATTTCATCTTTGATTATCATATGCACATTTTGCTATTATATACGTTATTAATTTATCATTGTATTTTATTATATTCTATCAGTATTATTATTTTATTATAGAATACGCGTTTTGTAACAAAACCAGAGTATATACGTACCTTTAATGTGGATATTATATGCAGTTGATGAATTTGGAAAATCCTTATATTACTATAAGTATATATTTTGGTTGAGTAAATATTTATTTGTTCTGGGTTATATATTGTTTCAAGAAAATTTTTAAATTTTAATAGTGCACTTAAAAAATTCCGAAATTGAGGATGGTTTCGCTTTCTGTCGGCACAGTGTCTCCAAAAACCATCAAGTCTGCCCACAGTTTCTGGAGAAGCACCAGAATCTGCATCTTATATCTATAAATAAACAAAACGAAGCACAGTTTGCAATGTAGTGAAAGCCCCTATCACATTAACAGTGTTTTCATTAGACTGAACAGAGTTCATGGACCCCCATATGGAAGAACAGGGGGCCTTGAGCCCCCCCCCAGCCTTTGTTTAAAATTTTAATTTTCGAGATTTTATTATGCGTTTACTTTCACAAGTTTTACAGTCACATTTTAAAATAAAGTACTTTTTAGCTTATTGCTAATTGTTAAGCAGTATCAATTATTTTCACATGGAGTTAAAATCTGGTTACGCAGTTGGGTGCCGGATAGCATCCTTCTTGATAATGAACTAGAACCAAATTAGCACTGGCACTAAAGGCTGGAAAATATCGTAAGAAATTCCACTTGTTGGATAAAAATGACATCATGGAATTTAACGGTGAAGAGAAACAATGGCTCATCGTTTCCCGGAGCTAGCAAATGAGATTTAAGCCAAAGGATTCCGACGGCCAAGAGAACACAAGAAAAGCCTAAATGTAAATTTCGAACTATCGATAAAGCGAGTGAAAATTTATGAAATTATACATTAACCTATTAGAAAAATACAAAAATCAAAATGTAAATCTATTCACAGATATAACTAATATCAAATAAAATTCTTTTTTTTTTGCAAAGGCAATTAGACAAACTTAGGGGGGAAGAATACAAAATGTGTAAAGTATCTACAATGAGAATAATATTTCAAACGATGAAAAAAATAGTTCGAACATGGATAAAGTGTTTTGAGTGAGAATGATAATATGTCTAAGAGGGTTGCAATATTTTCAATGAGGATGGTAATATTTTCAATGAGAATAGTCATATTTTCAATGAGGATGGTAATATTTTCAAGAAGATAAAAATATTTCCAATGAGAATGATAATTTTTTCAAGAGGAAAATGTGTCCAATGAGGATGATACTATTTTCAATGAGAATAGTCACATTTTCAATGAGGATGGTAATATTTTCAAGAAGATAAAAATATTTCCAATGAGAATGATAATTTTTTCAAGAGGAAAATGTGTCCAATGAGATTAAAGTGTTTTTAATATGGATAAAATATTTCCAATGATGTTAGTGTGTTTTTGAATAGGGTAAAGTGTTTCGGACGAGCTTGAGTATTCCTCAGTTTAAGTGTATTAAGAGAAGATTAAGCAATTTCATTAAAAAGAGATCATTCAAAAGAGAGATGGGTAATATAATAGTAATTCTGATGAGAATAATCTCTTGACATTATGTCATTGTCTAGAATACAGGAATAGTTAAATATTTTGACATAGAAGCTCACTCTCATAATGACGTCATAATTGAAGAGACACATAATCATGTGAAATAAATAAGTTACATTTTTTATATACATGCCTATACTCATTCGTTTTCCATTAAAATGGCTAGAACTGTCGTAAAATATTTTAAAAATGTAGGATAG
Source organism: Dysdera silvatica (assembly GCA_006491805.2). Lineage (NCBI taxonomy): Eukaryota > Metazoa > Arthropoda > Arachnida > Araneae > Dysderidae > Dysdera > Dysdera silvatica. Next base: position 100,542,982 of record QLNU02003225.1, on the reverse strand, counting down.
GGCAAGATTATCAAGTAGCGATAATAAACAAGTTTCAAGAAAAAAATCCCGATTTTGATATCGGAACATTAACTTCCAAATGGAAATGGGAGATTTTTGGAAGCCTTCCAGAGAAGCGATGGATAATGCGAAAGTTTTTTGGTATCACTTTCACTTAAAAGCGAAATTTTCGATGCATGAAGATATCATTCGTCTCAAAAAAGCATCTTTATTACCACGAGTGCGATATCAGGGCAATTTATATTCGTTTATTGCCACCAATAAACCAGCTCAAAGAAAAAAAGCCACGTGAGTAATTTCTTAATAAAACCAAAGCGAATTTGAACCGCTCTTATTTGGATGCAATTTCCTCATTCATTGGAAATTCATGAGTTTATAATTTGGCACCGTTAAAGTTTATTTACTTCTTTAAGACGTTAAGCCTAAGTTGGAGAAATTTATCTAGTTCATTGCAATGGTTTGAGAAAGCGACAGGAATATATTTTTCAGCCGAAATTGTCGTCATCACTATGAAAAATTACAGCATTATATCTACGGTAATGTAACGTGAGAAATTGGAGATATATGCAATGCATTCTTGAAGAATCAGGGAGGAATTCTTGTATATAACTTTCGTACGGAGAAAGAAGGCTTCACTGAAGCTGTATTCCACAAGTTTTAAGATTGTATTCCGTATATCCTCATGAATATTTTATACTGCAGCTTATATTTTTATTACAATGATATATTATCAGTTCATAAACTTGGTATCCACATATTTTCCTTTATTTAAATTCTCCACCTTTAGTTTATATTTCAAATAAAAAGTATATAGGCATACATAGATACCCATGGATTTTTTGTGCCTGTAAGCACATACATCTAAGAATGACAATTGCCGTCGTTAGGGAAATGAGAATGCTTCTAGATGCACCCTTTTTACCTAAAATACACCCAAGTACCCCATTGAGAAATATACCGAATACAATTTTATAAAATATATAGTTCTACTTTTATGCTCTCACCAATGTGCCAAATTTCACATCGTTCCATTGATATTATTCTCTTTTTACTAAATTCGTACAAAAAAAAATTGAACATACACAGTGGAAAACTTGGCAATAGGTGAGCAGGATTGAAAACGCTGAAGGACTAACATGGCTAATGAAAAGAAGGTTGTTTGGCTTTTTTATGGCGCAAGAGCATCTGGGCTATACTGCGCCAAAATAATGAAAAGAAAATAATTAGTTTTGAAGCGGGACGACGGCTATACTAAATTTGTGAGCTTCGTAAAAAAAAAACATGGCTGCTAAAGCTTGTACTACAATTATATTGGCGCAGTAAGAATTTGAATAAAGAAAATTGTTTGTTTATCGCTATAAAAATTTTGAATTTGATTCAAGAAATTCAAAGAAGAAATCCTATTACGAAACATTAGTTTCATATTTTTAAAAAAAATCATGCAATTTATTAATTGCAGTCAAATTACAAATTACTCGGACCGCTAAACGAGCTCATTAATTTACATATTATGAATAATTCAAAGCAGAAAATTAATGGCAACTGACTGAGAAAAAGCACATCGTGGATGTGTTACTTGACGTATTTCTTTCTTTCTCCAAAGTTTAAAAAGCCTGAACAAATAAAAAAGTAATTTATGTTTCTTTTCCATTTAAAGGGAGTACATCAGCGCGCGAAAGGGTATTTTAATGAATAATTTACATAAAATTGATAAACTAAAAACGATATTGAAATTAGATCAAGAGAGTTATTAAACGTAAATAAAATTTTTGCTTAAATTTGAGTCAAAGCGATGGTAAAAATTAAATCTAACCCAGAACTGCAAATTCATGAGATTTTATAAAATGAGTTTGATTTATGGGAGAAGTAGAATACATGCAAATATGGAGAAACTCAAAACAGTTTTTAAGTCTTTCATTCCATACCTTAAGCATGAGAATAGTTTCCAATATGTTTTTTATAAGTACAATGTACATAATGGAGCATTTACACGATATTTGGCAATATATATTGTCAGTAGATTTTGCCATTAAATGACTTGCGCATGAACTATATCCTACACCCATTGATTCTCTGCATAATAGAAGTTTCAGTCATTTATTTCATTCCCAAAATAATATGTTATTTAAATTAAAGTAACGGTAACGTCAAGGTAAACATTAACTTCATGACATAAATTTAAAAGTTGCTTTCGAACTGTTATAAATAATGAAATAAGAAGGACACTTTCCTTTTTACAAAATAATAAGCAATGATTAAAATTGAATGAATCCATTATATGAAGACCTACTATCTGCGTCTTTTTAAATGAAATTCGTAAATAATGAAATTTACTAATTCACGCAGTAGGTTTTGATAGGTTCGTAACCCCTCATTGCGAAGCAATTTTGTGTGTATACATATGAAAATATGGAGTTGAAGCTCTGTAACCCCCATTACAAACCAGTAACCCCCTATGAACTTTCTGCATACGCCAGTGATTAAATTATTAATGGTCTGTAAATAAAATTTCCAGGTATTATGCCCTTGAGGTAAATTACCTTCATGTTTATTAACAGCCGTAAATAATTTACATAAACCCAGTAATGTATGTTTGATACTATGTATGCTTGGGGGTGGGTAACTTATTATTATGAACAATATATCTCGTACGGTTTTAGCTGGAGAATAATTCTTTCTATGTCGGAAGGATTTTACTATTTCTTAATATGTCATCAGCGTTTACTGAAACTACTGATGCAATAGTATAATTTGAAATTTACAGTTAATGAATCTTTGTATTTTACATATTTTGTCTAATTTTTCAATCCTAAATATCCATATTCAGAATTATGAAGGCTATAAATTTGTTCTCCTGTGATGCTATCAATGAAATTTCTTTTTCAAAACCGTTCGTTTTACGATCACATTTTTATTGTGCTCATTTATGTAATTTAAAAATTAAAGTCCTAAATACCTCTTTCAATTTCGTAATAACTAAAACCCTTTTTTAAAGACAAAAGTTGTTTTGAAACTCACGCTTTATTGGTGAAACTGCAGCTCGTGTAACCCATCATTACGAGTTTCGGTGGATTATAAACGAGAAAACAGACATAGTCATGGGCTGGAGTTGAACGGGAGACTTCTTGTTCGCTGCAATTGAAACATCATGCCACCAATTGGTTCAACGTACTGATTCAAGTAAGCTTTAGGTTGAAAAATAAAGTGTGGGTGGCAAATCGTCATTCATACGTAAATTTCATGTGACCTGACGAGACTTACAAAGACATTGCCTTGGTGACTCCGTATGTTAACAATTTCCCTTGGTAAGTTTGTTATACCTGAGTAGGATAATATGATTATGAAGAATAAATATCCTTAACCATAATTTTCTAAGAGATTATTAACAGAGGCATAAAACTATATTCACCAAGGGTCATTTTTAAGAAGATGCCTCAAAGGTTCAAAGGTTACAGATACTAAAAATGTATACCAATATTATGTTTTAGTTTAAAACTTTGCAATATTTTAGAAAATAATACTTTGACTGAATTTGTAAAGGCTGTACAAATTTCACATTTTAAACCATGCGTCTCGCGATTATTATATTTTTGTAACAAGAAAATGCCTTTACTTCCCCGTTCAACACTTTATTAAAGAAATAAAATTCGTTCAAAGTTTAATTTAAAATTTGCTGTACATGTAATTTTGCTCAAAATATTTGTCGATCCGTCGTGGGCGGAGCTTTTCTTAAGTGAGAGATATTCGAGAGAGTTTTAGTTGGATGTATATTAAATGAGGTAATTTTTGAAACCTCTTTCAGTAAAAACGTGTAGACTACGTAAATAAAAGGAGCTGCTTCTTTCGTTCGACCCATTTCTTGTCGCTTGTTTTGATAATTATCGGAAAGATGTAAGACAACAAATTGCCGGTGAATAAATTTTGTATATTTATCCAAGGAAGACCATTATACTTACGTAAACATCTGAACGAAATACATTAGAAATACTTAATAAGGAATAATGTTTAGCATGATGATTATAATGGATATTTAAATTTAAATAATCAATGAAGGTTTAATGGCGGTGGGTTAGGCATATCGCAAGAAGAACTGATCAATGATGGACAAATGAAATTCTCAACTACATTCCAAAAGACCACTGAAGTCCTAGGAGACATCCTCAAACTAGATGGATATATGAAATAAAAAAGCAAGAAAAAGAGAAAAGATGGAATAAAAGTTGGAGTAATATGGAAGCAAATTGCCCAGGATAGACTTGCCTGGAAAGCATTTGGGGAGACCTCCATCCAGCAGTGAGTAGATAATGGTTGAATATGACAGTGGTGGACACAGACTTTCATTTTGAGGGAGGAGGTCAAGGACAGAATTTGCCATGGTCTTGGAATAACACCCTTCATTTATCATGAAAGTTGGAATTTTTTACAGTGAAAAAATATATTTGAGGGTGTCATGACCCCTGTGATCTCCCCCCTGCAACCGCCCTTGGAATACGATGACAGTGACTGTGATATATACTTCTTTTATCCAAAGCTATCTAGCTTTTCGGCCATTAATGTTTTAGTGGATAAATAAATATCGATTTGGCAGGTTGAAAAATACAATATAAAGATTTTCCACATAATTATTGTTCATGATAGTTTGTAGACTTGGACATGGAAAAAGGTGGTTCCCTATCATTAGGCCAAGTTAGCATAAACGGCATGTAGCTGAACTATTTCGGTTAGTGCTGTTGTATGCAGTCGTGTTAAGCCGTATGTTTGAAACAAGTTACCCCGACCTTCCTTGGAAGCACTTTTGGTATGCGGTAAAGCCATGGTAGTTTGGGACATGTTTAAAATTTGTAAAAGCATGATGTTTTATATATGATATTAAAACTAATAAATTATATCATTTTAATCTTTCAAGTCTTTTCAAAATAATGCGTTGTATTATTTAATTAACTGTACCGAAATTGAAAAAAACATTGAAAACTCCGTTACGGAAGGACATCATTTCATATTTTTTCTGTCCTTCCTTAACCATACATATTTTTCAAAGTTTTTATACTGCAGGAAAATTTTCATACCATTTCAGTTAAAAGTAGTATTAGGCCCTTTTCTTAAAATGACTTACGAAAAACATTGCAGTTTAATATTTTGATAGTGTAGAAAACATTAACCATGATGTCGTTCTTCCGTAACATTTTGAATACCATGGCTTTACCCTATGGCGTATTTCAGGAGACCCCAGTAATTTTGTCTGTATATTGCAGTTGCCGTTTTACACTAGATGAAATAATTCTTTTTGCTGTCTGAAATTCAACTAGAAGGTTAAGTTGTTGCAGATATGTTATCTGCTTGGCAAGTTGTTGGGTTTTTCATTGCTAAACACACTGAAATGACTTGCGATCCATTGTTATGCAATTGTGATGTCAAGTACTGAGCTTATGTATTCTCGACAGCACTGCTCTTGGAGAGTCATTGCAACATTAAGCTGTAAGTGCAGTGATGGTTGTTTATGGTCACTTGAGATGACCACATTTTAAGAACAAGCAACAATTGCATCAATGGCCAAAGAAACCACAGGCACGTCTCTAATAAAGTTGTCACGGTAGATTCCCACTGCACCATCAATTGGAAAGTATTGGGAATGAACTGCATATCCAGCATCTCTTGTAGCGTCTTCGACAGAGCCGTTGGAGTAGACATGCAGACAAGAACCATCAAAGATGGTTTCAAGGGCTGCTGCTGTCAAATCTGCTTCTGTAGAATTTATTTCGTTTACAGGACTTATGAAATTAAGGCTTGCTTCTCCTAAGTTTAAATCTTTGATGGGATCACAGTTAATTACAAGTGATTGACCATTCAGATCCAGGATGTTGAATTTATCCACTAATTTATAATTAATTTAGGATATCATTTAACAAAGATGTTTGGTTTAAGTAGAACATTATAAAAAGAAAGTATAATATGCATTATGACCTCCATTTATATTAATGAAAGTTTAAGCCATAATTCAGATATAATATATACGAAAGTAACATTGTCATAATAATTCCTCAATACCACATAACCATTCGAGGATATTAGTCCCTTCAGACTGCAAGATTTTCGTAAAGTTCCTACACTTTTTATTGCAAATATCATGCATTCTCCACAATTCTGCAATTCACGGAATGCCTTTTTATTGTAAGAAAAAAATATCATTATATACTAAAGATAAAACTAAAATAAAAGCACAATGACATCCTTCGAATTTGGATTGGAAGCTTCGATATGAAATAACCAAAGGATTATCAGAATTTTAGTAATGTAATGGTCAGTTTTTCAGAACTCAGTTTTCTTCTTTGTTCGCAGGAAACATCCACCAAAAGTGTGTGTGTGGGGGGAATACCTCTTTTATTCCAGTAAGTGCGAAACGAAAACTCTGGCGGTACTAAAATAAAATTGTAAATACTTTGATCGGAGTAGGTTTTTCAGGAAGTTAGTTTACAGAGTTTTGGTCATTTTATTTTTTATCCAAGTGTTTGGAAGTTGCTTTTTTGCACTTTACGATTTAATGTGGAAAATGTGATGATTTCACCTCGATGAGTTCGAATAAAATGTTTCCACAATTTTCTCTTTCGTCACTTTTCCCTAATCTTATCAGATCTTTTTAAAATGTGTTACTCTTTTAATTTTTTTTCAGTCTTAATTGAATTCGTTATTTTGAAAAGGGGTTATGTCTTATTGTTTTCCTATTGAGTTGGCTCTTTTTCAAAATTACAGATTCAATTGAACCGAAGCTTTGCTTGATGCTGCATTGAAAAGAAAACTGGGTAAAAAAGGTGCATAGTGCAAAAACTTCGTAGGAAACCTGTATCGGCAATGTGTTCAAATTAAATTTCTAGTTTTCAAATTTATTTTAACGGCTTGTTATTATGCAAATAGCTGCACCAAATGGGTAAAGATGCAAAATGTGTATCGATAAGTAAAATGAACTTTGTTTTTTTAAATTATGACAAGTTGATAATGTTATTAAACCATAAATGTTATTAAAACAACACACATAATGTTATTAAAACAACGATCTTTTTTTTATATTAGCCGATGATATGGCAACAATAGATATTAAATTACTCGTAAAGAAAAGAATGATTTTCCGGCATCTCACTGGATCCCAACCCACGACCTCCTGATTGCCGGTCAGGTGCTGTACCTACTAAAGTACAGGCGTCAATCGTTTCCACATCTATTGTAGCCACATCATCGATTAATATGAAACAATTGTTGATTTAATAATATTAATGGTAGTTCGTCATGTTGGACATTCTTGCTTCTTTGACGTGTCTCTTTGGTAATAAAGTAGTCCCGGAACTGCTACACCAATAGGGAACTTGTCCATAGAAAGCCTTATATATGCGAGTGAAGGGAGGAAATGATTGACATCTGTAGTTAGAGGCAGAGCACTTGACCGGCAATCATCAGGAGTTCGTGGGTTCGGGTCCCGCCAGGCGCGGGAAAATCATTCGTTTCTTTGCGAGTAATTTAACATCTAAGTTGAATTTATTAATCCCTTTTGTTATTGGCAATAGAGAAGCTCATTAAAAGAATGTCATCAAATTCAAATAAATAAATGAATGAATGAAAACGAATTTATTTTGGAGTTACTATTATGTTCGAAGAATAGAAATCAAGATTATTAAATTAACTGCCTATCAAACAGAGTGATAGAAATAAACGTCGAAAAAGAAGGAAAAGTGTGTCAATTTCAAAACGCGTAAAATTTCTTCAAAACTAAAAAAAATATTTGATAATGCTTGGTCATTTAATGCGAAATTGATTTATCGTAACGAGTCAAATTGAACTATTTATGGTCCTTTAATAGCTTGATTTCTGCAATTCTTCGTAAAAATGTCCTTTTAGAAATGACAAAGCGAATAGAAAGATATTAAAAAATGAAACGAAATAATTAAACGTTACTCGATCTAATAATTGCCATGGAAAAGAAATTGTGTGTATTTCCTTTTGAAGACTTTTTTGCTTTTAGTGTCCTTAAATTGAAGTATTTTCAAGTGAGACAAAAGTTTTTAATTTCTTTGAAAGGTTTTGATTGAATGATATATTTTTAACAATATTTGAGTTGGGGAAAATTTCAAGAGGGTAATGGCGAAGTCTTTGAAATTCTCGTAGCTTTTAAAAGCATTATATTCATTATATATTATATTTAATAATACAATTAAAAATACATGTTCGTTCTCTATTATTTTTTTTTTCCTTTATCGCTTTTTAAAATGCTTTTCAATACGTTTCTCCATTAAATTATGTTATGGCAGAATGTGTCAGGCGTCTTCAGCCGTTTTTTTTATTCCAAGGCACACTTTTGCTTTTCCTTGTTGACCCGCGGGTCGTACTACGAGCAATTTTAGGACGGAACAAAGGCGTGTCCAGGGGCGCAGGGGGCGCCCCCTAGATTATCCCTTGTTGTCGTTTTTTCCAAGCTCTCCATACTGGTTTGAGCTTCCACCTGAATATATTTTCTGTATCCGAATCTAGTATTGAATATGTGTATATTTTGCATTGTAAAGTACATATGAAAGTAAAAAAATATTTACAATACTCTAGCGTTTTAAAATATTTATCACGAAATGTGAAAATATGAACGGAATAAAATACATGGATTTAAGACTCATAAAGAGGAAGGGGCGTTATCTTCGTGTGAACCAATTTGTACTTATTCATGAGCCAACGGGCCACATAAAAGATGTCGGCGGGCCGCGGTTTTAATACCCCTGATGTGATTATTTAGGTTAGCTGAATTCAATCCAATCATTAATATTTAACATGAAACAAATATTATATTTAAACACTACGCAGATTAAATCAAACAACAATATCAATCAACGTTTATTGGCGTAGTGATACCAACGCCGATGGTATGGCGTGATTAGATGGTGAAACGTTCGAAAGAAAATAAATATTTCTGCCTTCGGTGGGACCTGAACCCACGACCTTCCACTTGCCGGGCGGAGGCTCTACCCACTGAGCTCAGATGATAGAGACTTTACTGAAGTCGCTTATTTCGTACGTTGCTCAAATAGTAGAGCCTCCGCCCGGTAAGTGGAAGGTCATGGGTTCAGGTCCCACCGAACGCAGAAATATTTATTTTCTTTTGAACGTTTCACCATCTAATCACGCCATAACATCGGTGTTAGTATCACTACGCCCATAAACGTTGATTTATATTGTTGTTTAATTTAAATACTATATTATCAACATTGAATTTGAACCTCACTTTCTCAAGGAACCCCATAAAGTTGAGTTTTATTTTCCATAAATTTCTCCTTGTCTGCGCAAATCTTGTTCAAAAATTTTTGAAACTAAAACAAGAGAGAGAGAAAGGCATTCAGATATACTTGAAAATTCTTTTGCAATTTTCATTTTTCTCCCTTTGTTGGCAATTTACAGAGAAATAAGGAAAAATTCAAAATTTTATTTGGAGAAGGTAGTTTTTTTACCTTTTCTATGCATGCACATATATTTCATTGCTTTCCTTTTTTTTTGCCATCTACAGATATTTTATTTTCATTTCCATTATTTTTCTCACTTCTATTGCGGAAGGAAAAATTTATTATACAATAATTTTTGCCACCCACGTATTAATTAGCTCAAACTAGAGCTTATGTAATTTTGGAGAAAAAGAGACGCTTTCCCCATCCTGGATTCGAACCAGGGTCCCTCCGTTTAGCCCGGAGTGTCTTGGACCGCTAGACGAATGAGGACAGGAAACAACGCTCTCTTTCTCCGTATGTAAAGATGTTAAGGTATTATTACCCTCCGCAGGGATAACACAATTGCCAAATATGGTCAACACAAGAAAGCCTCCGGGGCGAGATTTTTGTGGGGGAATTTATTATACAATAATTTTAATGCAGTTCACATTAGATATTTGTCATTTCTTAGAAAAAAGGATTTCTTTCTTTTCTGAGAAATTTTTCTTACTTTACAGAAAAAATTCAATGTGAATATAATTTATAGAAGGCAAATATACTTCATCGAGAATAATTAAATCATAATATAATCTTGATTATATATTTAATCTATTTATTGATTTTTCAAACATAATTATTGCAGTGTATATGTAGTGGTTCACAGTTGTCTTCGGTTTACTTTCAAAATCTGAGATTAAATTTTCTAAATTTACTTATTGCTGATATATTTAATGATACAGAATAGTCGCATGATAATTATATTATCGATAATTACTTTGTATAATTTGATTTACACGAATTTTATTGAATAGTTGGTGTATTTTTTTATATTAATAATGGTGTGTGAGCTCTCTGATAGTAAATACGTTGGCCTCAATTTTATTGTAGATTATAGATATGGGAGAGGCTATTCTTTCTTTATCAGTCTGTCGTCGAACAATTATTATGTAAAATATGCACTATATATTTACCTCATTAAAGCTAATTCTTAAAACAACCACCATTAATTACAGCAAATATTTTTTGCAGTAATGTTTCTGAAACCTATCACTAAAAAGTACTCTAATCATCTATAAAATTAAGAAATTTTAATTAAAATCTCTGTGTTATAAATGAAGATTTATTTTTGTCATTAAAAACTAGATATTATCAGACATCTTAAAAGTCTTTTGATAATCAATCTTCCAAAAGGATTTACGGTCTGGTGCCATTTTTAAGTTGTTCCCAATATTTTCTCCAATTATTTCTATTTCCAATGCATAACCACTATGGCATTTTTCACATTGATTATTTCTTTAAAATGTGTTACGTGAGTTATCATTTGGAATGACACAATAGATATTTATTTTATTAAAAAGGCAGAAGTAGCCGAAAATATTAATTCAGGTTTAGAAGCAAGGAAAAATAATAATTTTTATCTCAATTTGTACTATCTCCTCAGGTATTAATCGTTAGCAATAACGTACAAGTTTTCCAAGTTAATAGCGTTGAAATCACGAAGATACTGACTCACAAGAGCTACGAAGTTACTGGAACCAATAGCTCCTAAGTTACTGAATTCCCATTGGGAACCACCATATTTATAACACACTTCTACTAATTTTACGTCAACATCCGTTGACATATACCCCATTAACAACTAACACTAAAAATAATCTGCGTTGTTGCCCTTAGCCCTAGTTATAGAGCCATAATTCTATATTGTTCTATATTATATTATATATTCACATTTTGCAATACATATATAAAATTGTATGAGTAGTTATAATCCATAACAATCCTCGCCAAGGTCACTGAATTCTACTTCGACGATGGAACCCCCCTGTACGTCTGACGGAACCAGTAGTGGCGCATCCGAAAGGTTCCCCCAAAGGGTCCGTTTTTCCAGACGTGGGGTCTCTATATTTTATGGCCCTCCAAAGTCTGGAAACAAGCCATGGACCTTGACATCTCATGATTCCGTGCATCGATTTTAATTCATATCTGAAGATTTAAGACAGGTTATCAAAAATCACTTGATACGTAAGCTTCAGCAACTTTCCAGTAAAACTCAAAACTTTGAAACAATAATCTTCAAATTCAGCAAAACGAAAATAATGAACCCCTTGATCAGTGGTTTTCCAGTAAAAGCCTAGAATTGGAAACGTGTTTCCAAAGATGTATTAACGTACAGAGCAGTTTTGCTGCCTGTAAATAAGAAATGAATTTAAAAGCTTAAAATAGCTATAAAGCATGTTGTAATATTTTTTACTAATAAATTTAAAACAACCTATAGGTTTTCTGGCCAGGTAAGGAGCATGAAGGAATAATTGTCATTTTTCTTCCTTGGATAAATGAAGTTAAAACCAGTTTAAAAGCGAAAATTGCTCGAAAAAATAGCAAAACGGAGGCTAGAGAATTTGGAGCTGGATAATTGTATATGTACAGAAAGAAAACTGATTTTTTGTTAGATTTTGTTCCGTTAATCAGGTGCAATCATAGGTAACCTTCCTAAATATTATTAATATTGATTTTAAAATATGAAATAAATAAATCAGAAGTACGTTTGTTAAATTTCAAAAAATCAAATTCACCCTAAACCAAATACTCATTTTATTAATTTGATGATCTTGTTATTTGACAGTCAATAGGGCCTTGGAAAAGTGTAATGCTTCTAAAATTCCTTTGTCATTTCAGTAATTTTGAATTACGAATAGCAATATAACCCTAAAATGTCCTTAACTACTGAACACAAATATGCTAAAATATTTTGATCTGTGGTCAGTACGCTATTCACAACAAATGGCGATTAACCAATAGGACAATTATGCTGAAGCCTACGGTTGTGACAGATTTGAACGGCAGAAAAACCTCTTCGATGAAAAGTCGATAAGACGGCTAAATTGGTGGCCACTGAATTGGCTTGAATTTGAATTGGTCATCTTTAGAGGCGTAACTAAGTCATTACAGGATGGAGAGAGAGAGGTGGTGAGAGAGAGGGCTATCATGAGCGCCGCCCTTGAAGCAGTTCTCAAAAGCCAAATTTGGGTAAATACTTTGATGATAAATGTGAAATAGTTCCATGGGCGACAATTTAAGAATTTTTAAAAGCCGTCTCGTTATGACTTTAGTTGTTTGGTAAGATTAGTCGTACCATACCAGAGCATATAGCCTGAAAAATCGCAAACTGGGCTCTGACTTTGAGGTAAACTCTTGGACCTTACATTTGGGGGGCTTGACCAAGGATTGATTTTAAGTAGTTTGGAAACGCTGGAAGACGTAAACTGAGATATTCGAAAAATGATATTTTGAAAAAACAAATGACCAAGACTTGTCTACCACCGTGTTGGTGAAATCCGATTAAAAGAACAATAGTTGGTGGTGAAAATTAGTCGTACACAATCATTTCACTAATTAAGTTCAAAATAAAAACACTTTTAAAGTATTGCTTATCCCTTTATTTCTGTATGTGTTAATAATTTTCAAATTGCAATCTTTTTTATGGAACTCCTAAAAATACTAAAATTTAAAACATATATTGTCCCTTTGAAACGTCGCGAAATAGAGTAATAGTGGATTTAATTCATTAATAATTCTACCTGTAGCGAAATCACCGCATCTTACGTCATATGTAACCGTAAGATTTTGATCATCGCTAGGAACAGGAAGATTACGGAATTTTGGCGGGCAATCGGGACTCTCCTGAACGACAATAATCATACGGAGAGCATGCTACCAGACTGGTTCTTGTATTTTCACCTTTCTTTAGTTCAATGATTATCACGATTCGTTCAGGTGCGTAGCATGAAATCATGCTATAATGTATCATCAACGGCAAATGGATTGCAAGCGTACGAATGTTTTTCAGTTCATAACTGTTATAAATATAGCATCTCTTCGAGCCTACTTCATTCGCACGACATTGCTCGAATCTGCCAGTTTATTAATAGCTCGTTTTATTTTGTTGAACCATTAAATTACTAGTTTCGCAAACGTCTGTTTGACTCAAAACTTCTGGTCACTGTATAAAAACCTGAAACCGCTTTGTTTATTCAATGAAACAATTCGTAATTCTCGAAATGTATAATTCACAATAAGTCTTTATTCCAATTTTATTTATATTACACCGCTTGCTGTAAATTCCTAGTATATTTGCCAGAAGGTAATCTGGGTAAAACGAAGGGACCCCTGGTCTGAACGCTAGGAGGGGACAGCGTCTCTCCCATACCAAGAAAAAGATATAGTCTCGAGCTTTAAACGGGAGTCAAATTTATTAGTAATAACCTCCACAAAAACTACAAAACTCGCCCAGTGGTTTAAAGGGTGACCCGCCATAGAATTTTGGCAATTTTGGTTAGTCTTCGGATGGGTAATAATATCTTACTACTTCTTATGGAATTGGATTGTAATCGGATATGTACCAGCAGAACATTACATTTAATTTTGTAAATTTTGATTTTTCGCAAATTTTAAAAAGGACTTGTCAGGAAATTAGCCGAAACGAACTGGACTAAGGGCATCAGACGATGAATAAAACCAAAACCGATTGTGGCATTTTTATAAATTAGCATTGTTTTTCTCATGAATGATTTTCAGTGGAGAGGGAAAGACGAAATATGGCTAACCTAAACAACGATCTTAATCAGAATAGGCGTACCCTCCGCCATGAAGCATTTGCCAGAAACGCAAAATGCCTCCATGAAGCATTTCCCCGAAACGCAAAATGCCTCTATGAAGCATTTGCCCAAAACGCAAAATGCCTCCATGAAGCATTTGCCCAAAACGCAAAATGCCTCCATGAAGCATTTGCCAGAAACGCAAAATGCCTCCATGAAGCATTTGCCAGAAACGCAAAATGCTTCCATGAAACAGAACTGGTTGTTAACTGGGATGATGAAGAGGTTACTGCATTTCTTACCATCAAGACTTTTACATTACGGAAATCTTATCCGTAAATTATATTCGCAGGACTAAGGAGAACTTGAATTAACCAGCGAAAAACGTTAACAACGATGCGTGCAATTCAACGAAGAATTTGTCGGGCCTACAAAATAGCGCCATGAAGCTGAAATATGTGTTAATTAGACAGACGCTATATTAAGAGAGTTTACTGTATGAAGAAGCGAAATAAATTTTATTTCGATTTATACTACAAATTTTGTCACAAATTCGGCATAATATTTTGTCACCATAACAATGTAAAAATTTAATATGCATAGTTAATCATGAAAATATAATATAATGAGTTAAATGACTGTAAAGTCAATACATATAAAAATTAAAACTGAACGAATTCAAAATGAATTTTTAAGAATTAAAACTGAATGAAAAATTAAAACTGAATGAAAATTAAAACTAGATGAAAATTTACTGAAATAAGGTAAAAGGAAGAAAAATATATTATTATAAAGCAACTATATTTAACTATCACGAGGAAAAAATTTGGATAATCCATTAAAATTGAAGTAATTTATAGAAAAATTACAAAGGGTAAAAGAGAAGAAATTCAACATGAAATAATATAACAAATAAGAAAAAAGAGTATTCTGAGGATAAGAATTCCAACAAATCTACTGACTTTAATTTTTTAAATTTTTTTTTGTCCCAGAAGATGGAAAAAGATTGATGGCTTTCGGAAAAGTGTTTCGTTTTAAAAATAAAACGATAAAGTTTTTCCTACAAATACCCGGCCTAAAGATGTTTTTAAAGTGTATAAATTTATAAAATTTCTATTTTTATGTCGTACTGTATATCCATTCTTGTTTTATAGTTTTAAATGAGTCTTCGGAAATAAATTTCAGGTGCGTTCAAGATATTCTCTACCTTTTATTATTTAGATGCATTTAGTATTCGTTAGATTTATTTTTACATCCATTTGGTTTTTTAGCTTATTTCTCTCTTAATACTATTTGTTTATTTATTAAGTTTATTAACGAGTTTATACTCTATTTCTCGTTCAGTTTATTAATCCTCTATTATCAGTTAATTATTCAGTTGTTTAATCTTCTGCTGTTTAACTAGTTATTCGGTTTATTCATCAGAATTGCGTAGTCATTTACAATACATATTATTAATTAATTTAAAGGATTTTTGGCGATCATTAATCATAGCAAACATGGGCGCCCATGCGAGTATTTCTAGGGAAGTGGGGGGCGAGAAAAATGAACGAGTACTTCTAGGGGGCTGAGAAAAATTATTACCTAATTCTCAAAGCTTTCGAGAATTTTAGTGAATGCACAAGATGCCAAACCTCTACAAAAATAATTGTTACTACTTTGCAATCACCAATCAGCTAAAAAGTACCTTATTTTAAAATGTGACTGTAAAACTTTTGAAAGTAAATGCATAGCAGGTTCGGGCAAATCAAATTTTTAAACGGCTATGGGGACTCGAGCTCCCTCTGCCCCGCCACATGGGCGCCCATGATAGCAAAGGACATGCCTTTCACATATAATGATTAACGCGTTCATATTAAGCCTATGTCACTAATATAAGCCCATGAGAGTTAAGACCTACTACAAATCTGTCTACACCCTGCGTGATCTATTACTTAAAGTTAAGGATCGCGTCCCTGAGGAGGAAAAATCTGGTGCTATTTACCAAATACCGTGTGGAGACTGTGACAAGGTGTATGTTGGACAGACGGGAAGATCGATACGTCTACGAGGGAAGGAGCATATGCGTGCGGTAGCTAGGGGAGACGATTCAAACCAGTTGGCTGAACATGTCTTCAGGGAGGGTCACGAACCAGATTGGCATTCGATGAAAATATTACATCAGAATGTGACGAATCTGGGGAGTAGACTTTTTCTGGAATCATGGGAAACCTACGGTTTGAGGAGTCGTGCAATAAACATCGCAAAACCTCTACCAGAACCTTACAGGATTTTTGCAAAACCTCGAGTTGGGGGTGTTCATCTGACGTCGTCGGGTGCGGGGGCTTTCCCGGCGAGGGTTTCCCCGATTGGGGTTTCCCCAGCTGGAAATGCTCCGCACCAAATGGCGTCAGATGGGGATTCCCAACATGCGGGTATATAAGCTTAGGACTTTCACGAACTCTTCATTCTGCCTTCACTTGACAAAGGGAGCAGTTGGCTCCCGAAACGTCGTGTTTTTAAACCTTACGCCAGTGTCGAAATAACTGTTTGTTATAAGCCCATAGCTATCCTGACTGGAATATTGGGGTCCACAATTTATAGAGAAACTCGGTTATAACGACCTCCAAGGGACCTTGCAAATTTCGTCGTTATAACCAATAGTTATTAAAAAGGGTATTTTTTTAAAGCATAGTTGAAAGTATGGTAATGCACATTAAGGTCTTTTTTAAACCGTTTTGATAATAAAATATATTAAAACTTTTAGTTTTAAAGTTAAATAAAAATATACTTAATTATAATGAATTTAACTACTGTATATATTAAAATATATTGACATCCACACTAAATAAAAAAATATTTTTTTTTAAAATGAAAAAAATTGCAAGGAATAGAAAAATGTGTAATAAAAAAAGCATATGACAGATAAAAACTTACGTAACATTGATATATTTCAGTAGGATCATTAATATTCATTGTATTCATAATATTAATGACTTTCTAACAGTGACGGTTTAAGGATTTTATGGTACTCGGGCAGAAGGATACAATGGGCTCCTAAGGAATGGGATCCGAGTAATATTCAATCAATAAATCATGAGCTTGTTTAAAATTCGTTTCCTTCAACGTTCAAGTTTGTAAGTAATAAAAATTCCTCGGACATTTTTAAAAAAGCGAAATTAAAATAACTTCTAAACATTAATTAATAATGTAAGGCTCCATCAAGGCCCCTGTGATGCCCTAAAATCCTGATATCCTACACCCGATCTTACTAGGCTTATACCTAAATCCGATATCGATTCCGAAAAAATCGATAATTTTAATTTCGTACTGAAATTTTGCATTAATGTCAGTAATACATTTTAGTTACTAGTTAGGAGTTAAATAGTGGTTACTTTTCAGGTATGAATATATTAATACAAAGTGCTTCTCCTTCTCAACAAAGAATTCAAATAAAAAAACCTTTCGTTTCAGTGGTTTCACAAAAAACGAATATCAGTTCACATAACCGAACGATGTGCCAGGCTTCTCCTTTTATTTGAAAGGAATAGCGCAATTCCATTGTTTGTCTCGAACCTACGTGACTTCGACGAATAGCTGTTTAATTGCGTGGCTATATCCGATACGAATTTCCATATTTAGAAAAATTATCGCCTCTGTTATATCAGGTTTCGTTGTTATATACGATGTCGTTATAACCGATATATTTAGTATGGAGTAGAATAGCAAATCAAACTCCTTATAAGAATACCATCGCTATAACCGGAATCGATATAATCGATTTTCATGATAGCGCTACATTACATTATCGATACCATGTCTCAAATTTACCCAGTGTGTCCTGCTGGCCCAACATCTTGATCGGTAAAATTTATATATGTTTAACGAGATTAACAAGCAGTTGTATCTTCTGTTTGTAGTTCCGCCTCTTCCCATAATGCAATTGAAATGCATCCAATCTATTTTACATATTGATCACTGAGAGCTGTGACGTAGTGATGCCAATGCAACTAATGCAGTTGCATTGGGGGCCCCTTGCTCTTGGGGACTTTGGAAGTTGAGGCTCTTTAGATAGCATAATTGTAGGATCCTGGTATGGGGGGGCGACCCTTTACCAGCAATTGCATTGGGGCCAAAATTCTATAACTATGCCATTAATTAAGAATCTGAATAAGTATGGAAGCGAAATAGCTGTCAGTTTACTGTAATATAATATCTGGTCCCCACGCGGGTTAGATACAAGGTTTTCTACTAATCTGAAATATCAGCTATAATTAGCAGGGCATCGTATATTTTATTGTCTAAATAATTGCGTGTGTAAGAGAAAAGGATATGTAAAGAACTATGTAATTTTTACGTATGGTGCATAATGAAACAAAACGAAGGAATAAGTGAAGCGAACTTGATTTGAACTGATAACTAAATAATCATTTGTATTGCTATTTCTAGAGATCATTTACCTACTCCTCGAATAATTATGCCCCATTATCTCAGAGAATTTAGGATTTCTCAAAAATAAGCGGCAGTCTTGCAGAAAGCAATCTTCGCGTTGTGTCTTTAAAATTAATTAAATTTTGAGAACAGTTATTACGCTGAAAGTCTGTAATTTAATAGGTAAGCCCCTTGTTTTCAGCGTCTAATTAGAATTGTTAATTAAAGATTCATGGTAACAAAGAGTTGCAGTCTATCTCCTTTAGTTTCTTTTTCTAAATACGTAAGAAAATATTGCATAAACAAATATACGAATTACTCATTTTCTTAATATAAATAATTAAACAGTCTTTTGTTATTAATGTATGGAAATGCGAAGCTGTATTTTGTGTTACGAAGTTTATAGAACTCTATTAACAATGTATAAATAAAAAATGGTTATTAAATAATATACTGAATAATTTTTTGATGACAATAGATGTTTTAAAAATTTTATTTAAAAATTTAAAAATGCTGTAATGAATACAGTTTTGATAATGGGAAATATATTTTTCTGTGAAAAAACTAAAAAAGGAATAATGATTATTTTAATTTACGAGCAGCTGAGAGGTAAGGAGTGTATTTGGCAATCCTTTGCTCCGGAGATCAACTTATCGCAACCGCTGAAGTTAAAAAAAGTGAAGATGATGAAATTCAGGAAAACAAAAGTATACGGAGCTTTCAATTCCAATGTTAACATAATAAGATAAATTTAATAATAAGACAATAAGATACATTTAACAATAAGATAATAAGATAAATTTAATAACAAGATGATAAGATAAATTTAAC
This sequence comes from Dysdera silvatica, assembly GCA_006491805.2. Lineage (NCBI taxonomy): Eukaryota > Metazoa > Arthropoda > Arachnida > Araneae > Dysderidae > Dysdera > Dysdera silvatica. Next base: position 100,523,697 of record QLNU02003225.1, on the reverse strand, counting down.
GATAAAATAATAACATAATAAGATAAATTTAATAACAGGACGATAAGATAAACTTAACGATAAATAATAACACAATAAGATAAATTTAACAATAAAATAATAAGATAATAAGATAACAACGATAAAATAATAACATAATAATAAGATAAATTTAACGATAAAATAATAAGATAATAAGATAAATTTAACGATAAAATAATAAGATAATAAGATAAATTTAACGATAAATAATAAGATAAATTTAACGATAAAATAATAAGATAAATTTAACGATAAAAGATAAGATAAATTTAACGATAAAATAATAAGATAAATTTAACGATAAAATAATAAGATAATAAGATAAATTCTAACGATAAAAATAATAAGATAATAAGATAAATTTAACGATAAATATAATAAGATAAATTTAACGATAAAATAATAAGATAATAAGATAAATTTAACGATAAAATAATAAGATAATAAGATAAATTTAACGATAAAATAATAAGATAATAAGATAAATTTAACGATAAAATAATAAGATAATAAGATCAATTTAACGATAAAATAATAAGATAATAAGATAAATTTAATAACAAGATGGTAAGATAAATTTAAAAATAATAACAAGATGGTAAGATAAATTTAAAAATAAGGTAAGATAAATTTAAAAATAAGGTAAGATAAATTTAAAAATAAGGTAAGATAAATTTAAAATAAGGTAAGGGTAAGATAAATTTTAAAATAAGGTAAGAAAAAATAAGGTAAGATAAAAAATTTAAAAAAGGTACGATAAATTTAGAAATAAGGTAAATTTAATAATAATATAATAAATTTTATATAAAAGATAATAAACATACCATAATAAGATAATAAGATAAATTTAATAATAAGTTAATAAGATAAATTTGATTGTTGGTGGCCTCTTTAAAACGATTGTAATATTAAAGGCAGCGGAGCAAATGTTCGTGAAATAAAATTTCATCTACATCATTTTAGAAGTTAATTTAGAAGTAGAGTGGCAAAGGAGAAAATTAAATAATTTATTTAAATAAGCTTGCCAAGAAAAAGGCATTTATTTGTGAATTATGCTCATTGAGTTCGGATGAATCTTTTCACGATAAAATCAGCTTTCAAGAAATTCAGAATAATACGATCACCATCACGGCGGACTGGGCCGCCGGCTCACTGACCCGCGGGCCGCTGCGCCCTGATGGGCGACAGAACTCGCGCCTCCGAATAGGCAAGGATTTGTGCCCTCTGAAAATCGAAGATATGCGCACTTTAAGAGGCCCCAGTCACCCCCTGACCACCATACCGAAAACAAGGAAGTTCAGAGTTTTTCCTCATGACTTTTTATAATTACTGTTATCATTAACTTACGTTAATTTAATTAATTTTTCTTTATAAGCATAAAACTTGTAGGAACTCAAATAAAATTTAAAACATGAGTAATATTTGTTTCAGCTCTGTATATCTGATACTATTATTTCAGCACTCAACTTTGCTGTTACTGGATTTAGTAGGCCATACTATTTTCAAAATGCAACCTTCTATAGAAACGCAACTATGGCGTGATAGGAGAATTTATTATCTAAATTTTAAATATAATATTTATCCCCATTATTAAAAAACTAAACATTAATGGTCATATTTATTCTTCATTTATATTATTCTTAATTTATATTGTTTTTTTCTTCCTCTTTATTTATTATGCTTATACCCTCTTTGCTTTCGAGCAGTTTCTAGTTCGACATAGAAAATATACATGCGTTCATGTTTACGAAGTTGAATTTTGGAACAAAAATCATAATGAGTCAAGTTTATTCAGGAATTTAATCAATATCATCGTATGTGTGTAATGTTTAATTATTAAATATTTCTCTCTATATCTCTTTTTTTTAATGGTTGGTTTCATTATGTTTTTACACAAATTTTCACAAGAATGCACAAGATATCATCAAGCCGCAAATGTTTAACCAGGCATCATTAATTTATAGGATAAATTTTAAAATTTTAAAGTTCCTAAAGAATTTAGGTAAGTAGGAATGTAAAGCGTTTAATCCATGATGACTAGAAGTTTTTAAATTCTATGCACCAGAGCATATTTATTTTAGTTACGTATATATTGAAAAGATTGCGTTTATAGTAATTTCATCTAATTGCAGTTTCTATTCTATAGTAATATTCATTAGGAGCAATATGGACTATTTAAAGAACTTTGAAGGGAAAGGATTAGAATTGTTCGTGATGGATTAAAACTGCGATCTGCAAGAATCTACCGAGTGTGAAAAAGGATTTGAAAAACTGCAGACAAATTAGCTTATTACCTGTTATTTGAAAAATCTTCATAAAAGTACTAACGCATAGGGCTGCAGAAAAAATTAGATGCAGCTCAACCAAGAGAACAAACTGGATTTCGGAATTGATTCAGTACAGTGTACCATATTAAAGTATTAAGAGAACTGATTGAAAGAACAAATGAATATGAACTTCCATTTCCGTTGGTTGTGTGTGTCATTTATTGAATATGAGATGGCATTTGACTCTATCTAAACACCAGAGGTTATCGACCCTTTGAAATCAACAGACATCGAAGATGTGAATATTGACATGGTGAAACGCTTGCTTCCTTTTTGGTTTTACGGCTCAAAGACTACAGTGGTCATGCTGCGCCGGGACCTACTGTTTTCCGAGGAATCCGAACCTCTTAAGGCCTAGGGAACCAAACCCCGGACTACAGTGAGCAGTGCGATCTTTATGAGATCTCTGAGTAAGCGTTCTTTTTGCACTGCTGGGAGTCGAACCCGGATTAGCGGCGCACTAGGAGAACGCGTTACCACACTGCGCCACCGCAGGGCAACATGGTGAAACGTGTGCATAAAAATGCAAGTGCAAAATTTCGATTACATAAAGATACCAAAGCTATCAAAATTGGTAAATGTGTGAGACAGGGGGATGACATTTCCTGACTTTATCAGTCACCTTGGTGAACTGATTTCAGTGGAAGGCAACATCATGAACCAGTACGAACCATCAAACTGGGTGCATTCGGGAAAAGCAGTTTCAATCTGAAGGGAAAATTGCCTTTATGTTTTAAAATAAAAGTCTTCAATCAGTTTATATTGCCAGTCCTCTTTTATGGCTTAGATATATGGAGTCTAACAATTGCAGCAATATGGAAAGTAAAGACAACCCAAAGGAGCAGGCAGAGGTACATGTTGGAATAACTAGGAGAGATCGATAAAGAAACACTTGGGTGAGAGAGCAAACACGGGTAGAGGACATCATTGTTAAAGTAAAAACTGAAATGGCGATGAGCTGGGAATATCGCAAGAAGAATTAATCAACGATGGAAAACAGAAATTCTCAACTGGATTCCAGGAAACCACCAAAGACCTAGAAGCGTCGTCCTCAAACTAAGGATGGTCGGATGAAATAATATTAGTAGTAAAAAAGGAGCAGGTGTTGATGATATTTACCCAAAAATGGTGAAAGAAAGTGCGGGATTTGTTGTTGTGCCCTTATTGATTGTATTTAATACTATTATAGATAAGGAAGAAATTCCTGATGGAAAGAAGATATCTAAAATTATACTTATTTATAAAAAGGGTAAAATAGACTGTAAAGAAAATTATAGACCAATAGCAGTGACATCAGTTTTTGCGAAATTATTTGAAAAACTACTTTAGAATAGAATAATAAAATTTATTTAAAAAATAATTTAATGGATACATATCAACATGGTTTTAGAAAAGGAAAATCAACAGAAGCAGCATTACTTAGAACAATTAATAAAATACAGGAAGTAAAGTAATCGAAAATAGGGAATATAGGATAGGGATATTCTGTGATTTGAGTAAGGTGTTCAATGTATTAAACAGAAATATATTAATAACAAAATTAAATAATTATGGATTAAGAGGTAAAATTAATAAATTATTATGCAGTTATTTAAATAATAGAAAACAAATAGTGTGTGTTGGAGGCAAAACATCAAAAATGATGAGTAATAACTATGGAGTGCCGCAGGGGTCCAATTTGGGACTACTGCTGTATTTCATATATGAATATGATATATTTAATGTTTCAGATATGGGTCATGTAACATTTTTTGCAGATGACATAAGTATCATAGTTACAGGTAAAGACCTAAAAAGATTAATTCATATCAGTGATTAATATCAGTGAAATAAAAAAGGTGAGAAATGGTTTTCGTAAATCAAATGAAATTAAATGTAGATATATCTAAAGTAATGATTTTCTGAAGTAGAAGCAAAAATATTAATATCGACATATACAATAATTCAGTCTTAATTAGTAACAATAAACAAATTGAAGTGGTACAACAATTAGAATTTTTAGGAATTCAACTAACAGATAAATTAAATTGGAATGCTCCAGTAAATTCTCTGAAAAAAAATCAAATAAAGGCATAGGCATACTAAGAAGAATAGGTAATATATTGACAGATAAAATTAATATTGACCTTTATTACCCCATGATATAGAATCATCTTATGTATTGCAACTGTATATGGCGAGATGTTGGCATAGTTAATGGAAATATATTGAAAAATATACAGAAAAAAGCAATGAAATTAATTAACAAGAATAATAGAATGAACTGAAAGAATGTATTAATTAAATACAGTATCATACCATTTGAACTAATACATGAATACTGTATTTTGATTAAAATGTTTGAAGGAATTAA
>QLNU02003225.1:100500610-100518896 GCA_006491805.2 Dysdera silvatica | reverse complement strand
AGCGTAATTCTCAAATTTTTAATTTTTGTAATATTGAAAATTTCCCCAAAAATATTTTTGCTTCAGATCTCGCATTTCGTGCCATCTAGTGGTCACGCATTGTTCCATTTTTTTATTTCGTTTTGTTTTCTTACTCGTATATGTATGGGCCCCCGAAATATGTTTTGCCTCGGGCCCCGCATTAGCTAATGGCGGCCCTGCCCTCCACTAAACTTCCGCTAGTAATGTCTATTAGAAGACTTATTTACTCTAAATTTGTGCAACTAAGAAGGTTTGACGTTATTTACAGGAACGGTATAACAGGGTTTGACTGTACATTTTTTATTAGTTATAGAGGTAGTTTTGTTGTAAGTAATCTAAAAACAATAAAAATATAAAATGTGGGTTGTTGTAAGCAGAAATTATCAAAAAATCCTCAATTTCATTTTTCGGGTCAATTTGCATTAGTGTAAAATGCATTAGTGTAGTAAAATATGCATTAGTGTAAAATGCATTAGTGTAGTAAAATATGCATTAGTGTAAAAGCTTTAGCTTATGCACTTAAGGGTTAATATAAGGTTCGCAAAGTTTTATGAAATGAGAGATAATATATTCGGGAGAAATACATAATGCAGGCCTAATAAGATATACAATTTATTCTTAAACAGGAGGACCCATAAATTTCATGTCAATCGGTTTCCCCTTTTCATGATCTTGAAATATTTATATAATATTTTTTGAAAGACACCATCCGTAAATAATTCAGTTTTAAAAAGATGGAACAAGCTTGTTTCTGCTTTCGTACATTTATCAAATCTGCTGAAAGCTTGCAGAAAACATCAAATGCGTCTTGACATTCCAAAATGGAGTCTCTCATATTTTGAAAAGCCATATATAAAATTTAGATGAAGCAAAAGTGGAAAAATGCCCAGCGTAGTATTTCTAAAAAATTGATATAATGCCTTAGTAATGCTCCTGTATTGATAATATAAAACTATGTGATATCGCATTTCCTCTATAATTAAAAACTAGAGAAATAATTTTTTTTTTTAGAATTAAATGCGTACTTTAGAGTTAAATGCGTATTTTAAGGGCAGTTTATATAATTAGTTCGAAAGTTATACTGCAAATATATCAGTACGTTTACAGGCGGACTTAAAAGATATAGGAATATAAGAACTACAAAAGATAAGCGGGGAAGAAACCGAATATAAGGGAATACATTTCGAAGAATTTTGCGTGTATTTTATAGCTGTAAGGAAAAAATTTCGAAGGTAAGGCTACATATTGAATTATATTTTATATCTGCTTTTGGCTGATAAAGTATATAGAGTTTTTTAAATATGAATTTTTAAAAACGTTTATTTTTAAATTTTTAAAATTTTTATTTTTAATTTTAAAAAAATTAAATTTATTTTTAAATTTCACAGTTATTAGGAATAACTGTAGAATTTACAAAATCGATTGCGAATGCGGATTTTCTTATGATATATATATATATATGATTTATTCAGGTATACAAAAATTACAAATTAGAATGAACTCGTAGAATATATCGGAAGCGATGACCGGAAAAATTTGGTGAATATCATCTTGACGAGTTCCAATCACTCCATAATACCATATGATTTTTTTAATTCACCCTAAATTCCTAAGTTTTTTTGAGGTGAGCAAATATGATTAACCTCGATTTGTTGAGTCCAGGTGAAAAGAGGTATATTGGCGGTTGTAATGACGCCAATAACACTAGAGCTTGCAATTTATTAACTACTTTTGGCTTTTGGTGAGACGCTTTTGAACCGTTTGGCGAACCAAGGTTGGCGACAGCTATGTTTGAAATTGAAGAAATGCAGTTTAAAAGAGTATATACCCAGGAGTTGTTAATAACTACGAAGAGGCTTTTCAAACAACTAAAATTTAGCCGAAGTTCGACGCAGACACGAGAGTACAGAGCGATGAAGGAGGAAAAAGATTTAAAAAATTTATATCGGTATTATCAGGATATTTTCGGCTATTGCAAAATTAGTGTATTGAAAGCGTTCGAAATTCAAGAAAAACCAGTGTTCTTTAGCTTGTTACCATTGGAGCATTGCAAATTTGGGGTCAAAAGAATGGGTATATTGGGTCAAACACGGGAGCTCCCGATTCTGCTTTAAAACACCAAACTTACATCCAAAATCAAGAATTTGATAAATCAGCCATTGCAAAACATTCTTTGAAACTTGACCATTGGTTCTGGTTTTTTGAAGTTAAAATAAATGAAAAAGACATTTCCAACAGTTTTTAATTTTTTCGAGGCCTATAATTAATGCTGATACGATAATCAATGAACCGTGTGAGAATATTTCCCCACTATCTACAAACTAAGCTCTTTAACCCTTCATAAAATTTATCGCCTTTTCTTTTATCCTTTTTCTTTTTGATTTGTTCTCTGCATAATGGTTGGCAACACATTACTTTGCACTTTTTTTATACGTTCTTTTGTTTTTTGATTTAATAACTATAAATTATTCTTGACAATTATCTGATGAAGATGGAACGTTTTTCCCACCGAAACAATTGTTAAAAAGATGTTATCGATAATTTCAAACTGCTTTTATTTGTGTTTTCGCTTTTCGTTTATTAGGCAGTACATTGCTCTGGCGCAGTATAGATGCTCTTGCGCCATAAAAAAGGCAGTACATTGCTCTGGCGCAGTATAGCCCAGATGCTCTTGCGCCATAAAAAAGCCAAACAATCAATCAATCAATCAAGCAGTACACTCCTCACTTTCCCAAAATTCTTCCCACTTCCCCTTTCTCAATTTTAGTGTACTTACCATAATTAGAAATTATATTGACTTTCTAATATTACCGTGTTAGCTACTAAGTCCAAAATGGTTAAACACAAAGGTTACTAGCTGAACAATAGTTTAGCACATACAAAATTTTTTAAATTTGCCAGTGTACTGACAGTAAAATTTTGTAACCTGCGCGAGAACAAAAATACATCTTGTAACACTAGTAAAATTTCATCACTGATTCAACATAAAAAAAAGAGAAAAACTTTGGACTAATGACGATTTATTTGTTATGTTAAGTTCTGGTCAGTTATTGTGTCCTTTGATGTCCTTTGGTTACCATCTTGTAAAGAAATTTAAGCAACGAAACAAAATGGGCTCAGAGGGGTTAATTAATAAACGACTTAGCGGAAATATTTATTAAAAATAATACTCCCTATACAAAATCATATTTTACTAAAATAATTCGATCAAAATATATAAATAAAACATAAAATGTAAAATCAAAGAACTATACAGTCGAACCTCGTTAAGACGAACACCAAAGGGAACAGAAAATCTGTTCGTATTAACAGTAATTCGTCTTATCCGGAAAGGATAGTATGCCATACAATCTGACAGGACTTTGGAAAATAGTTTAATAAAAGTACTTTATCTTAAGCGTGTTCGTCTTAACGAGGTTTGACTGTATTATTATTCATGGATAAATAATGGTTTAGGATTATTTTTGTATTTATTTGTTTAACCGGTTTTACGTCCAATAGCAATTAAGGGACATTGAGTGAAGTTTTAACAACTTAAAAGCAACAGCCTTTGATATTGTTCAAAATTATGTAAATTTCATACTTAGATGTAAACATAAATGTTAATGGAATTTTTGAATTAGAACTTCAACAATGTTTAAAAACGGAGAGATTTCATTTTAATATCACTCCTCAAATTGGCATTATTTAGTTTTCCAATTAATAAACGCCGTATGAGGTACCTCATTTGAAGCAAATTATTATGATTTTAAACTTAGCATAAAATTCATAACATTATTATTTTAATTTCAATAATGTGCGTTTCGTACTGTTAAGTATCGTTCTTAAATTCGTAAATTCCAGAGCAATGATAAGATCTAATGAAAGTAGTAGGCTGTATCTATTCTAGAAAATTACATAAATATAATTCATGCTCGTTCACAGGAAAATGGAGGATCATAGCTCTCTTCAGAGGACTTGAAGCATCATAGCTTGCTACATAGGAATTGGAGAACCATAGCTCACTTCATAGGTTACTGGGGCCCCATAGCTCACTTTATAGATTACTGGATACCCCATAATTCACTTCGTGGGGAAATGGGAGTCCCATAGGTCACTTTATGGGTTTGGGAACACCATAGCTTTCTGTATTATCCAGTGTAGCATTCCATAATACCAAAGTTTAAATCAGTGATGTAGGAATTGGGAGTGGCTCAGGGGCTAAATACCCCCCATTGGATATCAAAACACATTATTTTCTCTAAGGCTGCATCACATAATCTCCTTCTTTAAAGCCACTTTATCACCCCCGATAACCACTTAAGCATCTCCCACGAGTTTTGAGTTGCTACGCTACAAGTTCTGATAACCTCACGTTTTCTTTTACACAAATACTGACTAAAATAAGTACCGACTAAAACAAATACTGACTAAAATAGGTACTGACTAAATGTATATGCTGATTAAATATACACTGACTAAAATAAAAGAACGAAAGTTTACATTAAAACAAGTGCGGTCATGGCTCACTTAGCAACTAATAAACAACATGAAAAGACAATGTAAAAAGTGCTGCAACTGACAATTGCTATGAGCAGCATTTGACAGAAAGCGGCAACAACATGACTGATACAACATGAGTGTTAATTTGGAATGGAACAAAAGCAAATTTTTTTTAATCAATCAGAAGAAAAATGCAACAGTTTTGAATGGAATGGGTTCATTCGTTAAACTCTGTTTTTCTGATGCAATTTTTTACTGCAGAACACGTAAATTACTACCATTTCTGGAGCCTTAGAATTACAGGCCAACGCATCAGCCACCATTTTGTTTTGCACTTCCGATTTCATAATATAACGTTTACCATTGGAAAATTAATAGTTCGTTTTCTTCTTCTTACAGGATATGCAAATTGCAAATCTAAACATTCTATGTTTATTCCTCGAATGATTAGAACAGTTCACAGCAGCACACCCAAACTATTTTATTGAAAATAACACGCTTGTAAATCACTCAACTTCAACACGGCAGTGAATGGGATCACGTGATACGATGGCTTCAAATGCACTGTTGTGCCACCTCTATATTTAAGGAGCTTTCGCTATTTTTTTTACTAGCTCTAAAAATTATTTCCCAACAAAAGAAAATTTTGGAGGAATTCATCCATAAATTTCCAGATTCCAAATATTTAATTTAGAAGAAAAACTATAGATATTGGTGGCATTCACTTTTCATATTTAATTTGAAAAATGTCATGGATTTTGAGAAGAATTTAAATTAAATTTTAATAATGATCGGAAACTCATAATACGGATCGGGGTATTAGTGAAATCTTTGCAGTGTGAAAATTAAATATTTTTACCTTGTGGAGCAGGTAAACAAATACAGTTAAACCTCGTTAAAACGAACACGTTAAAGACGAATTACCTTTAATACGAATTATTTGCGTACGCAGGGGGTGTTGATCCCATTGCAATGAAATTTTGTATATTTAACATAGGAATATGTGAGTTGTAGCTCTGTAACCCCCCCCATTAAGCCTATAACCCCCCCTTATGAACTTTCTGTGTACGCCCAGACTTACGGTATCAACAGTATGGACAATTTTCTGAAGCCCCGTCAATTTGTATAAATCGAACACTACGCAGATTAAATCAAACAACAATGTCAATCAATCAACGTTTATTGGCGTAGTGATACCAACGCCGATGGTATGGCGTGATTAGATGGTGAAACGTTCGAAAGAAAATAAATATTTCTGCCTTCGGTGGGACCTGAACCCACGACCTTCCATAGATATCTAATCTCTTTACGAACGTATATAAAGACTATTTTATTAGTATATATTATTAGTACTATATTTATTAGTACATAGACTACTATTTAAACCAAATTGCAAAGAGACTGGTATTAAATTGATCGAAATGCCCGTTGCAGCATATGTATTTATATAAATCGAACACTAAAGAAGATTGAATCAAACAACAATATCAATTATCTCAATATCATATATCAACAATTTGCCTGTTTTGTTGGTCAATTCCAAAGGTTCCCTGAATAATATACACAATTATAGAAAAAATTTAAAAGGCCCGCTGTTCAATCTTCATCACTGCAGGTTCTAAATATTTGTGTTTTTTATGTCTATGCTATAATCCGAGCCTACTACAAGAAGTGTTTCTTTCAGGACTTCATGGCCGGGAGGGTGGGGGGCGAGTGGCATTTTCGGGGAAAGGTTTTCCGTTTATCATATGTCAATATATATAATTATATATTATATAAAATATCTCCGGGAGAGGGGTGAATGACCGATTACGGTGGTGGGATGTAAAGAAACACTGAATACAAGAGACACTGAACTGTTCTCAATTTCTTCTTACATATATACCAAATGAAGACAGACTTGTGAAAAAACCACGTACAAAACATCTGTAGTGAAAATCTATTTCGAATATATTTTTTTGCGTTAAAAACACCTTAGATCATCTTGTACAAAACGAAAAATTTAAAACAAAATGAATGTAATTTTTATATTGCAACCTTTTCAATTCTTCGCTTCTGCAACAATTGATTTTCAGAAAAAGATGAAGCCCAGACTTTTCCGCGGGAGGGGGCTAGGCCCCCCTGACTACGGTCCTGATATGTAGAAGAATTATAATCCTAGAGCAGATGAACTGTTCGAAAGAGCATTTTATTTGATGAGCGGATCGATTTTCAGCTGATCACGTTGATGAACCAGTTTGCCCATCTGTAACATTTACTGCCGTTTTAGCAACGGAAAATTTTCATTTTCCCCCTAAAATTCGTGAAATTTTGAAAAATTCTCTGAGAATTCCCTAATTTTATGGATTTCCTGGTTCTGTTATCACTCTGTTATAAATAAATTTGGGCATCATTGTTTTTACTGTGATACTGAGAAGGATGAGGCTTAAGTTGATGCATGTATTTTAATTAAATAAATAAATTTAGGCACCACCTTTTTTTTAAATTAAAATTGCGGCATTGTTTTGACATGTTTTTTAATAAGTTGTTGCTTTTACGCCATAAGAACTATTATATTTTGGGAATTTTTTTAGCAATGTCATTGATTTCGCTTTCGTTGAAGTTCCGAGAGAATAACATTTCTGTCGTAGGACGAAACTTGTTAATTTGGGGAATAGGGTTGCGGACCAGTTTTAATAAGATCTTGTCCATTTTCGGGCTCTGGTCACTTTCCTTCTCCTAGGGCCTAGGAGCATGACATATCATTTTTGGATGGCACCGCTCTGTAACTCGACAATATTTCTTTTAAAGAAACATCTAAATGTAGCGCATCTGTTTGGGGTTTCCGAGATAGGAAGGTTTTCTTACTTCTGGGCAATTAGTCTGACTACAGTCAGTGTTCGCTAGTTATTTTCGCGTTGTTTTCTTTTCGGACAGACAATGAGTGTGCAATACAATGAATGTAAAACGAAACCGAGTTTATACTATAAGCTAAAAGTTTTAAAGGCAATACAAAGAATAAATTAACACAAATTATAAATTGTCATCTTTCTATCATAGAATTCCGTTTCTCCACTCTCTCTGGAAAAGCCCTATCCCCTTATCCTTTTATTCTTAATTTCAAATTTAAAAATTTCGTAAAACAAACACCTTCAACAAACATCAGAAAAAGTCATTTTGATTGTTAAATAAAATAAACTTATTCACAAAAATGTCGTTATTTAATCTTATAATAATGCACATAAAGTACACATATATATTCTCCCCCATCCTACATATTCTGCGATTTCCGTCGTGTGTAGAAGGACGGGTGCCAAAATATCGCTGTGCCCAGAGCGCCTTGGGCCTTAAATCCGGGCTTCAACCAGGGGCGTAGCTACCATATAGCAATAGTAAGCAGTGATTAGGGGCCCACCTGAACTGGGGGCCTTATTTCGGTAGGGCCCATAAACAGTTGAAAGTAGAGGCTTACCGGGAGATCGGGGACACAGATGGACATTTTCCAATCCACACATTGAAGGTAAAGAAAGCGGGGTCGCTTGTCATGAAGACCTCTTTAGGGAATAGTCAAACCCCCATCTGTCTGTACCGACAGATGACCCTACAGAGACATCCGACTTGAATTAGCAACGTCTCCAAATGACGGAAAAACTATCCAGTTTAGCTACATAGATAAGAATCATGGGAAATCTAAACGAGAAACAAAGGAGCAAAACGCCCTAATCAATTACACAAAGGCTATATGGATGATGAGTGAAAAAGAACTTGTGGTTAAACTTGGTTTACGCGTAGTAAGAGGAGGTAAGATTGGGATTTAGAGGGCCACTCAATTAATTCTTTCGGACTGAACAGAAACTGCAGGTGTGTTGACCAATATGTGATACCATAAGCCTCACGTTTCCCAACCACATACGGAACATATACACGGTCGTTAAAATTTGCTTGATCAATTTCAATTGGTTTGTTAAAGCTTTCTCGAAACAGTAATTGACATTCAAAAATGTAATTGCAGTATTAGTTTATTCTTGGTTTAATAACATGAAGTGTACAATTAAACAAATGAAATTTTTAGTGAAAGATGGATGAAAAATGAAAATTGTTTAAAATTGAAGTATAGCCGAACCTTGTTAACGCGAACACTCACGGTGAAAAAAGAAATTGTTCGTGTTAAGAGTAGTTTGCGTTTTCCGGAAATGGCATCTAGGATCATATTATTAACAAGTTGTTCATTAATGGGATTCAGGAAATATTTAGTGTGAAAAGTAATTGATGGTAAGGGTGTTCGCATTAACGAGGTTCGACTGCAATGGAATTTTTAGTTATAAAAGTGGATTGAAAGCGAAACTGATTTAAAACTAAATTGATGAAAGTTTTAGTTGTAAAAATGGATGAAAAGTGAAAATTGTTTCAAATTAAATCAAGGTGTATTTATGCATTCGAAAACTTTTTTCTTTTTATTTAACGATGTATTCAGTTTTTTGCATGAGATATATTTTTAATTAAAAACAAGTGCAAAAGTAAGGCTTTGCGAATGAAGTAATTAATTAATTAATAGCCGATTTCAAATTTTCTGACTGATTCTACTTAGATTTTAGTATAATTTAAAATAGAAATTAAATATTCTCATCTTCCCAGTGTGATGTACCAGAATAATATTTTTTTTGCAGATGGGTTTTTAGAATTAAAATGCTATTCCAAAACTAATGCAAAAAGTCATTTGTTTAGAGAAAAGTATCAAATCATCATTAAATTAGACACTATTTTTGAAATAATATTTACCATTTCGTACATCACAAGAAAAAGAAATGTATAGATTATAATGTGCTTTTATAATTTTGTAAATGTGGTTATTAGGACTAGAGAAGTTTATTGTAAAACGGTATGGCCTTCAAAATTAGTTTTCTAGAGAAATGATTAAAGTTTACGCACCTAATTTGCACGGAGAATGTTTACACATTTTTAGAACGATTTCAATAGAGGATTAAAAAATGAAAATATTTTGTGGGAAAATGGATCTGGCAACATGTTATTATTTCAAATTAAGATTATCGTCTGCTACTTTCAAATTCGTTTTTCATTCAAAATGGCGCCTGTAAACAAGCTGTGGATCGAAAGATGTTTTCGCGCTTTCAGAGGAGAAATATTCTTATTCCACTATTAAAAAACGTTGTGAAACGCATGGTATAAAGATTTCTAAGTGCAAAATAAGCAACATTATTAATAGAAAAGGGAAAGACCGTCAATCAGAACTTCTACATAAAAAGAGGACTCCAAATGTATACCCGAACAAGGTATGTACTGTTGCAAATATTTCTAAAGTGAGATCACTGATAACAAGAGAAAATCCACCGACGCAGAAATCAATTGCAAACTCTTTAAATACTTCTGTAGCAACAGTAAATAAAATAATAAACCAAGATTTATAACTTAAAAAAGCTAAAAAACATAATCTTCACCGTCTTTTGTCGAGACATGTGGTTCAACGCAAGACATGTTGCAGAATCCTGTATGAAAATTACTTAGAAGGAGATAAATGGAAATACGTTGTTACCCTTTGTGAAGCAGGGGTTTATCTAAATGATTGTAACAAAAAAAAAGGTCCATTTACTATCGTAAGCGTGGAGAAAAAAATGTCCAAACTTGGTTCCGAGAATGCAAAGAAAGTTTTAGTAAATACTTTATAATTGATCAGGTTTCTCCTACAATGAAAATTTAAAAATAAAAAAAAATGGAAAGAAAATGTTAAAATCAACTCATCATATTATCAAGAGAATGTTTTATATCCAATATTTACAGAAGAAATTCCATTTTTTTTATTCCAACGATTTTCAGAGTATAAAACTGCAATGAGACAAAGCCAGCAGTCATACCTCGAAAACTAATATCGCATTTCTTGAAGAAATAAAAATTGATAAAGGTATTGCATATATACGTTTTTAACATATTCCTACAAAGTCCCGTGATATTTCTCCTATGAACTATTGTGCCTTTGGTCTGCTGAAAAGAGCTCTCTCTAAGCGCAAACCCACTACTTGGGAAAGACTTTGGAAAGTTGATGGACTTTGGAAAGTTGTGGAACAACAATGGCAAGCAGTACCTCTGGAAACGTTGCAAAAAGCCCTTCTATCATGGAAAGCATGATGCAGACTTACAGCTCAGAAACAAGGTTATCAGATGGAATATTTAAAAAAATAATCTTTACATTTTAAACATTAAAACGTAACTCCGAAATCCTTATAAAAATATATAAACACCCTCTGTATATTGAAGAATAGAATCTATCCATTGGCAATACATTTTATTGAACTTTTTTTAAAAGCAAACATAAATTAATTTAATAAATTTGCAAAATAAAACACATTAATGTAACAATTACAGCTGTTTTTTAAGTGAAGAAATCCATATAAAAATGTGCGCGTAATTTACATATAAGAAAATAAATAAAAAATAAATAAAAATTCTGAAAAGAATGTAAATTTTAAAAACCAAGAATTTAAGAAACAAAATAAAATTATTTTTTTCCTACTTCTCTAATGTATACATATATCTTACAGAAATTTTTAGTGATAAAAATGCCATTAAAATTATATGTCAGACTTTGATATATTAGGTGAATTTAAAAATTTCGTAAAAAAAGAATTCAACTGTCCTGTCTCCCAAACTGCTGATTCAATTCTCTAACATAATTACACTAATTAAACAAGATTCATTAGCTGACATGTCTATCAATTTTTTATCTATTAATTTTAAAATATAGCACCCTAGAAAGTGACTTCTCAGGCATTTGTGCTTTATTTATGTTATTGTTCACCCTGCCAGTACCATCTGTCTCTGTGGAAAGATCATTTAATAAATTGCGCTTGATAGAGGATTACAAAAGAAATGCTAAAAATGGTCAAATGTTAAATGTTAAATGGTCAGGAGCTTCAGCACAGGTTTCTATTAGCGATCTTCAAATATGAAGTTACTGGGACCATTGGACGTTCGATTAAGTCAATGTCTATAGAGCACCATGTTACTTGACATTGGATTTCTTTGGAATACAAACGCTTCCAGCGAGAAATTCATTTTACTTTTATTAAATTCTAAATATGACAATCTATTGTGTAGCCTTCGGCTGTAGAAGTAGCTTTAAAATCATTATATAACACGTTTTTCTAAAATTATGTTTAGTATCTTTTCCTAAAATCGGCATTAGCGTATATTTTTTAAAATTATTGGCAAATTTATAAAATTAATAACACATAATAAATAATAACCATTAGTACATTTGTATAGTTAATATATTTATAAAATAATTATATTATATAATAAAAATATAAAATAATTATTAGCATATTTGTATAATTAATGTATTTACAAAATACAGTAAAATTTCTCCTCCTTAAGTGGTCACCTTCTTTAGCGAGCACCTTCGGTGGAAATGGATTTCTCCCCATCATAGATCACCCAATGCTAAACTTACCTCCATTCAGAGACCAACTATCTGAACGACCGCTTTTCCACGAAACCGACGGTGGTCACCTTAGGGAGGTTATACTGTGATTATTAGCATATTCATATGATTACAGTAAAACCTTCCTAAAGCGACGGTTAGGTGAAAAGGCGGTCGTTCGGAGAGGTGGTCTCTGAATGGAGGTAAATTAGGCATTGGATCCATGGTTGGGTGATAATCCATTTTCAGGAAAAGTGGTCGTTAAGGGAAGCGACAGCTGAATAGGGATGGTCGTTAAGAGAGGTTTTACAGCAAAAATCCCTAAGCCGACCACTGTCGGGCCCGTGAAGAAGCGGCCGCTCAGACATGGTCTCTGAATGGAGGTAAATTTAGCATTGGGTCTATGGGAGAGGGAGCAAATCTGTTTCCAGAAAAAATATTCGTTAAGGGAGGTAGTCGCTGAATAGAGGTGGCCCGTAATAGAGGTTTTACTGAATTTATAAAATAATTATTAGCTTATTTTTATAATTAATGTATTTATAAAGTAATTGTTAGCATATTTATAATTAAGGTATTTATAAAATAAATATTATGTAATTAATATATTTATAACATAATTAAAAAATATATACTATTCAAACTGACAAAAATATATTATTCATTTATAATTTAAGTTCATGTAAAATTTAAAAAAAAATTAAACGAAAAATCTTTTATAAATTCCGAACATCGCCTTTCGTAAAACTCGTTTAATATTGCTGCATTATTGAAGGGTGTACTAGATCACATGACTTCCCACAGAAGATCTTGGCTATGCTCTCTCTCCCGTTCAAAGCTGATGTCATCCGGCCTCTATCAGTATATATGCTGGAAGCACCTACATAATATCGTGTAGCCCCCGCACACGCAGAAGTGTCGCAACACGACGTGGCATGGACTCGACTAATGTCTGAAGGTATCCTGGAGACAATTCACACCAGGAATCCTGCAGGGCAGTCCACAAATCCATAGGAGTGCGAGGTGGTGGAGATCTCTTCTGAACAGCACGTTGCAAGGCATCCCAGATATGCTCGATAATGTTCATGTCTGGCGATTTAGGTGGCCAATGGAAGTGTCTAAAGTCAGAAGAGTGTTCCTGGAGCCACTCGGTAGCAACTCTCGATGTGTGGGGTGTCGCATTATCATGCTGAAATTGTCCAAGTCCGTCGGAATGCACAATGGACATGAATGGGTGTAGGTGATCGGACATGATGCTTACGTACCTGTCACCTGTCAGAGTTGTCTCTAGACGTATCAGGGGTCCCATATCACGCCAACTGCACACGCCCCATACCATCACAGAAGCTCCACCAGCTTGAACAGTCCCCTGTTGACATGTAGGGTCTATGGATTCATGAGGTTGTCTCCATACCCGTACACGTCCATCCGCCTGATGCAATTGGAAACGAGACTCGTCAGACCAGGCAACGTGTTTCCAGTCATCAACAGTCCAATGGCGGTGTTGGCGGACCTAGACGAGGCATAAAGCTTTGTGCCGTGCAGTCAACAATGGTACACGAGTGGACCTTCGTCTCCAAAAGCCCATATCAATGATGGTTCGTTGAACAGTTCGCACGCTGACACTTGTTGATGCCCCAGCATTGAAATCCGCGGCAATTTGAGAAAGCGATGCACGTCTATCTCGTTTAACGATTCTCGCCACATTCAAAATCACGTTCAATATATATATATATATATATATGGCCTGCAAAAGGGTTGCTGGTATCTAACTGGAAGGAGACCCACACGCTGAACGTATGTGACGATGTGTGGAACCGGCCAGGCCAGTAACCTAGTGTCCTACCCCGCCTTCAAGTGGTGCAGGCTGAGCTTTCTATTTATGTGGCAAATTAATATTTGCTACACGGATAGAAAGGCGGAAGGGGAGGGCTAATTCACCAACCCGTCTAGCCAGCGTGGTGAAATTATGGCTAATTCCTCCATTATGTTGACACACCAGAAACCATGGCCCCTAGTCTCCAGGTGCTGGAGTGCTCCTGATCAAGGCAGCGGTCAGTGTGGCATGAAAGCAGGGGGTGCTAAGAATCACTGGAATGGCCCAGGCTGCCGTTTGTTATTGACCTTGGCTACGTTTAATGGACGATCCCTTGCTTCTGAAGCAAAACTTCAGGAATTGGAAGAGGAACTAGACAAGATCAAATGGGACATTGTAGGACTCAGTGAAGTTAGAAGAAAAGGTGAAGAGTTGGTGGAACTGAAAAGCGGACATTTGTTTTATTATAGAGGAACGGAAACTGGAAGAACAAGTGGTGTTGGCTTCTTAATCAACAAAAGAATTAAAGACTACCTTCTTGAAGTCGAAAGCACGTCAGATCGAGCAGCGAGGCTTGTTGTTCAACTAACCCAGCGATACCAACTTCAAATAGTACAGGTATATGCACCAACATCAAGCCATACCGACGAAGAGGTTGAAGAATTTTATGAAGAAATCAAAGAGTTACACACCAAAGGGAAACAACATATCAAGCTCATCATGGGGGATTTCAATGCAAGAATTGGACAACAGGAACAAGGAGAGACATCGGTTGGTAAATACGGATATGGGGAAAGGAATGAACGTGGCGATCAACTCATCGAATTTGCAGAAGCTGAAAATCTTAGCATCATGAATTCATTTTTTAAGAAGAAACTACAAAGAAAATGGACATGGAAACACCCCAATGGAGGAACCAGCGAAATTGACTATATACTGGCAAACAAGAAATCAATTATTGAAGATTGCAGCGTACTGAACAGATTTAATACTGGAAGTGATCATCGAATGGTGAGATGCAAAATGCACTTAAATACTAAATTAGAACGACAGAAGCTCATTAGGAACAAGTAAGTAGAAGGTGGATCTATGAAACTGGAAAGTAATAACCGAGCATTTCAAGTTTGAATTAAAAAATCTCTTTTTTGCACTAGAAGGACTGATTGAAGAAGTGATTATCTCAGAAGCAAATGAAAACATTATTAAGACAATAGTTGAAACTGCTGAGGAAATTGGTGTGACGTGTAAAAAGCACAATAATAAATTAACTGAGAAGATGAAACAGCTCCTGAAAAGGTGAAGAGATATGAAGGTGGACAATCGAAATACCAGTTCCAGGATTGAGTACATAGAACTTTGTAAAACTCTGCGCAAAAGCATGAAAGAAGACATAAGAAAATTCAACTGTGAGCTAGTAAGGAAAGCCATTGAAAATAACAAGAGCCTTAGGGTTGTTAAAGGAAGTTTATCTGTTGGGAAGAAACACATCATTGCATTAAAAGGAGAGGATGGCACCGTAACAAGAAATAGGGAAGAAATACTTAGAAGAGTTGAAGAATTCTACAAAAAACTATATGAAAGTAACAGTGGATTAAACGAAGACGCCGAAATAGTCGAAGGAACAGCTCCTAAAATCTTAAAAGAAGAAGTTTCATTTGCAATAAAAAATATGAAGAAAGGAAGAGCCCCTGGTGATGATGGTATTACATTAGATATCCTAAAAGAAGCTGGAGAATATGTAGAAGACATACTTGCAAAATTCTTTACCAAATGTCTTAACAGCGGTAACATACCAAACCAATGGGATTCTGCAACAGTAATTCTTTTGCATAAAAAAGGTGATTAATAGGATTGAAATATTACGACCAATTAGCTGTTACCTGCTATTTATAAAATCTTCACAAAAAGTTCTAACACATCGCCTGCAAAAAAATTGATGCAGCTCAACCAAGAGAACAAGCTGGATTCGAAGTTGGATTCAGTACAGTGGACCATATTCAAGTATAAGAGAATTAATTTGAAAGAACACATGAATATGAACGTCCATTGTGTGTTGCATTTATTGACTATGAGAAGGCCTTTGACTCTATAAAAACATCAGCAGTCATCAACTCTTTAAGATCAACAGACATTGAGGATGTGTACATTGACATGGTGAAACGTGTGTATAAAAATGCAAGTGCAAAATTTCGGTTACATAAAGATACCAAAACTATCAAACTTGGCAAAGGGGTGAGGCAGGGAGATACCATTTCTCCAAAACTTTTTACTTCTGCTTTACAGATGATTTTTCAGCTGATAAATTGGAATAACAAGGGAATAAAAATAAATGGTGAATATTTAAATCATCTGCGGTTTGCTGATGACATTGTTATTTTTTCAACGGACCCATTGGAACTCCAAGACATGGTACAAGAGCTCTCAACTAGAAGTGAAGAAGTTGGACTCAAGATGAACCTACAAAAAACTAAGATCATGTTCAATAATTTTGTAGAGGAAACAAAAATACAAGTTGACAACACTGAGCTAGAAATTGCTGATTCATATATTTACCTTGGCCAGCTGATTTCAATGGATGGCAACATTATGAAAGAACTCAACAGACGTATTAAACTTGGCTGGAGTGCATTTGGAAGAAACAGTTTTATCCTGAAGGGGAAATTGCCTTTGTGTCTAAAAAGAAAGGTCTTCAACCAGTGTGTATTGCCAGTCCTCTCTTATGGATCAGAGACATGGAGTCTAACAGTTGGAGCAATACGAAAGTTACAGACAACGCAAAGGAGCATGGAGAGGTGCATGCTTGGAATAACTAGGAGAGATCGAAAAAGAAACACTTGGGTGAGAGAGCAAACTAGAGTAGAGGACATCATTGTTAAAGTAAAAGGGCTGAAATGGCGATGGGCTGGGCATATTGCAAGAAGAACTGATCAACGATGGACAACAGAAATTCTGAACTGGATTCCAAGAGACCACCGAAGACCTAGAAAACGTCCTCAAACTAGATGGGTGGATGAAATAAGAAAACAGGTTGGGGTGACGTGGAAGCGAATTGCTCAGGATAGACTTGTGTGGAAAGCATTTGGAGAGACCTTCATCCAGCAGTGGATAGATAATGGTTGAATATGATGATGATGATATATATATATATATAAAAATCAAAATAAATGAAATTACATAAATATAACAAAAATGTTATATATAAATAAAACGATAAGCTCTAGTTTGAGCTGTAATTAATACGTGGGTGGCAAAAATTATAGTATAATAAATTCCCCCACGAAAACTCACAAAAATCTCGCCCCGGAGGCTTTCTTGTGTTGACCATATTTGGCAATTGTGTTATCCCTGCGGAGGGTAATAATACCTTAACATCTTTACATACGGAGAAAGAGAGCGTTGTTTCCTGTCCTCATTCGTCTAGCGGTCCAAGACACTCCGGGCTAAACGGAGGGACCCTGGTTCGAATCCAGGATGGGGAAAGCGTCTCTTTTTCTCCAAAATTACACAAGCTCTAGTTTGAGCTGTAATTAAAACGTGGGTGGCAAAAATTATTGTATAATAAATATTTAGTCATTTCAAATATATTAATCCTCTCATCTACTTTAATTTACATTAAAAAAATCAGCAATTCATAATGTATTTTTATGTAAAATATCCTTCTCTAAGGAAATAATAATTTTTTGCAGTTTAAGTTCACGCCGTTCGAAAGGGACTCTTGAAGATAATCTCCACTGCTTTTTAAAATCTCATTTTTATTTGTTACCCCCCACACCATAAGTTGTTGCTAATTTTCGTGCACCTACACCTTTATTACTATCCTGAATAACTTTGATTTTCTCCTTCAGACCAGAATTTTCTTGAAAAATTCATAGTGATTACTAGAGCCCGGATTTTATGCAATTGCATATGAGCATATGAAATTGCATATTTTAGCCCTTTTTAGCATTTGTGCATATAAATGCATAAAAATTATGAATTTCCAGAATAAAGGCATATTTTAAGACTTTTAGTAGTTTAAAAATGTTATTATTCCTTTATCGGAAAAATTTCACAAAGATAAAGTTAAACTTTCCTCTTACTTCTTATCTGAGCGGAAAGGCAATGGAATTTGTAAATGTACACGTTTAATTATGTTGTCGTAGCTGAATTATAGCCACCATCCTTGTTAGGAAAACCAAAGCTGAGTTTTACTGTGCTTGGCTGGCAATTGATTGAAAGTCAAATTAAAACAAACACTTATTCTAAATTTCCACACCATTTTCCTTCAGTGATAGACATCGTTCTATCATCGATAAACTATTCGTAATAAAAACCAGCAAAAATGTATGTTTTGCTCAGTATCTTTTGTAGCTCTAAGGAAGACCCTTTTGGCCATAAAAATGCTATTACATGATAGAAGATAAAGCTTAACTGTTTAGAGCATCCAGAGACACCATCATAGAAATTGTGTTGTATAAAACATATGATTTAATGTATTATATATCGAACTTTTCTGCTCTGCAGTTAATAATAAACCAATTTGTTTTAAAATGCAGGACATAATATTTTCAAGCATT
>QLNU02003225.1:100477921-100500510 GCA_006491805.2 Dysdera silvatica | reverse complement strand
AACCTGAAATACAACCAACAGCTTTTCGGAGCTTGAAGCAAGGAATCTCCTATTTATGATATGCGTGTTTCACTTCTTCAAACAATCAGCACACACGAGTGAAAAACAGCCAATTATAGGTAAATATTAGCAAAATAAGTGAAATAAATTCAATCGATAACTGGCATAAAAATAAACGTTTCTATTTCAGTGTTTACGTTCTGCTTTCATGCAAAGTTATGGTTAAAACTCTCTGTTGCCATATTGTAATAATAAATAATCTATAAAAT
The DNA here is from genome assembly GCA_006491805.2 of Dysdera silvatica. NCBI lineage: Eukaryota > Metazoa > Arthropoda > Arachnida > Araneae > Dysderidae > Dysdera > Dysdera silvatica. Next base: position 100,500,241 of record QLNU02003225.1, on the reverse strand, counting down.
CTATTTTATAAAAAAGAGTGTACTACAAGTGTTGTAAAATAAAATTTGAAAGTACTCGGCATTCAAAGGCCCCTCTGGTCCAATCATTATTTTTTAGATGCTATAATGAGTCAAAAAATAATAAGATTTTAAAATGTATGGATTCTTTGTGGAGTAAATAGAATTGGCTACCAGAATATCCCAATATCCAATTTGCATTTTTTTCAAATTTTATCTACTTTTAGTGTCTACCATCTCATAACCATAGAGTTTGTTTATGTATACGATATATATTTAAAAAAATTATATATAGATAATGTCACTAATAAATTTTGAAAATTTGTTTACAAAAATCAATCCTTTATATATTATAATAATTTATTAAAATATAATAAAAACCTCTGGTTGAATTGTATATTTTTGTATAGTTCTCTGAACATATGATAAAGATTTCAAGCATTTTGGATAAAAGATGCTGTAGAAAATGTACCTTTTTGTGTGGAAAATTAGTATTTTAGAAATTTACATTTTATACTTTTCACTAATGAATTTCTGCATCATACGTTGAATCTTTTGGATTATCATGTATTAAGTTTTCTTATTTATTTTTTGTTATTGTTTTCTGCATTGCCGAACAGTTAATTTATTCAACTCTTTCAGCACCTCCAATGCAAAGCCTTTCTTTGTCATAGCAAGCATTAATGAATTATGTATATTGTTTTAAAATGACTTTAAACTTCCTGAAACAATCTACATAATTTGTATAATCTGGTTATAACCGGATTATGCAAATGGCGCTGTAATTTTGAAATGTGCACAGATTGAACCGTCATACATGAAATTAAAAGAAAAATATCTTTAAATTTCATTTCAAAGTGTTCCGTGTGGTACGCATAGGCGTACGCAGAAAGTTCGTAAGAGGGATTAAAGGCTCAATGGCGATTTACAGAGCTACAACTCACATTTTCCTATGTTATACAAAATTTCCTTGCAATGGGGGGTTACAACCCCCATCAACATCCCCTGAATACGCCAATAGTGGAACCCATCGATATATATATATATAGTAACTGGATAGACAACTGTGAACAGATGGCATCAGAGAAAAATGCAACCTTCAACACTGAAGGCGTTGCCAATCACTGGGACCATTGGATGCACGATTAAGTCAATATCCATAGAGCAAAATGTTAATTGAAATTGGATTTCTTGGCAATATAAACGCTTCCAATGAAAAAATCATTTTGCTTTTATTAAATTGTAAACACGACAATCTATTGCGTAGCCTACGGCTGTAAAAGTAGCTTAAAAATCATTATATAGCATGTTTTTCTAAAATTATAATTAGTATATTTTTATAAAATCGCTATTAGCATATTTTTCTGGAATCATTAGAAAATTTGTAAAATTAAATGATTTGTAAAATTAAGTATTTTGTAAAATTAAGTAATTTGTAAAATTAAGTAATTTGTAAAATTAAGTAATTTATAAAATTAGTAACATAAAATAATTATTAGCATACGATTTATATAATTAATACATTCGTAAAATAATTATTAGTATATTTATATAATCAATATATTTATAAAATTAGCATATTTATAAAATTAGCATATTTATAAAAGAAAAATATTTATAAAATAATTATTAGCACATTTTCATAATTAATGTGTTTGTAAAATACAGTAAAACCTCTCTTAATGACCACCTTTAAAAATCACCTTTTGGCGGAACCGTCGGTGGTCACCTTAGGGAGGTTATAATGCAATGGTTATTATGTAATTATTAGCATATTTAAATAATTACAATAAAATCTCCCCAAGGCGACCATCGTCGATTCCATAAAAATGTGGTCGATTGGAGAGGTGGTCTCTGAATGGAGGTAAATTTACAAATTCAATCCTTAAAAATAGGGAAGTTTTTAATTCTATAAATATTTTGTAAATAAATGAAATATTTTAAAGTGTCCTAACAAACAGCAGATATTTTGTAAAACCATCTATCTGAAGGTGAAGTGCAGAAAAATTTAAATCTGCGGATAATCTGCATATAAATACAACTTCTTTATTGTGTTAGAACAAACTACAGATTTTTTATAAAACCATCTGAAGAAAACTTCAGAAAAAAGAGCACCAGAGGGATATCTGAAGAAAATCTGCAGAAACAAGTTTTTTCTTCAGAAAATCTGCATTTTTTTAGCTGGGCAGACTAAGCATGCAGGAATGATGACTTTTATATACACTTGCATAACAAACATTTCCTGTTGGTGTTTAAGTGAGGTAAGCACTGAAAAATATTTTCTGTTATCATAAATTCAAGTGAATTCCGTTTTGAAGTGATTGAGCACATTACAGGACTAAATTCATATTGCGTGACAGTTGAAAGAGGATTCTTTTGTGAGGTAGGTTTTCTGCTTGATGCTCCTTTTCCGTTGTTCATCCATTTTGTTCTTTGAAAGGTTAAGTTTAAAAATGACTCACAAAGCGAAGAAGTCATTGAGTTTAGGAAACAGCTAGAAATTCCAAATGACGCGGATTATGCAGAGTTAAATATACAGAAATTGTTTTGAATTTCGGGATTACAAAGAGTATTTTATCGGAGATTTTAAAAAAAATTGTGAAAACATTAAAGATGCTTGTGCAGTTAATCAGTTTGAGCCTAATCGAAAAAGAATTAGAACTGCCAAAAATGAAAAGTTGAAATAGCGATGGTGAGGTGGACAGAGAAATCCGAGTAAAAGTCTTACACTTACGGGTACAATTTTACAAGAAAAAGCTCGCTTTGTTTTTGCTGATGCTCTAGATGGGAGTGAAATGCTCATCTGGATGGTCATAAAGATTAAAAGACAGGCACGGGAAAATTTGCAGAAAAGTTTGTGGTTAAGAAACCGGTGCAAACGTTGATAGACGATAAAAAAATGCCTAAAATACAAGTTGCCTATGATTTTGAAGAAGTATACAATGTCTGATATATATAATGCGGATGACATTGTAATTTTCTGGTGAGTACTTCCTACTCGCACCTTATCCTTAAAAGGTTTAAAATATTCCGAAGAAAAATGCAGCGGAGAAGGATGGACTGCTCTAGAGGCTTACAATATGGATGGAGCAGAAGAGTTGTCATTGCTAGTTATTGGCAATTCAGAAGATCCAAGATGCTACAAATCTCTAAAAACATTATCTGTGACGTATAAATTCTAAACTGTGGAGTAAATGGGTAAAATAGCTAGACTGGAAATCCCAACAAGCAGGTAGGAGGGAATGCCTGATTCTGTATAACCGTGGTGTACACTGCACCATTTTAAGATTAAAAGCTATAGAACTTGAGTTCCTTCCCCGAAACACCATAGCTAGGTTATAACCTTCTGATCAAGGGATAATACGCAGCTCGAAGGCCAATCATCGAAGAGAACTAGAATCCGTTAGGCAATTTACTGGTTATATCAAAAGGTGGATTTCAAGAACGATCTCCTGGATGCCTTGACATTTCTTAGAACTACCTTGCGAGAAATAACGTCAAAAACAATCGTCAACTGTTTTAAGAAGGAAGGAGATATTAGAAATTACATTGCAGAATATATCATGACGGAAAAGAAAGTTAAATTCTACATATCCGATCCAGGAGCTTGTGATCCTCTTCTCTATTACGTTACAGTTGATGAATATATCTCAATATACGACAATATTATTAAGTGCAGTGTTATAACAGACGCTAAAATAGTTGATAGCATTATAACGACATGATAAAATTCTTATCGGACAGAAATCACTATTTTTCGGATACGGATGAAGACATTGACGACTTTTCACTTTAGACGAAAATCCTATCAGTGCGATGGAGGCTTTCACTGCGTTGCAAAATGTGCGTCGTTTTGTGATGCAAGCGGCAGATTTTGGGGCTTATCTAGAGAATGCGGGCAAATTTGATGACTTCTGGCGACATTGTGCTGACAGAAAGCGAAAACAATCTGCAATTACTAAATTTTTTGAAGTGTGCTACTACAATTTAAAATATTTTTTCGGCACGTTAGGCAATCCGGAGCATATAAATATTTACTAAACTATAATATACACGGATATTAAAACAATGATTTGTCGAATCTATTGCACATAATATTCACGTTAAATGCACTTATATATTACTGCTTTTATTGCAAAATGTGTATGAGATAATAAAATAACAATACAGATAAAAATAATAAAAGGCAATTATAAGTTAATAGTACATATATAATAACAAAATGTGTATATGGTAACCAGAAAGGGAGGGGGGATAAATAACTTAGTAATACGATCCTCCATACGTTACGTATAAAATTAATTACTCTTATTAAGAACAGATTTTCTGTTCCCCTTGTTATTCATTCGTCTTAACGATGTTCGACTTATTGGAAAACATACATACTTACGTAACTTCTACATACCCTTCTTCTTCGGAGAAAATTAAGGACCTTATTTTGCTGGGAAGGAACCATATATGGAAGGACGCCTGACATATTGAAGGGCTTTAGGAAGGAAGCAAGGAAATGATTAATAAGAACGCGGAGAAAATGAAAGGAAGAACAAACTGGAGAATATGAACGTTTAAAATACAAATAACGTAACCAAAATTAATTAAAATTGGTTATTTGTTATTTTCAAGACCTTTAGAGCGGAAGATATAAAGCAACAGTGATTATTTCTGAATTCATTTCGTCGTGTTATTCTCTGCAGACCATTAGCTTATTCAAGAATTTTATCGTGCACTTTTCGGATGTGTGGTATGTGAATATTAGGGTGAAAAAGTCTATACTTATAAGTTTTTATCGCTGGAATTTTAAGCAAATAAGATCGTGCACTGCCTTGCTTATGATTCATTAAGGGGAGAAAACAATTTTGTTATTTAGTTCTGAAATGCGCATCCTCCTCCACCTCCTCCTCCTTTTTCTTCTTCTTCTTCTTATTATTATTATTGTGCCATATTCTCTTGGCGGATGTTGGCAATCATGTTAGCCATCATGCTTCCTGCCCTCTGCTTCATTAGCCATTCCAAGCAAGTTTCCTAAGTTTCTGAGCCATTAGCCATTCCAAGCAAGTTTCCTAAGTTTCTGAGCCATGATCTTCTTCTGCCGGATCCTCGCTTGCCTCCAGTCTTCCCTTGCATCATGATGTGCAATATATTATATTATTCAGTGACTTAAGTTTGATTTACAATACATTATATTGTTCAGGGTGTTGCATTACATATCCAAAATATTCAAACTTTCGTTGTTTGATTTCCTTGGTGATTTCCCTTAATTTTTCCATGCCACACAACACCTCACCTTATCTAACTGTATCGGTCGAACTTATGTGCAACAACTCTCTGCATGTCTATATTCCAAATGCCTTCAGTCCTTTTGCTTATTGCACTGAAACAACTACTCTTTAATTCATATACAGTTTTATTTTATTAAAATGGAGCTAAATAGGGCGTTGACAATTTGTTGATCGTTTGAGGCTTACATTTGAAGTATCTCAGGAAAAAGAGAAGATATTCAAATTATATACAAGGATATCCGGTTTATTGCAGCTAATACTACCACAGAAAACAACACATTAATAAAATTCACCGATACTAATATCAAAATAGAATAAAAGGGAAGTAACTTAATAGCATGCATTTAATTTCCAATAAATGGTAAATAAATTCAAAAATGGCAAACAAATTTCAAATAAATGATAAATAATTTCAAAAATGATAAATAATTTCAAAAATGATAAATAAATTTGAAATAAATGATTAATACATGGGTTTAAAATCCAAGAATTGATAATAATAGAATTTTCCTTGTCAATACAGGCATTGTGGTGTAGCATATTATACATATAATTTATCATATTTTGGGGAATAATGATTTTGAAATAATACAGGTCCATGAACGAGATACGTTTGGGATACTAACAAGAAAAATTTACTTTATTTGATAGTCATTTATCAATAGAAACAAAGGCAGATTCATTATTTCGCCCTTTGTTGGTTCGGACATATTTAGCCACCCAGTCTTACCAAAATGATAAGAAGAATAACAGATATTTTGCTGCTTTTGTCAAATTCTTAAGTTGAAGTCATTGGCGGTTATTTCAAATTCGTTTTTTCGCCAAGTGTTCGCAAATTTGGAGTTTCTTGAGTATTGCACAAGGCGGCGCCCATGACATCTCTGAATTTGCCAATGCTTAGTTATGGCACTGAACATAACAATTCAAGCTTAATAATTCAATTAGCCACAAAAACAGTCAGTCTCACTTTTGCAATTTTCAGCGGCAAAATTTCCGCGAAAATTTGCCGCCGTAAGCTTCAGCCTGCTGGTAAATCAGCCACGAAATAGAAACTTATGCTATCGTTAGCTTCCTAACCTTTACCATTGTTAATTAGTGTGATTAGCAGAGCGTAGCTACTTCAGAAAGTCTTGTTGCTTAAGCTGATCTTTGGCAATGACGTTGTTTGAACAGCACAATGTAATCACTTAAATGTACTTCAAGCTTTAATTACGCCAGATTTTCTGCAAATTTAGATAAAATGAAGTCTTTCGAAGTCACAAAACTTTGTTCAGTTTAACGTAATTGTTCAGAGATTTTGTTGAAGGTATACTCTGCTTGCGATAGTTATCTTGTTGTAGAGAGATCCACTGGAATGATACTAATTTAAATATAAAGTGTTAATCGTAATGGACTTTATGCATGTTAAAGGCAGTGGCGGAGGCACGGGGGAAAATAGAAAGAGAAATTTTTCCTCTCAACTCCATAAAAATACGGTAGAAATTGGTTATAACGACCAAACGCATATAACGAAGGAATTTTTACAAAAAGTTTGATTTCCCATTTTATTTATTTTTTAAATTGCTCGTTAAATCCGGGGTCCAAAAAAACTGTTAAATTGTATTGCGCTTAATCATTATATTCAATAAAATCCATATTTTTCTCTCTGATGTAGCCGGAAACTTGCTAAATACGGGCTATTCGCTAGATACAAAAAATCTACTCGAGATGGCAATAAGAACATGCTGCAGGGAGGGATCAACAGGGAGATCTAATAGAAAGTCATGTAGTTCAGTTAAGGATTCTAATAGTTCAGCAGTTCATACCAGTTCTAGTCAAAAATTCAGTAGGAGTTTATTAGTTCATTCTAGCTCTAGTAGAAGATTCTAGCAGTTCAGCAGGGAATCAGGTACATATCTATTTGTCTTAAGATTGGGGGATTAGCGACATCGAGACCGTGGCAGGGTTTGAGGTGGTGACTGCGTAGACGGTTCTATTAGGAATTTGAGCAATATAATGGCACATATTATGGCAACACATCATGGGCACATAAGCATTAACTTCGCTTAGAAGAAAAATTCCTTTATGACAAATGTATAAGCAAATTGGAAGGTCGAAACGAATTATAAAAAAAAAGAGGCAAATCCTATAATTATTTACAAAATACAGGGTTTGTCCCAGAAGTTCCCGGAATGATTTTTTGTAGTTGGCAACGCTGGCTGACGGGGCGGAGAAGTTGGTGGGGGATCTGAGCTTGGAAACGAGACCGGTATCAGTCGCCTGCGGGCAGTTGTTGAGGCAGGGTCACGCTCCGCGCAGAGGTATCTACTGCACCCTCGTCGATCAAAAAATGGACCAGTTTTTGGAGCAGCGTTATGCAATCAAATTTTGTGTGAAACTGGGTAAAAACGGGGCGGAGACGCTCGAAATGCTTCGGAAAGCCTACGGTGACGGGGCGATGAAAAAAAAGTCAAACTTCTAAATTGAAATCTCCCATGATGAGCTTGATGTGTTGTTTTCCTTTTGTGTGTAACTGTTTGATTTCTTCATAGAATTCTTCAACCTCTTCGTCGGTATGGCTTGATGTTGGTGCATATGCCTGTACTATCTGAAGTTGGTATCGCTGGGTTAGTTGAACAACGAGCCTCGCTGCTCGATCTGACGTGCTTTGGACTTCAAGAAGGTAGACTTTAATTCTTTTGTAGATTAAGAAGCCAAAACCCCTTGTTCTTCCAGTTTCCGTTCCTCTATAATAAAACAAATGTCCGCTTTTAAGTTCCACCAACTCTTCACCTTTTCTTCTGACTTCACTGAGTCCTATAATGCCCCATTTGATCTTTTCAAGTTCTTCTTCCAATTCCTGAAGTTTTGCTTCTGAAGCAAGATATACAATACGGAAAAAATTTGCTTAAAAATTTCACCTGCAAAAAGTTTAAATAAGTGATATTACCATTTTCTTCTGCTTATTTTTAAAATGGTTTCTTTCGCTGAGCTTAATTTTTAATGGACAATTTTTAAAACAATAGTATTTTCCATTAGTTACAGAACTGAAATAAAAGAACAAACAGAGGATAAATGTCTTTAGTTTCTTCCGTTAATGGGACAATTGCCATCGTCGTTATCTTAGTTGCTTCGTAAAATCTACAACAGAAAAATAAGCTCGTCATCTTTTAAATTACCTCCATTTGTTTTATAAAAAGTAATTGCTTTGGTTTTTTTATACTTTTACGAATCCAGGACGTTATTTGGAAAACTATCAACAACATTTACGTCAAATTCGTAGCAATTTTTTCTTAAAAGAGTATTTAATACCAGAACGACACATTGGTTCGTTGTAGTAAAATATTTTTATATTGGCTTATCCACAATATTTCCAAAATACGTCTTTTACATATATGGATATTAATTCTATCTATTCAATAACTAGCTTAAAGATTTTAGGAATAATATGTTACCCGATGTCCTTGGATATCATATAAATGGATTAATAGAATCACCAAAATACGAATAAACATATTAAAATTTGCAATGAATCAGCCTAGAAGGAGTAAAGCTGTTGAAAACATCGTCAAAAATGTATTCACCATTCTGCTCGAGATTCGAACGAAATTAGCAAGAATATCTAGCATTATATCAGGTTAACTAAGTGATCGAAACTTGCAGTCTCCAAAGCGGAATGTTTTGCAATGTTCTGCAACAACTCTTCAGCTAATCGAGAATGTTCTGCAGGAGATTCATGTATTTATTTATATATGTATTATATGCAATTTTAAATTCTATAAACGTAAATTCATTTTATAATAGAAATGCAAAAAGTATTTGCCAGACTGATTTTTTTATTTCTTTATTTTAGAAGAGAAAAAGATTTATTCATCCCGCTTTTGTTCTGTAGTGAGACTGTTTGTTCTGCGATTTGCGACGCACTTGTTAGCACATTCTTCTTTGGGGCATGCAGTGCTCCACATTGAAATTAATTTTCTCTGAACGTTTCTGCAATTTAAGAGGTGCATTCATAAGCCGTATTTAAACCTGGCTATTGATAAAATGAAATAGATTAAATTGCTCGACGGTAGTCCTTGTCTAAAATAAATCTGAGTGTTCGCACTGGATGAGCATCAAAAATTTTCAGCACTCCAAGTCTTCAAAAAATTATTGATCGCCTCAATATAATCTTTGCCTCTCAAGACAGAGTTGCCATCTACTTCCGGATCTATTTTTCTTGTCGACATTTGTAATTAAACTAGATGCAAAAACAAACGAAAGCAAACATTTCATCAGTTTGTTTCTTCATGATATTAGCAATATATAGGAATCCATCATTCGGGATGTAATTAGCGAAAAAGCAATCATCAGCATACAGCTTGAACGCACTTTTTCGTTCTCTTTCCTCTCTCTCTCTCTCTCCCCCTCGCTCCCTCCGTCTCCAATATGTCTCTTATCACAAAAATAGTAATTGTGGAACTACGTTTGAATTTTAGAATTTTGTTTCATTTTTGTGAAGAGTTATTTATATCATCCTTAGAAAAGAACAAGTTATTATGGAACTCAAAATTCATCAGCATACAGCTTGAACGCACTTTTGTTCTTTTTTCGTTCTCTCCTCTCTCTCCAAGCTGTCACTTATCACAAAAATAGTAGTTGTGGAACTACGTTTGAATCTTTAATTTTGTTTCGTTTTTATGAAGAGTAAATTATTTTATCCTTAGAAAATAATAAGTTATTATGGAACTCAAAATTCCTTGTAACAGTATTAATTTTTTTCTAAAATTCTAAAAGGAGGGCTGAGAATTTAAAATTATACTATTTAGGAGATTCTTTTACATTATTGGTTATAAAAGCTAAATTGACGGTGCCACTTGCCTTTTAATCATCTCGGAAAATTACCTTTTAAGAAAGTAATGAATTTCGGCATATTTTGAAATAAATATAGAGAAAAATTTAATAAATTCTTTCCATGAAAGGCTATTAGTTTTAATAATTTTGGTGAAGAAAAGTTTTTCAAGCTTTTCTTTGTTTAAGTCAAGACATTTTTGTAAAACGTTTAGCATTTTAGAATTTTTCGTTTGAGCTGAGAAACGGACTTTCCATTTTAAATAGATATTTTTTTTTGTTTTAAATGATTGCCAAAATATTCACCCGTAGCAAAAGAAATATTCAATAATGGATGCAATTTTAAAATAACAAACGCTACATGCGGAAAGTTCTAAAATTGTCCTGACCCAGAATAGAAATCAAGTGAAATTTTTTGCCGAAAACTTTTACAAATCACAAATATTGAACCTTTAAAATCCTGCATAAGATTTCAACGATTCACTGACATTGCATAGTCCATTTTAATGATTCAGCATTTTATTTTAATCTACAGAATTCTCCGTTTAGCATTTTTATTTTGGTAATCATTGTTTAATATTTTATTGTTGTAATCATTGTTCAGTATTTTTATTGCGGTAATCATCATTTAGTATTTCATTGTATTAATAATTGCTTAGTATTTTTATTACAGTGATCGTTGTTGAGCATTTTCATTGTAATAATCTGTGTATTGTACTCCTTAAAATATGCTTACCTTTTTACAGTAATGCCAATCGAATAATATACATGCAAAAATTCTAGAGTGAGAATGATACGTAATAAAGTAAACCTGTTCAAAGTGACCATCCTTGAAACGGGACTGCAATGATAACCATAGAGACGTGGCCATTTCACGCCACAGACTTTGGTATATACATGACTACGTCCCTGTCAGTTCTCTCTTAAAAATGATCATTTTACCCATGTTGTCAGTTTACCAAGACGGCCACTTTAACTTGTTGCACTGTAATTCCAATGCCGTTTTATAATTCCTCTATGAAACCAATCCAGTGTAGAAATCTCTGTGAAATAATTCCAATGCAATGCTTTTTATTTTAATTTTATATAGTAATATACAGGGTGTCAATAAAAGATGTATACAGCTTCAATTTTTATTTGCATCGGCATTACGATAGCTAGAAATTTAATTAATTTATTAAATTACGTGGCATCAGTCGGAGTGTTTTTCAGCATACTTAGAATGTATCTATGTGTTAAACAGTGCACGTGCATACAGTGCGTGAAAGAAGTAAAAGGACAAGCGGAAACTCGCCAAATATTTTAAGTCTTTTAGACGAAAACGTGTGAAAATTTCCTAAGTAAAAATATTGGCGCAGTATAGCCCAGATGCTCTTGCGCCATAAAAAATCCAAACAAACGAACTTAAGTAAAAATGATAGTAAGATTAAGTTATTGTTCATGTAAATCAGTTAAATTTTCCAAAAATAATTGAATGAAGCGAGTTTTAAACCCATATGATCTTGGAAAAAAATATGAGGACAACTGATTTTTCATCTAAAATTATAGTAAAGTTTGCATATTTGAAAACATAAAATGACCATTTCAAATATAAAGACTGGGTTTCTAAACAAAATTCACGCCTCATTTCTGCACGATTTTTGTACGATACCAAAAGGAACTAACCTTTCTGACCTTGAAAAAAGGGAAAATTCTTGCTTTTAAAGAATCCGGATTGAGTGGCCATTAAATTTAGGAAAAAATTAAAATATCTAAAACTATAGTTTTCAATTTTCCAAAAGAACCGAAAATGTATGCAGTGAAAAAATGAACTGAAAGACCAGAAATTCTAATGCATCGACAGAAAAGAATAGTTGTAAGAAAAGCTTGCGAGAAAAAAGAAACTGCAAATAACGTTAGAAGAAATTTGGATTTACCATGTTCCACACGAACAGTTCAAAATGTTTTGAATAAACATCCGAATATTTGGTATGGAAAGTTAATGTTACGTTCGCCTTGTACAAAGCAACGTAAGGAAAGAAGACTGGACTTTGCAAAAAAATGCATTTCTCTCGGTCCAAAATGTTAAGAAGTTAATAAGTATAACTGTCAAATGTGGGGCGCTAAAAATCTCCATGTTGTCATAAGACACGAGAAAGAAATAGCCCGAAGGTTAATGTTTGGTATGGTGTAATGGTAAACAGTCTTAATGGACCCCCTTTTCTTTGCTGAAAACGTGGTTATTGTTAGAACGTATTTGGACACGCTGGAACGATTTGCAATTCCACAACCTCAGGATATTCCAAACATTTTCCAACATGTCCAAATACGTTGTGATAGTAACCACGTTTTCAGCAAAGACAACGATCCAATAAGACTATTTACTATTACACCACACCAAACATTATCCTTTGGGCTATCTCTTCCTCGTGTTTTATGAGCACATGGGGATTTTCAGTGCCCCAGGTTCGACAGTTATGCTTGTTAACTTCGCCGGACACATGAAAAGTTGGCTCATCGTTGAAATAAAGCCTTGAAAAGAATGCGGATGCTTCCCCAATACAATGACTGTTATTTTCTTTGTCTTTACGTTTTATGAACATACGTGCGCTGTTTGACACGTGAAGACACTCTACCTACGCTGAAAAACTTTGACTGTTGTCGCGCACTTAAAAATATCTATGTTTCTAGCCTTGTGGTTTTGATGAAAATAAAATTTAAAATTGTATACTTTTTATGGATACCCCTGTACATACATGTAACATCTACATACGTTACATATTATGACTTTGTAATTGTTAGCACAATTGCCAGTGGTCAACACACGAAGACCCTGAGGGCATTTTATATACGTGTGTATATAACTTAAGAAGGAACTTACGGCGATAATTGAAGACCCCAGCAAAATGCCTGAATTCCTCTGCAAGGGAATAACTTACCTCCTACCGAAGGACCAGGATACCAGTAACCCAGCGAAATACCGACCCATTACGTGCCTTAACACCCTGTACAAGATACTCACGGGGTGCATCTCTGAAAAAATAAGCCGGCACAGCGAAAGCAACAACTTAATGACGGAAGAACAAAAGGGATGCCAGAAAGGGACTCTGGGATGTAAAGAGCAGCTTACCATCGACTCAGTTATCCTGGAACAAGCAAGAAAACAAAAGCGAAAACTCAACACCGCATACATAGACTACAAGAAGGCTTTCGACTCTGTTCCGCACTCGTGGCTCCTTGAAATACTCAGCATATACAAAGTGCATCCCTCAATCATCCGATTCCTACAGAGCAGCATGAAACAATGGAGAACCCGGTTACAGCTAAACACGCCAGACAGTAAAATAGAAACGGCCGAGATCCCCATCCGCCGCGGAATCTTTCAAGGAGACGCACTAAGCCCCCAGTGGTTCTGCTTGGCGTTAAACCCCTTGTCAAGGATGCTGAACACAAGTAAATACGGATACATGCTGAAGAAAGACAAGAGAAACCTACATAAAGTCTCCCACCTCATGTACGTAGATGACATCAAGCTATACGCGCCAACAATCACCCAACTCCGACAACTCATCAGTATAACAGAGACATTCTCCAAGGACATAGGAATGGAATTCGGCCTCGATAAGTGCAAAATACAGAAGAATAGCAAAGAAGATTTACCAGGCATCGAACTCGAAGACGGGAGACTACTGAAGACCTTGGACGAGGGCGAAACCTACAAATACCTAGGGATAATGCAAAAACGGCAGCAGGAGCACAAGAAAGTCAAAGTCCAGCTCACGCAAGCATTCCAAGAAAGACTTAGAAGCATTGTGAAGACGAAACTGAGCGGGAAGAACACCACGCAAGCAATTAACGCATATGCGGTACCAGTGCTCACCTACTCCTTCGGGATCATCAAATGGTCCAACACTGAACTAGAACAACTCCAGCGGAAAATGAGAACCATCCAGAGAAGAGCCGGACAACTACACCCTGCAACGGCAATTGAACGGCAAACACTACCCCGGGAAGAAGGAGGACGCGGACAAGCGGACCTCAAAGACTTACATGACAAGCAGATCCAGAGCATGAGGCAATACTTCCAGTTGAAGAGTCCCCGATCGCCACTCATCCAAGCCATAATACAAGCAGATGCAAATTACACGCCACTAAACCTGTGTAGTACCGAAGAGCGTGTCCTGGAAACAGCCAACGAACAGAAACTGAGAACTTGGGCCGGAAAACCATTACATGGCAGGCACTACAATGACCTGCAACAACCACACGTTGACAAAAAGGCATCAAATTCTTGGCTGGCCAAAGGCACTCTCCAGCCAGAGACAGAAGGATTCATGCTAGCCATCCAAGACCAAGTGATCGCAACAAGGAACAATCAGAAATTCATCCAGAGAAAAGACATAGAAAGCGACAAATGCAGACACTGTCATGCGGCATCGGAGACAATCCAACACGTGATGGCAGGATGCAAGATCCTTGCGCAGTCAGACTACAAACATAGACACGATCAAGTAGCGAAAATAGTCCACCAGAAATTGGCAGCGAATGCTGGCTTTCTGACAGAAAAATGCCCGTACTACAAATATGAGCCAGAGACCGTGCATGAGAACGAAACACACAAGCTTTACTGGGATAGAGCAATCATAACAGACAAGACAGTCCCACATAACCGTCCTGACATAACCCTCGTCGATAAATCGAATAAGACCACGTACTTAATCGACATAGCAGTACCCAACACCAATAACATACAGACAACCTACACAACGAAAATCACCAAGTACCAAGATCTCAGACATGAAGTACGAGATATATGGGGTATGGAAAAGATCCTCATCATCCCGTTAGTCATCTCAGCAACAGGGATAGTACCAAAAACGCTTGCGACGAATTTGGAGATACTCAACATTGACCCAAACACCTACATTGAAATACAAAAAGCCACAATCCTAAACACGTGTCACATTGTCAGGAAGTTTCTAGACATGGCACATTAAGAAGTGATGTAAAAAGAGGCTTGGGAACATGGCGCTCTGCCCGTCCCAAAGCCTGTTTCCGCCAAGAATGGGCGAGGAAAACTTTTATATATATATATATATATATATATGGTTAGGTAATAGTAGAGAAGATCATTTTTCGCGATAAAATATTGTAAAGATATCAGGACCAACATTGCGAGAACTATATCCTCAAGTTACACACAAACTGAAAAAGTGCAAAGCAAAACAAAACATTTATAAAAAAAACCCATATTTACAATATTTTACATACAAACCTTTTTCGTAAACTATGAAATATTGCTCTGATGTAAATCGGTGTTACATCGTAGCAATATTTCATAGTTTTCGAAAAAGGTTTGTATGTAAAATATTGTAAATATATTTATTGTTTGTATATGTTTTGTTTTGCATTGCACTTAGGTATTTTTCAATTTGTGCATAACTTGTCGATATAGTTCTCGCAAAGTTGGTTCTGATATCTTGCAGTAAAATTGTTTTATGTAATGCTGAAAATGGTCTTATACTACTTTAATCTTACTTATTATATTTAATTGGTTTTACTCCAGGCAGACATTGGCGCCAGAGTGATTCCAATTTAACTAAATTTACCTGTACCTCTTACACTTAAATTCTTTTTATTTTGTTTATTATATATATATAGCCTGCAAAAGAGTTGCTGGTATATAACTGGAAGGAGACCCACACAATGAACGTATGTTATGATATGAGGAACCGGCCGGGCCAGTAACCTAGTATCCTGCCCAGCCTTCAAGTAGGGCGGGACGGGGTTTCTATTTACGAAGCATTTTAATATTTGCAGCACAAATATAAAGAATAGAAGGGGAGGGATAATTCACCAACCCGTCTAGCCTATATATATGTGCTGCACATATCTTAGAGCCAATAGGTAACAAACGTTACAGTTTTAGTTAACTATGTTAAACATAAAATACTAATTAACAGAACCATAAACTCGAGTCAATTAACTCTGCCCTCAAACAACGAGATTTAACAACTTTACCCACTTAAATGAATACCAAATATTGCATTATTTAAACAATAAATCTATTCGAAAACTTAATTAAATTAACTAGTATTGAAAGTCAATATAACAGTACATCACGCAGTTCCTGGCAGAGCAACCATATGAAGCAGTCTTCCATTTATTATCGACACCCAGTCTGACTTGATAACAACAAACATGCAGGAAACCAAGTCAATTCTTCAAGACCAGCGAATATCAGTCAAAATACCATCATGTAAGGCGCAAGCTCAAAGTAAGTGAAGAATCCACGTTAAAGTCAACTTGTTTCTTCAGGTTAATTTCATCAAAGAATTATGTCCCAGCTCTCTGACCACGCTGCCGCTTTTCTTCTAAGTTAGTAAATCGCAAAGGCACTGCGACTGCACAGAAGATATCCAGTAATACTCCAATGTCGACATCCTTGCAACAAACAGCGTCGGCGAATATGACTCACGCACGACAATGTTAACTACATAACGCACAAGTACTGTCTGTAATACGTTGCCACTATCCAGTCTTCAATACACTTATTCTAATCATATGGTGATGCCACTTTATCGTCAGGACAACTCCCCAGGCAGATTATGGAATTACGGGAAGATCAACAATTATGGCCCATTTGGCCTCTAAATTCAGTTTTTAATGGTAACACACTGTCACAATTATTATTATTTTACTATCAATTATGAAATTTTAAAAAAGTGCCAAAATTGAATATATTACGTTCTAAAACATTACAAATATTTACAGGAATTTCTTTGCCCTTTATTAACCCATTTTCGGCCAACGTTATGTTCAGGATTTTTTTTCTATATCCTAATTAATCGTTTCCTCACAAATTTTGGCATATCACATTCAAAGAAATTTGATCTTACTAAATATAATTTTTTACAAATGGAAGCAAGTTAAATTTCCTGCTTTATAATTCTTTATTTTTAAGTGTTTTGAGGGACTTTCAAAGACCCATTTTTTGAAAAAGTATATTAATTGCTGATTGACGAATATCAACGTTCTTTTCTTTTAAACATAATCTTTCAGATGTCAACAGTTTGTGAAAAATGGAAATTACAAAAAATGATAATTATAAATACGCAATATTGAAGAAAGAAAATAATGTTGCTTTAAGGCAACGTTGGCCCGATACAAGGTCGGCTTATCGCTGCACTCTTTCGGGGAAAACTTGGATTTGGTTTTGTTTCTCCAAATTCTTTCTTTGAATGTTTACTTTGACTAGCATTATCGACAGCTAACAATAGTGACAATGCAATCTAACTTTTGCTACTTTGTTTCCTTTGTTCTATAAACATTTATATATTTCAGAATTTGACGTTTTCCAAGATTTTTACACTGTAATTTTTTACGGTTATAAAATGTAATAATTAGTTATTTGAATCACAGTATGCATTATGAAGAAAGACTTTTCATTTATTACGTTTATTGAGAAAGCAGGTAGTATATATATCATCATCATCATATTCAACCATTATCTATCCACTGCTGGATGAAGGTCTCTCCAAATGCTTTCCACACAAGTCTATCCTGGGCCATTCGTTTCCACGTCACCCCAACCTCTTTTCTTATTTCATCCACCCATCTAGTTTGAGGACGTTTTCTAGGTCTTCGGTGGTCTCTTGGAATCCAGTTCAGAATTTCTGTTGTCCATCGTTGATCAGTTCTTCTTGCAATATGCCCAGCCCATCGCCATTTCAGCCCTTTTACTTTAACAATGATGTCCTCTACTCTAGTTTGCTCTCTCACCCAAGTGTTTCTTTTTCGATCTCTCCTAGTTATTCCAAGCATGCACCTCTCCATGCTCCTTTGCGTTGTCTGTAACTTTCGTATTGCTCCAACTGTTAGACTCCATGTCTCTGATCCATAAGAGAGGACTGGCAATACACACTGGTTGAAGACCTTTCTTTTTAGACACAAAGGCAATTTCCCCTTCAGGATAAAACTGTTTCTTCCAAATGCACTCCAGCCAAGTTTAATACGTCTGTTGAGTTCTTTCATAATGTTGCCATCCATTGAAATCAGCTGGCCAAGGTAAATATATGAATCAGCAATTTCTAGCTCAATGTTGTCAACTTGTATTTTTGTTTCCTCTACGAAATTATTGAACATGATCTTAGTTTTTTGTAGGTTCATCTTGAGTCCAACTTCTTTACTTCTAGTTGAGAGCTCCTGTACCATGTCTTGGAGTTCTGATGGGTTCGTTGAAAAAATAACAATGTCATCAGCAAACCGCAAATGATTTAAATATTCACCATTTATTTTTATTCCCTTGTCATTCCAATTTATCTGCTGAAAAATCATCTGTAAAGCTGAAGTAAAAAGTTTTGGAGAAATGGTATCTCCCTGCCTCACACCTTTACCAATTTTGATAGCTTCGGTATCTTTATGTAACCGAAATTTTGCACTTGCATTTTTATACACACGTTTCACCATGTCAATGTACACATCCTCGATGTCTGCTGATCTTAAAGAGTTGATGACTGCTGATGTTTTAATAGAGTCAAAGGCCTTCTCATAGTCAATAAATGCCACACACAATGGAAGTTCATATTCATGTGTTCTTTCAATTAATTCTCTTAATACTTGAATATGGTCCACTGTACTGAATCCACTTCGAAATCCAGCTTGTTCTCTTGGTTGAGCTGCATCTAATTTTTTCTGCAGGCGATGTGTTAGCACTTTTGTGAAGATTTTATAAATAGCAGGTAACAAGCTAATTGGTCGGTAATTTTTTAAATCCTCTTTATCACCTTTTTTATGCAAAAGAATTACTGTTGCAGAATCCCATTGGTTTGGTATGTTACCACTGTTGAGGCATTTGGTAAAGAATTTTGCGAGTATGTCTTCTACATGTTCTCCAGCTTCTTTTAAGATATCTAATGTAATGCCATCATCGCCAGGGGATCTTCCTTTCTTCATACTTTTTATTGCAAATGCTACTTCTTCTTTTAAGATTTTAGGAGCTGTTCCTTCGACTATCTCAGAGTCTTCGTTTAATCCACTGTTTCCCTCATACAGCTTTCTGTAGAATTCTTCAACTCTTCTAAGTATTTCTTCCCTATTTCTTGTTACAGTGCCATCCTCTCCTTTTAATGCAATGATGTGTTTCTTCCCAATAGACAAACTCCCTTTAACAACCCTAAGGCTCTTGTTGCTTTCAATGGCCTTCCTTACTAACTCACAATTGAATTTTCTTATATCTTCTTTCATGTTTTTGCGCAAAGTTTTGCAAAGTTCTACATACTCGATCTTGCGACTGGTATTTTGATTGTCCACCTTCATAAGTCTTCGCCTTTTCATGAGTTGTTTCGTCTTCTCAGATAATTTGCTATTCTGCTTTTTACATATTACACCACCAATTTCCCCAGCAGTTTCAATTATTGTCTTAACAATGTTTTCATTTGCTTCTGAGATGTCAACTTCTTCAATAAGTCCTTCCAGTGCAGAAAAGCGATTTTTTAATTCCAACTTGAATGCCTCGGTATTTTCTTTTAATTTCTTTAAATCCACCCTCTTACATACTTGTTTCCTAATGAGCTTCTGCCTTTCTAGTTTAGTATTTAAGTGCATTTTACATCTCACCATTCGATGATCACTTCCAGTATTAAATCTGTTCAGTATGCTGCAATCTTCAATAATTGATTTCTTGTTTGCCAGGATATAGTCAATTTCGCTGGTTCCTCCATTGGGGTGTTTCCATGTCCATTTTCTTTGCGGTTTCTTCTTAAAAAATGAATTCATGATGCTAAGATTTTCAGCTTCTGCAAATTCTATGAGTTGATCGCCACGTTCATTCCTTTCCCCGTATCCGTATTTACCAACCGATGTCTCTCCTTGTTCCTGTTGTCCAATTCTTGCATTAAAATCTCCCATGATGAGCTTGATGTGTTGTTTCCCCTTGGTATGTAGCTGTTTGATTTCTTCATAGAATTCCTCAACCTCCTCGTCGGTATGGCTTGATGTTGGTGCATATGCCTGTACTATCTGAAGTTGGTATCGCTGGGTTAGTTGAACAACGAGCCTCGCTGCTCGATCTGATGTACTTTCAACTTCCAGAAGACAGTCTTTAATTCTTTTGTTGATTAAGAAGCCAACACCACTTGTTCTTCCAGTTTCCGTTCCTCTATAATAAAACAAATGTCCACTTTTAAGTTCCACCAACTCTTCACCTTTTCTTCTAACTTCACTGAGTCCTACAATGTCCCATTTGATCTTGTCAAGTTCTTCTTCTAATTCTTGAAGTTTTGCTTCAGAAGCAAGGGATCGTCCATTAAACGTTGCCAAGGTCAATAACAAACGGCAGCCTGGGCCATTCCAGTGATTCTTAGCACCCCCTGCTTTCCCGCCATTACACCGACCTGCTGCTCTTTGATCAGAAAGCACTCCGGTTTTAGGGCAATGGTTTTGGAGGGTTATAATGGGATTAGTTATATTTTCAATTGAGCGTAACTGGTGAATTCAGGCCCTTCCCTATATATATATGGCCTGCAAAAGGGTTGCTGGTATCTAACTGGAAGGAGACCCACACGCTGAACGTATGTGACGATGTGTGGAACCGGCCGGGCCAGTAACCTAGTGTCCTACCCCGCCTTCAAGTGGTGCAGGCTGGGCTTTCTATTTATGAGGCAAATTAATATTTGCTGCACGGATAGAAAGGCGGAAGGGGAGGGCTAATTCACCAACCCGTCTAGCCAGCGTGGTGAAATGATGGCTAATTCCTCCATTATGTTGATATATATATATATATATATAAATGAAATATATGTTCCTGACACCCTCGCCCTCCTCCCCCATGGGCGTAGCCAGCTTTCCATCTCGTTGAACAAACCACTGGTAACCCGAAATATATTATCAAAAATACTAAAATATACCCAAATGTACTTCAACTTTTATTTCTAGGGGGCAAGCGCCTTGCCTACACTCATACTCTTTTGCCACACCGCTGTGATTACAGCTCGTTACTACCCTTTCCTTGTAGTAAAAAAAAACGAAACCCAACGTTCCCTTGATTTTGTGGTCACATGCTGTGATTTGGTTTGGCTTAGGTAGTTTTACGCCTCAAAGATACACTTTGCGACTACCTGAGACGGGACCGACTTTTGAACGAAGCATCTCCGTAAAACAAAATGCTATTCATTTTTGATTGTTTATTAGACTTTTTGTTAGTTAATTAGGAATTGCATTGGCTAATTAGGATTTTTTTATTTACTTAAGATTTTCATTAGTTAATTGGGATATAGATAATTTTCATTGCTGAATTGGAATTTTTATTAGTACATAGTTCACTTGAATTTTTATTAAATAATTAGACTTCTATTAGGTAAATATAATTTTATTTGCTACTTAAAATTTTATTAATAGGATTTTTATTAGTTAATTATTCAGATAATTATAGGAATACCTGTAAAAGCATTTTAAAAAACATGTAAGATTTCTCTTACGTGAAAATTAATTGCGTGTTATAGAAATCCCGAATTTTGTACTTTTATATGAACCAACCTTGTTAACGGCCAATGTTGCGTTAACGCAACATTTTTCCGTGGCACCCCCCCCTCACATACTCTAGATTTTTTTTCAATAAAACATTATTTCTATGGTCATTAATAAAAAACATACGATTTTTTATGCAATTTCACCTTAAATTTCTATGCTTGGCAGTTAATATGTTAACATCTATGGCTAGAAAAAATGGAAGCAGGGGAATATTGGTAACTATGCTTATTAATTTAAATTTATTAGAGTTAATTAATTGTGAGGAAACGAGTTAAAATGCTTAAGGATGGATTCAAATGGATTATCAAGTACAAAAATTAAACTTTCTTCTGATATTTTTTTCCAAAATAACAAATGTTTGGAACAAGGCGCCAGCATTATTATTTTTTATATCTTGTACGGAAAAAATAACTAAGACACGTATCTATTTGGATTACCCCACAGTTGACACAATCTTCCATCTCTCTCGACGTCAAAATACACAAAATTTTGCATAGAAATTTTTACGATAGGATAGTGTAAAAAGCTGCAGCTTCATTTTGGCCGGAAAATAAAAAACGCCCTAAGATCTTACTCACAGTTTGTTTTTTACCATTAAAAATTTACCGGAGTTGAGACATGTCGAAAATACACGAAAGTTCGGTTTGGTACAGAATGTAAATACTGGGTGTATCAATTTATTGCTCTTTCTTCCATGTTTGCTTTTGAAGTTCCCTGCAGGGATGCA
>QLNU02003225.1:100464463-100477821 GCA_006491805.2 Dysdera silvatica | reverse complement strand
TATATATCATCATCATCATCATATTCAACCATTATCTATCCACTGCTGGATGAAGGTCTCTCCAAATGCTTTCCACACAAGTCTATCCTGGGCCATTCGTTTCCACGTCACCCCAACCTCTTTTCTTATTTCATCCACCCATCTAGTTTGAGGACGTTTTCTAGGTCTTCGGTGGTCTCTTGGAATCCAGTTCAGAATTTCTGTTGTCCATCGTTGATCAGTTCTTCTTGCAATATGCCCAGCCCATCGCCATTTCAGCCCTTTTACTTTAACAATGATGTCCTCTACTCTAGTTTGCTCTCTCACCCAAGTGTTTCTTTTTCGATCTCTCCTAGTTATTCCAAGCATGCACCTCTCCATGCTCCTTTGCGTTGTCTGTAACTTTCGTATTGCTCCAACTGTTAGACTCCATGTCTCTGATCCATAAGAGACTGGCACAATAATTTTCTTTGACATAAATTTCAGGATAAAACTGTTTCTTCCAAATGCACTCCAGCCAAGTTTAATACGTCTGTTGAGTTCTTTCATAATGTTGCCATCCATTGAAATCAGCTGGCCAAGGTAAATATATGAATCAGCAATTTCTAGCTCAATGTTGTCAACTTGTATTTTTGTTTCCTCTACGAAATTATTGAACATGATCTTAGTTTTTTGTAGGTTCATCTTGAGTCCAACTTCTTCACTTCTAGTTGAGAGCTCTTGTACCATGTCTTGGAGTTCTAATGGGTCCGTTGAAAAAATAACAATGTCATCAGCAAACCGCAGATGATTTAAATATTCACCATTTATTTTTATTCCCTTGTTATTCCAATTTATCAGCTGAAAAATCATCTGTAAAGCAGAAGTAAAAAGTTTTGGAGAAATGGTATCTCCCTGCCTCACCCCTTTGCCAAGTTTGATAGTTTTGGTATCTTTATGTAACCGAAATTTTGCACTTGCATTTTTATACACACGTTTCACCATGTCAATGTACACATCCTCAATGTCTGTTGATCTTAAAGAGTTGATGACTGCTGATGTTTTTATAGAGTCAAAGGCCTTCTCATAGTCAATAAATGCAACACACAATGGAAGTTCATATTCATGTGTTCTTTCAATTAATTCTCTTAATACTTGAATATGGTCCACTGTACTGAATCCACTTCGAAATCCAGCTTGTTCTCTTGGTTGAGCTGCATCTAATTTTTTCTGCAGGCGATGTGTTAGAACTTTTGTGAAGATTTTATAAATAGCAGGTAACAAGCTAATTGGTCGGTAATTTTTCAAATCCTCTTTATCACCTTTTTTATGCAAAAGAATTACTGTTGCAGAATCCCATTGGTTTGGTATGTTACCGCTGTTAAGACATTTGGTAAAGAATTTTGCAAGTATGTCTTCTACATATTCTCCAGCTTCTTTTAGGATATCTAATGTAATACCATCATCACCAGGGGCTCTTCCTTTCTTCATGCTTTTTATTGCAAATGAAACTTCTTCTTTTAAGATTTTAGGAGCTGTTCCTTCGACTATTTCAATGTCTTCGTTTAATTCACTGTTACTTTCGTATAGATTTTTGTAGAATTCTTCAACTCTTCTAAGTATTTCTTCCCTATTTCTTGTTACGGTGCCATCCTCTGCTTTACCCAATTCAATGACGTGTTTTCTTCGCAATGAACAAACTCCTCTAACAACCCTAAAAGACTCTTGTTTTCAATGGCTTTCCTTACTAGCTCACAGTTGAATTTTCTTATGTCTTCTTTCATGCTTTTGCGCAGAGTTTTACAAAGTTCTATGTACTCAATCCTGGAACTGGTATTTCGATTGTCCACCTTCATATCTCTTCGCCTTTTCATGAGCTGTTTCGTCTTCTCAGATAATTTGCTATTGTGCTTTTTACAGGTTACACCACCAATTTCCCCAGCAGTTTCAACTATTGTCTTAACAATGTTTTCATTTGCTTCTGAGATATCACTTTCATCAATAAGTCCTTCCAGTGCAGAAAAGCGATTTTTTAATTCCAACTTGAATGCCTCGGTATTTACTTTCAGTTTCATTAGATCCACCCTCTTACTTACTTGTTTCCTAATGAGCTTCTGTCGTTCTAATTTAGTATTTAAGTGCACTTTACATCTCACCATTCGATGATCACTTCCAGTATTAAATCTGTTCAGTACACTGCAATCTTCAATAATTGATTTCTTGTTTGCCAGGATATAGTCAATTTCACTAGTTCCCCCATTTGGGTGTTTCCATGTCCATTTTCTTTGCGGTTTCTTCTTAAAAAATGAATTCATGATGCTAAGGTTTTCAGCTTCTGCAAATTCGATGAGTTGATCGCCACGTTCATTCCTTTCCCCATATCCGTATTTACCAACCGATGTCTCTCCTTGTTCCTGTTGTCCAATTCTTGCATTGAAATCCCCCATGATGAGCTTGATATGTTGTTTCCCTTTGGTGTGTAACTGTTTGATTTCTTCATAAAATTCTTCAACCTCTTCGTCGGTATGGCTTGATGTTGGTGCATATACCTGTACTATTTGAAGTTGGTATCGCTGGGTTAGTTGAACAACAAGCCTCGCTGCTCGATCTGATGTACTTTCAACTTCCAGAAGACAGTCTTTAATTCTTTTGTTGATTAAGAAGCCAACACCACTTGTTCTTCCAGTTTCCGTTCCTCTATAATAAAACAAATGTCCGCTTTTAAGTTCCACCAATTCTTCACCTTTTCTTCTGACTTCACTGAGTCCTATAATGTCCCAATTGATCTTTTCAAGTTCCTCTTCCAATTCCTGAAGTTTTGCTTCAGAAGCAAGGGATCATCCATTATACGTAGCTAAGGTCAATAACAAATGACAGCCTGGGCCATTCCAGTGATTCTTAGCACCCCACTGCTTTCCTGCCACACTGACCACTGCCTTGATCCAGGAGCACTCCAGCACCTGGAGCCTAGGGGCAATGGTTTCGCAGTGTGTCATAATGGAGAATTATGCATAATTTCACCACGCTGGCTAAACAGGTTGGTGAATTAGCCCTTCCCTATATATATATGGCCTGCAAAGGGTTGCTGGTATCTAACGGGAAGGAGACCCACACACTTAACGTATCTGACGAGGTGTGGAACCGGACAGGCCAGTAACCTAGTGTCCTACTTCGCCTTCAAGTGGTGCAGGCTGGGCTTTCTATTTATGACGCAAATTAATGTTTGCTACAAGGATAGAAAGGCGGAAGTGGAGGGCTAATTCACCAACCTCTTTAACCAGCGTAGTGAGGTATGGCTAATTCTCCGGTATGGCCCATGATATATATATATATATATAAATGAAGTAGGTATGTTCCTGAAACCCTCACCTTCCTCCCCAATGGGCGTAGCTAGCTTTCCATCTCGGGGAACAAACCATTGCCACCCCGAAATATATAATTGAAAATACTAAAATATACCCAAATATACTTCAACTTCTATTTCTATTTCTAGGGGCAAGCGCCTTGCCTACACTCATACTCTTTTGCCACACCGCTGTGATTACAGCTCGTTACTACCCTTTCCTTGTAGTAAAAAAAAACGAAACCCAACGTTCCCTTGATTTTGTGGTCACATGCTGTGATTTGGTTTGGCTTAAGTAGTTTTACGCTCCAAAGGTACACGTTGCAACTACCTGAGACGGGACCGACTTTTGAACGAAGCATCTCCGTAAAACAAAATGCTATTCATTTTTGATTGTTTATTAGACTTTTTGTTAGTTAATTAGGAATTGCATTGGCTAATTAGGATTTTTTTAGTTACTTAAGATTTTCATTAGTTAATTGGGATATAGGAAATTTTCATTGCTGAATTGGAATTTTTATTAGTACACAGTTAATTTGAATTTTTATTAAATAATTAGACTTCTATTAGGTAAATATAATTTTATTAGATAATTAAAATTTTATTAATTGGATTTTTATTAGATAATTATTCAGATAATTATGGGAATATCTGTAAAAGCATTTTAAAAAATGTATAAAATTTCTGTTACGTGAAAATTAATTGCGTTTTATAAAAATCCCGAATTTTGTACTTTTATATGAACCAACCTTGTTAACGGCCAATGTTGCGTTAACGCAACATTTTTCCGTGGCACCCCCCCCTCACATACTCTAGATTTTTTTTCAATAAAACATTATTTCTATGGTCATTAATAAAAAACATACGATTTTTTATGCAATTTCACCTTAAATTTCTATGCTTGGCAGTTAATATGTTAACATCTATGGCTAGAAAAAATGGAAGCAGGGGAATATTGGTAACTATGCTTATTAATTTAAATTTATTAGAGTTAATTAATTGTGAGGAAACGAGTTAAAATGCTTAAGGATGGATTCAAATGGATTATCAAGTACAAAAATTAAACTTTCTTCTGATATTTTTTTCCAAAATAACAAATGTTTGGAACAAGGCGCCAGCATTATTATTTTTTATATCTTGTACGGAAAAAATAACTAAGACACGTATCTATTTGGATTACCCCACAGTTGACACAATCTTCCATCGCTCTCGACGTCAAAATACACAAAATTTTGCATAAAAATTTTTACGATAGGATAGTGTAAAAAGCCGCAGCTCCATTTTGGCCAGAAAATAAAAAACGCCCTAAGATCTTACTCACAGTTTGTTTTTTACCATTAAAAATTTACCGGAGTTGAGACATGTCGAAAATACACGAAAGTTCGGTTTGGTACAGAATGTAAATACTGGGTGTATCAATTTATTGCTCTTTCTTCCACGTTTGCTTTTGAAGTTCCCTACAGGGATGCACCGGTCGCCATTGAAAATGCCCTATTCCTTTTTTTTTGTGTCATTCGAAATAAAATTGCTGCCATCCGTAGAGCAATTCCGCAAATGCGGTTCTGAAAAAGTGCTTTTGGAATTCGCTTCTTCCAAAATATGGCAAAAATGTCACCGATAGCTGATAAACGCATGCGCATAGACGAGACTACGCGTTTTTGCTGATCTTTGAACAGGGTCTGTTCTTCGGCAAAATAGCTAATAATACAAGAATGAATAAAAATACAACGAAGAAGACATTCATGATAACCTGAAGAGGCAATATATGTTAGAAATGTTTATAGTTTGTTTTGTGGTTTTACGGCTCAAAGACTACAATGGTCATGCTGCGCCGGGACCTACTGTTTTCCGAGGAATCCGAACCTCTTATGGCCTAGGGAACCAAACCCCGGACTACAGTGAGCAGTGCGATCTTTTTATGAGATCTCTGAGTAAGCGTTCTTTGTACACTGTTGGGAGTCGAACCCGGATTAACGGCGTACTAGGCGAACGCGTTACCACACTGCGCCACTGCAGTGCCTGTTAGAAATGTGCTCGAAGTGGTTCCAGGGGATTCGACAATGCGGATCAACTCTTATATTTATTGCATTTCATTTTTTATAGGCGTTTTTTTTTAATTTTTTGAAAAAAAATTTCGAAAACACAAATACATAATGACGCAGTTATAATTTGCTTTTACTAGGCCACTATTAAATTTGGCCTCATGGAGCCAAAAGTAAAATTAAAATAATAGAAAGGATGGGTTGAATTCGAGTAAATCATATCATTGACATTTGATCGTGACTTAATCTACGTTTTGTTTAATCTATGCAAATTTAAATTTCCGTCGATAGTTCCGTAGGCATATCTCTTTTCTTTTGTATATTTGTTTAATCTTACTCCCAGCACATGCATATTTGGCAGGCTGGGGTTTGACACCTAGCGGAATTCCATAAAAGAAACTCTGGAAATGCCGATGTCATGACTTTCACCTCGAACGGGGAACTAGTGAAAACGTGGAGGAGAACGCAGAAGAAAATATGGCAAGTAAGATATTAGCCTTCACAGGGATAACACAATTACCGCGTAGTGGTAAACACATAAATGCCTCCGGGGCGAGTTTTTGTGTTTTTACGTGGGAGGAACAATTATACGTGAAATTTTCGATACCCACGTTTATTATCATATAATATAGCTTTCTTTGTTTAGGAGAAAAAGCCCTAGTATGGACTAATAAACGTGGTCGTCAGCATTTTCTTGTATAATACTCAGCAAAATACTCAACATCTGCACAGGCTAGTTACTGCACAGTTAACTGCTAGTTTCATCAAAAGCGGGCAAGCACTTCATGAAAAAATGTGCAAGCATAAAACCGTAACATAGCACTCAAAAATCAATAGAATATCTATTTTTAAATGGAAAATGAGAACCGTGAATTCAAATATAGATAAACGAACTACAAAATTTCACTTGGCGCAGTATAGCCCAGATGCTCTTGCGCCATAAAAAATCCAAACAAACAAACAAAATTTCGTCAAAATCGAACAAATAGCTTTTGTTTCTTCAGAAAGTGGAAGTTAAGGTTTTGTTAATTTTAACAGTGGATTCTATTGAATTTTTTTAAGTAACTATTTGTTGTTATCGATGACCATAATGATAATCTTTTATTCTCTATCAGGAATGATCCCGATAATTGGTTGAATGATTATTGGGCTAGATCATTTACTACATATGTAGCATGAGGTCCCTTTATCCCAAATCATTGCACGGAATTACGTACATGGGAATTAAAATATATTTCGAAGTAACAAAGGTAGATATATAAATCGAACACTACGCAGATTAAATTAAACAACAATATTAATCAACGTTTATTGGCGTAGTGATACCAGCGCCGATGTTATGGCGTGATTAGATGGTGAAACGTTCGAAAGAAAATAAATATTTCTGCGTTCGGTGGGACCAACACCCACAACTTCCACTAGCCTTTCACTACCTAATCACGTCATAACATCGGCGCTGGTATCACTACGCCAATAAACGTTGATTTATATTGTTGTTTGATTTAACAAAGGTAGATTGACAATAATAATAATAATAATAGCTTAATAGTAATATAAATACAAAAACAATACAAGACACTATACAAGCAGTGGTGGATTAAAAAATTGCTGGCCCTGTTAAAGTTCTAGATTTTGAGGCCCCTTCCTTCCCTCCCCCCGCGGCCATATATTTTAGAATTGATAGCACTACAGGACAGCCCGAAAATGCGTTAACGTAATTAGTTGAAACACCCACGTATTAGGGGGGAGGGGACTTCGTACTTTGTAGCCGATTTGGTGAGAGTAATTACGTAGCTTAAACTAATAAGCAGCACTGGCTTAAGGTGAAGGACTATGATACTAAGACTACCAAATTGTACGCACTTACAACTCTCACCGCCGCTGCGAACTATGTACATCTGACACTAAGAAATCATGACGTAGGTAATTGAGATACATAGTCAGACGAGTACTTTTATTTTCGTTGTCAGCAAGTCGTTGAACATGGCAAAGGATGAATATTTACAATGAGGACGCAAATGCTCTTGCGACAAATGTAGAACATGTCCGAAACTATCGGATTCATCCAGAAACTTAAAAGTGCATAAGGATAATGTGAACAGTTACGCTTGCAACTCATGTATGGCCGAAACCAGCAAAAGAAGCAAAGCCAGATGCACAGCTACGTGTTCTAAGTGATGGGGGTGGAAATAAGGAGAAGTGCAGGATTCCACGTCACGGTTTTGCTTTGCGCTGTTGTGATGCCATAACTTCCAGTTATATATAAAACGGGAATTTATAAAAGAATCATTTATTTTTATTTATCATTAATATAATTCCTCTGTGCAGAATAGAAAATTATTCACAAGTACCTTGTTTTCAAATGAAAACTTCATTAAATTGGAATTTTTCGAGATCTTGAAACCGTGAACTCCTCTATCATGTCATTTAAATCCAACTGTCTCGTCAAATCGGTTTCAATGGAAACCAAAAAGATTTTAACTTTTTGTTTGCCATTTGTGAGCGTGTTCCTCTCTGAATGCCTTCTATTTTGGAAAACCATATTTTCCCTTCTGCATTTGACACTTGAAGTGTAAGGTTTATCGTAAGGGCAATATCCACATTCGGGAATGTGGAAACAAGATCATTGTTTTTTAGTAGATGATATAAATTTGAAATAGTAGGATTCTATTTTCTCTTTTATCAAATGTACGAAGTGCATGAATTCTTCTGAAAAGTGTCACCGATATACTCGTTATAGTGACAAGAAACTTCCTTTGCACTATTTCTGGTATCACTCAAATCGGAACTACACGTTTTCGTTTAGAGGCCAAACCTCTTCCGCAGAACCATGTACTAGGCAGTTCGTTTCTGTAGAGATGCTGTTAGCAAGTCAATTATAACGTTGAAAGTCCCAACTCTAATGTGGGTGCTTCCTTGTAATAGTAACTCTATGTCTTCTTCATCAGTGTTCTTCGTTTCATCTGGGAAAAGCTTGCGGATATTCTTTCTTTTGCTTTCGTTCAGGTATAATTTACACGAAGATGCATTGTCACCTTGACTTCTATCTCATTGAATGGTTCGCTTAGATTTGGCACAAACTTATGTAGGGAATGAAGATCAACTGCCGTGTTCAGCTTCACTGAGATCGATTGTAAGTATTTTGCTGTTGCATTGAAACGTTCAAAAGACACATTCCACATGATGCAAATGAATTGGTTTTCTGGTACACAGTTTTTTGTACAGTTTTCTTGCCTGCGTACATGTTTTGTTTCTGTTTTTGGTACCAGTTGAGATTTTAAAGAAACATTCCAGAATCGCATCATAACTTAAATGCAGTACCAATATTGCCTCACCTTGACAATATGAACTAGTTTCTCATAATTATTTCACAGTTAATTTCCTTCTGTGTTTATTTAATAACAAACAATTTGTCAATTTTTTCCATAGCCGTGTGGAAACAGAGAGAAAGTCATATAAAGCTGCACCAATCTTAAAAATCTGCAGCTACCCGGCATACATGGTCGGCTAACCTCCCTATAAGATTTAGCGAGTGGGCAGCACAAGTTATGTAATTTGCGAATTTAATTCAATGTAGTATTCTAGCCTGCACACCGTTGTAGTTTCCCGACATGTTTGAATCATTATCCAACGTTTGTCTATGATAGTTAGCCATATTCATCCCATACTTCTTTTCAAGTGTTTCAAACACTGCATTTTTTAAATATTCAATAGTATGGGAGTAGATGATCAGGAATTCTGAGAAACATTCTTCCGGATGATCGTTGGCATTTAAGTACCTCAACGTAAAAGAAAGTTGATCACAGCGAGATACACCCGAAGCTGAGTCAATACTGAGGGGAAATATTATTTTTCCCATGATTCCCTTACTATGCTTTCTCGCACATTTCATCTACCATTAGATGATTGAATTCATCACATATGGTTGATGAGAGTTACGAGTCACTTCTTTTCCCTTTATTCCCGTATCAATGAACATAGTCATATCTATAGCCTTTGGCATTGTTATTCATTAGCATGGAGGAAACACGACTACAAAAGTGAATACAATATGTTTTACTTTCAAATGCAAATTTACAAATTTTTACAAATACTTTTTTTTGTTGTTGTTTTAGATAGCTAATTAGGAGTGATATATTCCAGTTATTTGGAGGCTCCTGGTTTGCGAGGCCCTGTGCGGCCGCACAATCCGCAATTTGGGTAATCCGTCACTGTATACAAGGCACAATATGAAATAAAAAATACAATCAATTACTCTTATTACTACATAGCCAAGAAGCCCATAAGCGTTTGCTGGCTGTAAAAATATATAAGTGGTATAACATATAAAGTGGTATAACATATAAAGTGGTATACTATATAAAGTGGCATAATACATACCATAACAAAAAAATCGATGCACCAAGAAAGAGTTGTCCGATTGTAATGAAATTTCGTATGCAAAGACATTTTGACCGAACATGCAAATGATTAAAATTTGGTGTCCAATGAATGAATAGCGGGAACTCCAGCGCATCGGAACTGCGCATTCAGCAGGTGTATATAAGGAGCGATTCTCAATATGTGGTCAAAATTTCTGTTGCATTTTGACTGCGGATATCTTACGTCGACTGTAACAATGCCTCGCCGAAAGATTCGTGCTCATTACGAGCATATGTCAGAGTTTGAAAGAGGTCGTGCTATCGGATTGAAAGAGGCTGGTTGGACGAATCGAAGAATCGCTGGACATGTGGGTCGAAGCGATGCGGCGATTGGACGGTGCTGGCAAGAGTGGGTCAACAACGGCAGATGTCAGCGTCGGGACGGCAGCGGTCGACCTAGGGCCACAACAGAACGGGAAGACAGAGCGATTGTCAGAGCAGCTGTCACAGCACCGGATTCGTCGTTATCAACTATCCAACGTGTGGCCCGCACACATGTGTCCAACATGACCCTCTGCAGACGACTGAGAGAGCGGAATTTACGCTCGCGCCGACCGTTACGCCGCTTACCTCTCACGCCTTTACACCGTCAAGTCCGATTACAGTGGTGCCGGGCTCGATCAACTTGGAACTGCGCTGACTGGGGACGTATAGTCTTTAGTGACGAGTCCCGTTTCCAACTGTGTCCTGACGACAACCGCAGACGTGTCTGGAGACGTCCAGGGCAGCGTGGGGATCCTGCCCTTACTATCGCACGCCACACATGCCCACAACAGGGCGTTATGGTCAGGGGGTGCCATCTCCTTTGATAGCCGGACCCCTTTGGTGGTCATTTCTGGCACACTTACAGCACAGCGGTACGTAGACGACATTCTACGACCGGTTGTGTTACCGTTCCTTTTGCGACACCCTGGACTTACGTTTCAACAAGACAATGCCCGGCCGCACACGGCACGTGTTGCTATGAATTGTCTTCAAGCTTGCCCAACACTTCCTTGGCCAGTTAGTTCTTCTGATCTCTAATCTCATGAACCTTTCGGTGCTCGATTTCATGAGCATGATATTTGACATGAATTAGCAATACTGCGGGCACGATGCTTAATGACCTTTTCAAATATTGAAATCAATGTACTACTGGAATTGCTTTAATTTTCTGGTGAGAACTCTTTCTCAGTATACACCATAGAGCTTTGCGGGATATTCTGCCACGTCTGTTTATTAAAAGCACTTGACATTTCACTCCGTGTTTTGCGGAGCTTCCTAAGAAGCAACAGCCAACCAAGTTTCCCTCTGCAAAAATTCAAGACTCCCGCTTGGTTCCTCGGCAGAAAGTGAATGATTAAAAATATGAGATGTATTTATAGTAACCATTCTCTAGATACTGAGGCTTTCTGAGGATGCTCCGCACAGCACGGGGTGAAATATTAAGTGCTATTAATAAATAGACGCGGCGGTATATCTTACGAAGCTCAATAATGCATAATAATAGATGCCATGACAGTCTTCATGAACGCATACTTCTCAATAACTTATACTCAGTGTATTCGATGATGGATGTGTAAAGTTTGTTTTGCATTAATATTACCGTTAGGTTGTTTGGTGGTATTTTTATGGCGCAGAAACAGGAAACGTTACCCGCTTTTAGGGTATAGGTAGGTGGTTAATGTTTTCTAAAATGAACGCCTAAAGATACGGAAAACTTGTGTTTCGCAAAGCGTATAAGTAAGATGAACAGGAAAGGTTACCAACTTTTAGGGTATAAGTAGGTGGTTAATATTTTCTAAAATGAAAGCCTAAAGCTGCGGAAAACTCGTGTTTCGCAAAGCGTATAAGTAAGATGAACAGAAAAGTTTACTCACTTTTAGGGTATAAGTAGGTGGTTAATGTTTTCTAAAATGAAAGCTTAAAGATACGGAAAACTCGTGTTTCGCAAAGCGTATAAGTAAAATGAACAGGAAAGGTTACCCACTTTTAGGGTATAGGTGGGTGGTTAATGTTTTCTAAAATGAACGCCTAAAGATACGGAAAATTCGTGTTCCGCAAAGCATATAAGCAAGAAGAAAATTTAGCTTTGAAAGAGAGTTTTGAGAAATACGACGACACATATATCTTGAGTTCACTGTCTTCAAGGAAGGGTACATGAAAAATTCACCCTTGTTTTAATTAGTTAGAAATAGAGAATACATTCCTTCATAATTTGCAAACAAAAGTTATCCATTTAAAAAAAGTCAATTTTATTAATCTTAGAATTAGAAATATTATTAAATAGAATTTGATACGTGATATATTTGTTTTCTTAATTCGAGAAAACAAATGCAGTTATTTAAATTACCTGACCTCTCATTCCACTCTGGATTAAAAGATTGTGCTTTTCGGTGTGAAAAATTCACATTTAAATAATACTATCCGTGAAATTACAATTCTTTTATTTGATTTTTTTTAGCATAGGAATAGATTGAAAGGTGGAAAAATCATGCTGCTCCTTCAAATGAAAAATTTTTTTTGATGAACTATTGCATTTACTCAAGTTAATCGTAGAAAACCTAATTACTGGTTGAATGTTATTGCAAAGTAATAATTTTAGCTATAATTTTATTCGAAATGATGATCAAAAATTTTGGATTTTATTAAAACAGGATTTTAATGATGTACGTTTAATCAACTGCTGACACAAGACCAAGTGGAATCAATTATATTTTAAATTAAAACTAAAGGTCATGGCGTCCTTTATAAAGTTTTAGAGGAAGAAAAGTTCGGAAAGTTTAAAATTACCCTAATGAACAATTGAAGGTCGAATAGAAATTAATCTAAAATAGATGACAGGTAATTTTAATTTTGTTTTGGCGTAAAGAAGATTAATTAACTGTCTGTTCTCATCATCTATATTTTTTCACAATTAAATTTTGCTTTTTATAAAAGACAATAAAAGCTTGTAAAGGAAAAATAGTTTGCTCTATCTTTTAGTATGCAACTCAAGTTTACATTGTTTAATGTATTTATTATGTTATAATTATATTATAATTAATTGGCTTTTACTAAATCAAAAAAACTCTTTTTATCCATATCAAAGGATTCTTATGGTGGTGTTGACCACCGCTGTACTATAATGACAAGTATTTGAGGATATTTTTGAAAACTGTACTCGCAAAACGAAATGAATTGTATTTGCAATTTATGCTTAATTATATTTATTATTATATCTAATTATAATTAAATATTTTAACGTACATTAATAACGAAACAATACAGATTTTTACGAAAATATACATAAATAACATACGCTTCGGATACCTTTAGGAATTGATATCAGCAATATATGTGCAATATTTAATATTACTGCTATGAGCATAAGAATAATATTTTAACAAATCTTACCCAATTAAATATAAGGACGTATCGTCAATTTGGATTTGAGTAAATAAAAATTAATTGTGTATAATTACTTACATTTATATATATTCAGAATTTAGACACATAATTTAAGGCTTTGATATCGATTTCCTGTAACGGGGAGACATTAAGATTAAGCCATAATAGGTAAAAGTGATTTCGATTTTAAATTGTGTTTAAAACTTTTATGCATATATATATATA
>QLNU02003225.1:100454123-100464363 GCA_006491805.2 Dysdera silvatica | reverse complement strand
AATAATAATAATAATAGCTTAATAGTAATATAAATACAAAAACAATACAACACACTATACAAAGACACTATACAAGCAGTGGTGGATTAAAAAAATTGGTGGCCCTGTTAAAGTTCTAGATTTTGAGGCCCCTTCCTTCCCTCCCTCCCCGGCCGTATATTTTAGAATAGATAGCACCACAGAATAGATGGAAAATACGTTAGCGTAATTAGCTGAAACACCCACGTATTAGGGGGGAGGGGACTTCGTACTTTGTAGCCGATTTGGTGAGAGTAATTACGTAGCTTAAACTAATAAGCAGCACTGGCTTAAGGTGAAGGACTATGATACTAAGACTACCAAATTGTACGCACTTACAACTCTCACCGCCGCTGCGAACTATGTACATCTGACACTAAGAAATCATGACGTAGGTAATTGAGATACATAGTCAGACGAGTCCTTTTATTTGCGTTGTCGGCAAGTCCTTGAACGTGGCAAAGGATGAATATTTACAATGGTGACGCAAATGCTCTTGCGCCAAACGTAGAACATGTCAGAAACTATCGGATTCATCCAGAAACTTAAAACTGCGTAAGGATAATGTGAACAGTTGCACTTGCAACTCCAGTATGGCCAAGATCAGCAAAAGAAGAAAAGCCAGATGCACAGCTACGTGTTCTAAGTGATGGGGGTGGAAATAAGGAGAAGTGCAGGATTCCACGTCACGGTTTTGCTTTGCGCTGTTGTGATGCCATAACTTCCAGTTATATATAAAACGGGAATTTATAAAAGAATCATTTATTTTTATTTATCATTAATATAATTCCTCTGTGCAGAATAGAAAATTATTCACAAGTACCTTGTTTTCAAATGAAAACTTCATTAAATTGGAATTTTTCGAGATCTTGAAACCGTGAACTCCTCTATCATGTCATTTAAATCCAACTGTCTCGTCAAATCGGTTTCAATGGAAACCAAAAAGATTTTAACTTTTTGTTTGCCATTTGTGAGCGTGTTCCTCTCTGAATGCCTTCTATTTTGGAAAACCATATTTTCCCTTCTGCATTTGACACTTGAAGTGTAAGGTTTATCGTAAGGGCAATATCCACATTCGGGAATGTGGAAACAAGATCATTGTTTTTTAGTAGATGATATAAATTTGAAATAGTAGGATTCTATTTTCTCTTTTATCAAATGTACGAAGTGCATGAATTCTTCTGAAAAGTGTCGTCGATATCCTTGTTATAGTGACATGAAACTTGCTTTTCACTATTTCTGGTACCATTCAAATCGGAACTGAACGTTTTCGTCAAGAAGCCAAACCTCTTCTGGAGTACGATGTACTGGGCAGTTCATTTCTGTAGAGATGCTGTTAGCAAGTCAATTATAACGTTGAAAGTCCCAACTCTAATGTGGGTGCTTCCTTGTAATAGTAACTCTATGTCTTCTTCATCAGTGTTCTTCGTTTCATCTGGGAAAAGCTTGCGGATATTCTTTCTTTTGCTTTCGTTCAGGTATAATTTACACGAAGATGCATTGTCACCTTGACTTCTATCTCATTGAATGGTTCGCTTAGATTTGGCACAAACTTATGTAGGGAATGAAGATCAACTGCCGTGTTCAGCTTCACTGAGATCGATTGTAAGTATTTTGCTGTTGCATTGAAACGTTCAAAAGACACATTCCACATGATGCAAATGAATTGGTTTTCTGGTACACAGAGTTTTTTGTACAGTTTCCTTGCTTACGTACATGTTTCGTTTTTTTCTTCTCAGGGCGTTATGATTTAGGGTGCCATCTCTTTTAAGACCGGGCCCCTTTGGTGGTCATTTCTGGCACACACAGCACAGCGGTACGTAGACGACATTCTACGACCTGTTGTGTTACCGTTCCTTTTGCGACACCCTGGACTTACGTTTCAACAAGACAATGCCCGGCCGCACACGGCATATGTTGCTATAAATTGTTTTCAAGCCTGCCCAACACTTCTTTGGCCAGTTAGTTCTTCTGATCTCTAATCTCATGAACCTTTCGGTGCTCGATTTCATGAGCATGATATTTGACATGAATTAGCAATACTGCGGGCACGATGCTTAATGACCTTTTCAAATATTGAAATCAATGTACTACTGGAATTGCTTTAATTTTCTGGTGAGAACTCTTTCTCAGTATACACCATAGAGCTTTGCGGGATATTCTGCCACGTCTGTTTATTAAAAACACTTGACATTTCACTCCGTGTTTTGCGGAGCTTCCTAAGAAGCAACAGCCAACCAAGTTTCCCTCTGCAAAAATTCAAGACTCCCGCTTGGTTCCTCGGCAGAAAGTGAATGATTAAAAATATGAGATGTATTTATAGTAACCATTCTCTAGATACTGAGGCTTTCTGAGGATGCTCCGCACAGCACGGGGTGAAATATTAAGTGCTATTAATAAATAGACGCGGCGGTATATCTTACGAAGCTCAATAATGCATAATAATAGATGCCATGACAGTCTTCATGAACGCATACTTCTCAATAACTTATACTCAGTGTATTCGATGATGGATGTGTAAAGTTTGTTTTGCATTAATATTACCGTTAGGTTGTTTGGTGGTATTTTTATGGCGCAGAAACAGGAAACGTTACCCGCTTTTAGGGTATAGGTAGGTGGTTAATGTTTTCTAAAATGAACGCCTAAAGATACGGAAAACTTGTGTTTCGCAAAGCGTATAAGTAAGATGAACAGGAAAGGTTACCAACTTTTAGGGTATAAGTAGGTGGTTAATATTTTCTAAAATGAAAGCCTAAAGCTGCGGAAAACTCGTGTTTCGCAAAGCGTATAAGTAAGATGAACAGAAAAGTTTACTCACTTTTAGGGTATAAGTAGGTGGTTAATGTTTTCTAAAATGAAAGCTTAAAGATACGGAAAACTCGTGTTTCGCAAAGCGTATAAGTAAAATGAACAGGAAAGGTTACCCACTTTTAGGGTATAGGTGGGTGGTTAATGTTTTCTAAAATGAACGCCTAAAGATACGGAAAATTCGTGTTCCGCAAAGCATATAAGCAAGAAGAAAATTTAGCTTTGAAAGAGAGTTTTGAGAAATACGACGACACATATATCTTGAGTTCACTGTCTTCAAGGAAGGGTACATGAAAAATTCACCCTTGTTTTAATTAGTTAGAAATAGAGAATACATTCCTTCATAATTTGCAAACAAAAGTTATCCATTTAAAAAAAGTCAATTTTATTAATCTTAGAATTAGAAATATTATTAAATAGAATTTGATACGTGATATATTTGTTTTCTTAATTCGAGAAAACAAATGCAGTTATTTAAATTACCTGACCTCTCATTCCACTCTGGATTAAAAGATTGTGCTTTTCGGTGTGAAAAATTCACATTTAAATAATACTATCCGTGAAATTACAATTCTTTTATTTGATTTTTTTTAGCATAGGAATAGATTGAAAGGTGGAAAAATCATGCTGCTCCTTCAAATGAAAAATTTTTTTTGATGAACTATTGCATTTACTCAAGTTAATCGTAGAAAACCTAATTACTGGTTGAATGTTATTGCAAAGTAATAATTTTAGCTATAATTTTATTCGAAATGATGATCAAAAATTTTGGATTTTATTAAAACAGGATTTTAATGATGTACGTTTAATCAACTGCTGACACAAGACCAAGTGGAATCAATTATATTTTAAATTAAAACTAAAGGTCATGGCGTCCTTTATAAAGTTTTAGAGGAAGAAAAGTTCGGAAAGTTTAAAATTACCCTAATGAACAATTGAAGGTCGAATAGAAATTAATCTAAAATAGATGACAGGTAATTTTAATTTTGTTTTGGCGTAAAGAAGATTAATTAACTGTCTGTTCTCATCATCTATATTTTTTCACAATTAAATTTTGCTTTTTATAAAAGACAATAAAAGCTTGTAAAGGAAAAATAGTTTGCTCTATCTTTTAGTATGCAACTCAAGTTTACATTGTTTAATGTATTTATTATGTTATAATTATATTATAATTAATTGGCTTTTACTAAATCAAAAAAACTCTTTTTATCCATATCAAAGGATTCTTATGGTGGTGTTGACCACCGCTGTACTATAATGACAAGTATTTGAGGATATTTTTGAAAACTGTACTCGCAAAACGAAATGAATTGTATTTGCAATTTATGCTTAATTATATTTATTATTATATCTAATTATAATTAAATATTTTAACGTACATTAATAACGAAACAATACAGATTTTTACGAAAATATACATAAATAACATACGCTTCGGATACCTTTAGGAATTGATATCAGCAATATATGTGCAATATTTAATATTACTGCTATGAGCATAAGAATAATATTTTAACAAATCTTACCCAATTAAATATAAGGACGTATCGTCAATTTGGATTTGAGTAAATAAAAATTAATTGTGTATAATTACTTACATTTATATATATTCAGAATTTAGACACATAATTTAAGGCTTTGATATCGATTTCCTGTAACGGGGAGACATTAAGATTAAGCCATAATAGGTAAAAGTGATTTCGATTTTAAATTGTGTTTAAAACTTTTATGCATATATATATATACGGAAACATTAAAGAAAATAAACATTGGAAACAGTGAAATCCATCTCCTACAAAAATTTATTTACGTAAGGAAAAATATAATTCTCGGGAAGGTAAAATATCAGTAATAAAACACATTTATAAGCCTACACATGGTACTCAGTTATCCTATTTTTATAATTCAAGTACCAATTTCCGAGAAATCATTACCCTCACTAATAGTATCACTACAATAAAAAATTATCTTGTACTTATATGGTGCTTGTAATTTAATTTGATTGCAATTGATTAATTAATTAATTAACGCATAATTGACCTTATTGGCTTCCAATATTTGTATTGAATGACCTTATTATATAGAATATCAATTAATTTTCTTAATAGGTATTTAAAAATAATTTACTATAAACAAAAAATATAATGTGTGAGAAACGTAAATTACATATATATATCTGCAAAATTATTTGTTCCCTTTCTATTCAAATAACGTATAAAGGAATGAAAAGCACATATCGAGTTCTGATAGGACGTAAATTCTTTGTCAATTCTGTCACAGATATATCTTTTATTCTTTTCTGTTTCAGCAGAATTACGACTCTTCAAAGATATGAGGCCCATATTTTTTGTGAGTTGTGGCAACAGTCCTTGTGGCAACTACAATTCTGTGCTGGAAAAGTGCAAAGTTCCTCCAATGGACATCTGGACAGTCCCTGTGACGTGCTTATCGCCATAGCTTACGCCAAATGCCCATACTCAAGTAAGGGGATTTTACTGCAGATATTCGTGGGAAAAGAAATCTAGCAACGCATAAAACTCGTTGTCTTATTGTTCAAAGAGAGTGCGACAGATAAGAACAGCATTACTTGCCTCTCAGTGGAAATAAACATTGCTATTTTCTTGAAACACGAATATAATGGTAAACAGCCAGCCAAAATGCATAAGACGCAAATTAGCCTCAGATTACAGTATTCTCCAACTTCATTTTCCTTTTTGTTATTTGGTATAATCATTTCTTGTTTCCTGAGCTACAGGCTACTGAAAGTGAAAAGAGAAAATTGAGAATGACTAAATATAATTTTAGAAAAATTACAAATTTTAAAAAGTATACCTTACAAAATATGCGTTTTCATTAAAAACATTAAAGATTTTACTAAATTGTTGAGAACAAATTATATGTACGTATTTTTAATGTAATATACGAAGAGTACATATTCATAATATAAAGACTATTAAAAATAATTACGTTTTAATGTTGAAGTTTTATTATGGAAATTCAGAGAAAAAATAAATTGAATATTTTTTGTTTACGTCAGCCCTCCATATCCAAATTTGTTTCATTTTTTAAAACTCATTTTAGGCACCAAATGATCCTTGATGTCCTTGCGCCACAAAAATACAACCAATCAAAATATATTTTAGACAACTTGTATATAGAGCTTAGTTTATTCGCATTTCATTCATCGTATATATGCATATAACAAACTCTGGGATGGCGGTAAATGACACAATTTTTTCCGATCAATTACTGAAACTGAATAAATTTTGTTCAATAATAGTATAGTACAACGTTCAGTTCCATCATATTCGAATTCAAAGAATGCTGATTTTCAGAATTAATTTGGATTGACCACGATTTTGATAACTTTATTACATTGAACTGTATAGTATGCTTCAGCTGACATAAGACAAATCCAATAAAAATAAATAATAATGAAACTAATGATTGTCTCCCCATTAAGAATGAGCATTATGGAATTTCATGAACATGTTTAAATTTGTCTCATATTAAATAAGTTTATTTTGGTTTCAAACGCTTACGAGTTTTTAACCTTGTGAAACATTAAAAGATTAAAAGCTGTCACTCTAACGATCTGGTTAAAAATTATCACTCAAACAAACAGATTAAAAGGTATCATCACATTCAAACAGTCGAATTAAAAAGTATCACTTAAACAATTAGATTAAAAGATACCACTCAAACAATCAGGTTAAAATACATCACTCACACAATCAGATTAAAATGTATCATTCAAATAATCGAATTAAAAATATCACCCAAACCATCAGATTAAAAGATACCACTCAAACAGATTAAAAGATAACACTCAAACAATTAAGGCAAAAATAAGCGGCAGGAGATTAAAATGGATTCCCAATTAAACAATTTAAATATTAATTTATCGATCACTGTATTTGTAAAGAACGTTACTTCTTGGTTATTGTTTTAAACCATATATCCAGCCGAAGTTGATGGTCAGTACTATGTGGGATGCACATAATCGCATGTTTTTTCTAGTATGTCACGTCATTTTTTCCGGATTAAAAGAGGTGTCGGATTATCAGATTCAGAAAAATCCGTTTAGAACAGTGGTTCCCAAACTTTTGTCCCACGGAGTCCTTTTTAAGAAAAAAATTGATCACGGAGTCCTTTTTAAGAAAAAAATTGATCACGGAACCCATGACACTTTTTCATTTTTAATATAGATTCTTTGGGTAGATCCTATTTGTAAGTTAGTAATAATTACAAAATGTAGTAACTAATGGGAGGAATAGGGTTGTTTAATTGTGCTTAATTCGTCAATGTCTGGTTTCGTAGAGAGTTTGTTTGTTTGTTTGGCTTTTTTATGGCGCAAGAGCATCTGGGCTATACTGCGCCAAAACTACTCATTGAGAGTAGTTGCAAACGAAGGTGTCGGGTTCAATGTCGAGGCAGATTCTGTATTTGGTTTTAGTTGCTGTATAGTAGAAAATCCGGATTCACATAAGTGACCTGTGGCAAAATGGAAAAGAAATGCTTTTGATTTATCGGACAGTAGTTTACATTCGTTCTTTAAACTTAACCGAAATTCAGAACACGTCTTAGAAAACAATTGTCAAAGCGTTGTCCGTCGTAAAGTCTATGAGGCATTCGCAATCTGTTGATGTCAGGCAGGTTGGTTTCGAAGTAAAGGCAAATGTGTTCATCACCCAGTTATACTCTTTCAGTGTTACTTCCCGCCCCGTTAAGTGATTTTTTTATATGTTTAAAATATGATATTAAGATAATAAAGTAGTAAAATCGCGATGTGATAAAAAAAAAATTCAAAACTTAGGATAATCGATTTATATTTTACTGGAAAAGTGAATTATTTTTTCTGAGAGTGTCCTTTCATTTCCAATGATTCCGCGGAGCCTTTAGACAAACACAGTCTGGGAAACTTCGGTTTAGCACTTGCACTAATATTCCATTCGTTTTAAAAGAAAATTATACGTCAATTTCAATTTGTATAAACGTTCATGGATGTTTGATTTAAGAAGCTAAAGATAATTAGGAATTCAAAACTGGTGACAAGTTACAGATGAATTTTTTTATTATTTATTAAAATATCATTTGCATGTTTTAAGCAATGAGAACACATTTAATTACAGTTTTACATTTTTGAAGTGAACATTATATAAAAATTAACTGAGTGAATTACTTTTAATGACAATTTTATTAATTTGTTGTGTAAATTGCAATGTATAATTTTCATGGTATACTCGTGAGTACGTAAGTTTTTCAAAAGGTCAGATTCGGATTAAAGTAATTGAGCAAATTATCAGTACGTTAGTTGATTTGGTTGTCTTTAATAATATGGGTGGATAAAGTAAAAACCAGCAGTTTCGTAGATCTTAAGACAACAAGTTTGGAGGGAGATTTTATGATAATTTATAAAGAAATAGTCCAAACCTGGACCATTCCGACACGAAAAATAATTTTAATTAAACTAAACTTAATTTTATTTCACAGTTTAGCATTATACTCACATTAT
Organism: Dysdera silvatica; assembly: GCA_006491805.2. Lineage (NCBI taxonomy): Eukaryota > Metazoa > Arthropoda > Arachnida > Araneae > Dysderidae > Dysdera > Dysdera silvatica. The sequence continues at coordinate 100,456,022 of QLNU02003225.1, read as the reverse complement.
ATTTTAAAGTTTTTACAACTAGAAATATGCAACTTGTTCAAGGAAAATTTTGGTGCCATATGTAATATCTCAAGGCAAATTATCGCTGATTGCGTTTCATTCGTGGGTTCGGCGTGTTTCCATGTAGTAAACGTATTAACACACGTAAGAAACTGAACAAACTTGTTCAGCTTTTTTTTTCTTAAATTGGAAAAATGAAATTTTCAATATTAGCAATAAAATATCATGAATCCTAAATAGAATATTATGCTTAATTTTCAAGAACATAAAATAGCAGCTTTGTACAGGAATGTAGTGTGGAATAGGGATTCAAATCTCGAAATACCCAAGGCCATGTACTCTATACTATAATAGATAACATGCTCTGCAGTGATCCCCGAAGTTAAAGTATATTCTATACAGCCATACACAATTCAGAGTGCATGGAAAGAAGTAGAGATAAATTTAGTGACATATGAACTTCAAAAAAAAGTTGAATATCTCTTAAACACCGTACAGGTTTCTTACGAGAGCTGCATGATTACCAGAGACAATTATAGAACGTATTATTCAGTAACTTACATGGATAACTTTATTTTGTGCCCATACGGATAATTTAGATACATTTCATAATCATGGTTATATTTAAATAAGAAATTAAGAATCTATTAAATAAATTGACAGATTCGGCTCTCAACTATATGCTTCTTTAGTAACTTGTTAAATTGCCTTCACTTTTGTAGATAATCTTACCTTTCAATTTAAAAAACTCAATGCGTTTTTCTCCACCATTTATATTGGCACTGTGATAAATTAAATCAACAATTTTTTATATTAGCCGATGATGTGGCAACAATAGATGTTAAATTACTCGTAAAGAAAAGAATGATTTTCCGGCACCTGGTCGGACCCGAACCAATGACCTCCTGGATTGCCGGTCAGGTGCTCTACCTACTAAGCTACAGGCGTCAATCGTTTGAATCAGAAGAAATGATTGACGCCTGTATCTTAGTAGGTAAAATACCTGACCGGCAATCAGGAGGTCGTGGGTTCTGGTCCCAACAGGCGCCGGAAAATCATTCATTTCTTTACGAGTAATTTAACACACATAGAATGTCCCAAAAGTTTATGAACAACTATTTCTTTGGAATATCAGATGAAGTATGCAGAGAAACGAATTCAAAGTATTTTATGCATACAGCATATCAAAAGACATATGTTGCAATATTTAAATACCATTTAACACTCACACATATTTTGTAGAAAAATGAAATTAAAAAAATGCTGTCCCAAAGGACAGCATATATATATATATATATAAGGACAGCAAGTTAAAACATCGTCTTAATGTGCTAAATTTTACAATTTGAACATTACTCTGGTTGCTTTATGACGCAATGATGTTTCTATGTAATTTCGTAGCAAATGTCTTTACTTTTGTTAGTTGAAAATAATGCCACGAATTCTACGTTTTGCTCAACTCAAGTGACCAAAATATGGCATTTAAAACCCAAGAATTGATAATTGGTGATGTTGTTAAACAAATGCAACGAAGTAGATCTGGTATCTATCTAGTTTTATCAAAATGTGACAATATGACTGCAAAAATTGGCGTGGATGACCGAAAAAGACAAGTGACCGGCAGGACAGGCAAATTTTAAAATCAACTTCTACTCGAAGAAAAGTCTGTACGTTAAATAGCGCAGGATTTAGTTACTGCTGCGTCAAAGTTTATTGTTCATTGACGTTTATAGGCAAGTAGAATTCATATTGATCGTAAAACGCGTCGCTCTCCATTGCTAAAACCACATTACAGAGAGGCGGGTTTGCTTGAGCCAAGGAACCTATGCATATGGATCGACGACGAATGCTTATGCGTTATTTAGTGATGAAAAAAAATGTAATCTTGATGGTCCAGAT
>QLNU02003225.1:100431929-100446332 GCA_006491805.2 Dysdera silvatica | reverse complement strand
GTTAATTGTGATATATCGTATTGACCTTTTTCTCCTAATTTCGGCAAAATTACCATTGCTCTCCTATCATATGGTACACCTGCATGCTCAAATATTTTCCCCACATTCATAAAATATTCGGGATATTTCTCAACATCGATCGGTAAATCTGAAAGTGTACTTCGAACCGAATTAATCTGATCCATCCTAAACCTAGATTCTCCCGTTGCTCCTCTATTCTCATCTAAACCAAAATTTATATTCATGTAGAGCTTAATTTCTAATTTCCTTATTTCTGTCTCAGCTTTAATTTTTTCCATCTCAGCTTTATTTTTTTCCTTATCTCTTTCTATTTCTGCCATTTTTATTTTATACTGACCTTTAATTTCAAACCTTCTTAAATCCTCTTGGTTTCCTCTACTCGAACTACTTAAGACGTTGAGTGTAAATCATCGACATCGTAATATGGGTTTCTTTCCCGGCTCTCTAACGCTTCATCTGGAGCATCTGGTACTTGTCCGACCGCTACCCCTTCAATTACCCTCTCTACATTCGAAGTTTCTTCGCGCGCACGCGTATTCATTGACCTCGTATTCATTGTAACTTATTTCTTTCTACTTCCCTTCTTTTAATTCTCAAATCTAATCTTTGCTAATATTTACTATACGTTTAAATTGAATTTCCCGTTTTCCTCTTCTTACACAACTATCTCTTAATTATTCAAATATATAGCATGCAACAGTCCAAATTTCCTTACTGTATCGTATATATATCATTCACCATATATCAAATCCCATACATCGCACTTCCTATCTTATATATCATATCATATCCCATATATTATATCCCGTATATCGTATTTCATATCTCAAAATTCACATATCATATTTCAAAATTCACATATCATTTCATATTTCACAATTCATATATCATTTCAAAAATTTCATATATCGTTTCAAAATTCATGTATTATTTCACATTTCAAAATTCATATATTTCATATTTCAAAATTCATATACCATATTTCTCATTGCCTATTTCATATATTATATTTCAAACATCCCATTCCATATATCGTATTTCATATATTGTACATTCTACCCCGCATATAGTATTCGAATCCCATTTTTCATATTTCATATCCTATTTTTCACATTTCATATACTACTTTCCAGAATACATATTCCACCTTTCATATTTCACATCCCACATTTCATATCCTACTTTTCATATTTCACATCCCACATTTCATATCCTACTTTTCATATTTCACATCCCACATTTCATATTTCATATCCCACTTCTGACACCAAAAATGTCCTATCTTCCTTTTAAAGGTATGTGGGTTTTTTCATTCCCACTTAAACAGTTCCTTGAGCGGAAATTAAATGTAAAGTACTTACATTTTTGTTGGATGTACAGCATCGTAAATAACTACATGTTGATAAGATTCGTGGGATCCATTGTTAAGTTGAGAAGAATATGCACTTTCTAAACACCAACAATTTATTCACGTAAATTAAAAGATATTACAGATATTTCATTTAATAACGTAAGAGGTCATTTCGAGCTATGCCCGGCCGCGCTTACAGTCAGTTCCAGACCAGATTTAAAGGCATTCTCCTTGAGTTTGTTGTATATTTCTTATTTATAGTTTTGATACATCCGAAACTTTATCCAATGGGACTATTGGAATTTTAACCAATGGGAAGAGATGTTACGGGAGCCAATGAAATCCTTTATAGATCCATCTGGATCATGACATCATACTTTCAATGCTTTGGTTATCACATATTGAGCGCGTGTACAAGATTTTCAAGCTAGCTGCTATTATATATTTAAATACATTGAAAAAAAAAACGAAATATTTAATACTATTGGATCTTAATTAATTTAATTTGGTTTAAGGGCTTTAACTTGACTATATATATCATACATACAGTCTCATAGATATCAGTTAGATCAGACAGATTACAGTCGAACAGTCGATCAGTTTACAGTCGAACCTCATTAAAACGGACACCCTTAAGACGAATTACTTTTAATATGAACCGTTTTCTGAAGTCCCGTCAGATTGTGTATCATACCTTCTATTCCGAATAAGATTAATTACTCTTAATACGAACAGAGTTTCCATTCCCTTTTGTGTTCGCCTTAACGAGGTTCGACTGTATTACGTTCGCAATGTTGACTTTTACTTATAAATCTAATCTGCGTAGTATTACAATGAATTTTTTTGTATAATAATTTATATTATTTTTCATTTAATGCATCTTAAAGAAAACATAAATATATTTATAATTAAAGAAGGAAAATTTGCTATTAAATATTAAAATACTTTTTTAATTCTTTGCAAGGAAGGAAGCCTTGGAAGATATATAGAAATACATTTTTAAACTTTTTAATAAGGTGCTCACGATGTCTTCAGGGAAATTAAGGGTTTTGACAGCAGCATTAAAATAAGCGACAAATATGAAGACGTATATTTACATAGAAAATACGTCCGTACATATTAATAACACAAGCTTACGCGAAATGTTTTTAGAAATTTTTTACTATGCAATAAATTTTGCTTAATTTTATTTCGAAAATGCCACGAAAAGAAAGAGAGAAAAAGATATGAAATTGTAGAAATAGAATGACTGTAAAATACCGTCAAACATATTCAAAGTGTTCCATAATTAACAATTTTCGTTGAGCATAAAACCTATTTAAGCATACTTCAAAGATAATTATTTCGTAATTGTTTACAAAACGCCACGTTCGCGAACCTGGATCAAGTAATGGATTTATAATCAAAAAGCTGTGCCCATTCAGCGCTTTTATTGACTTTGCTAACGTTGTTAATTATTACTAACTTTGTTACTTATTAGATTTTCTCTAATTCAATTAATAGTAAACAGGAACGAAGTATGCAAATGACGTTTGATCAATTCCGTTGACCCCAAATAAACAAGAGCTAATGCAGCGCAAAGAGAACGACATTAACGCCCTTACATCGGTAGCATCTGCGAAGATAATTAATGGTTACTAATCATCACGTGAATAGTAATTACCTAATGACTCGGAAATGCCGTATATGGCCCAATGGATTTCCCGAACGTAACGGGACAACTCATTCTTCGATTTAAAGATTAAAAAGCTTTAGTTTTCGTATCATCGTATTTTCAAATAACACGTCGCGGATTATAAAAGCGAAATTCGCCACCTGATGAAGGTGCGAATGGTAAATAAATGGAATTTTGCTAATGACGAGATACTTGGGCATAGTTTAATAAATATTTTTTATTTTAAAGACATTTCATTCCTGATAAATAATTAAATTAATCTGTCAATAAATTAATATTTCGCAATGGAAGCGAAAATTCCAACTCCTTTAGAGTTTGTGCACCTTAAATAAATATTAACTGCGGGATATTTTGTAAAGTACTGCTTATGAATTTTACTGAATTAATTAATTAACAGTACCGCAATATTATTCGTTAATTAAAATTTACTTTCTTTATTAACTGGAGATAGGATTTATCTCCTATTATTAAGATAATGTTTGAAGGTAAAGTTAGTTCGTGATTTGATAAAAAATTAAGCACGTACATTATTATGGATTTTTTTATATATATATATATTTAATAATATATATCAAATGTGTGTCCATCATAAAAATAAATTATAAACGCGACAACTAATCATTTATGATGCATTTGATGGATTGGAAAACTATATTTATTATTTTTAATAATTTATGCTCATGAGGTATGTTTCTGAAATAACGTACAGCCGATCCGGTTATAACGATTTCAGTTATAGCCTAATTCTTTTATTCGGTGACAATTCTGAAGACGCCTTGTCCTCAAGGATACGCTATCCTTGCTCCACAAGAATAGCGTATTTTATCGCAGTTATAAAGCTATAAAATTTACACAAGACATGGATATAACGTCAAATTAAATTGCGATGCATATTCTAACAGGGTCCTTCCTGTATACGTGTGTCGGAAATTTTTCTTCCGTTTTGCAACTAGTTTTTCTTCTTTTTTATCCTCTTGCACAAGTTTCAATCTTTTTATTGCATTTATTCAATAACAATAGATGACCTCATAAACTCCAACTTGTTTAAGTAAAGCACTATGAATGCCCGTTGAAACGCTTTCCCATCCCTTCCTCTCTCCTTTACGTACCCCTTACATTAATCACACTCGCCCCTCTGCTTTTTGAACGAAAACGAAATGAACCCTCCCATTCCATTTAACAACTATACACCTAAGGTGAACAACTTTTATTCTACACTGACTTTGTGCATGCGCCAATGTTCAACAATTGTACTTAAATTTTAAATTAACTTCGAAATGGAAAGCATTTTCAATAGAAGATAAAGTTGCGTTAATAAATAATAATAATTGTGTGTTGCCGTATTTAAACATTGGATTTAAAATAAAAGGCCATACAATTTGAGCTAATAATGCTATTTATGAAATCTATGTACCAACATGTTAATATTGTTTATTGGTCATAGCATTAAATTTTCGTCGGTTCTTTCAATAACGTTATAAGCCTGGATTCTACACTATTTTACTTATATCTGTCATGTTTTTTGAGTTTTTTCCCCTTATTAGTTTGTGTTCCTAGAATTTATTTAAGCGTTTTAATATACCGTATTCCGATTGATGATTTTGAAATTTTGTGTTTTACTCCCAATGTAAGAGTATTTGTAACCTGTTGGATTTTGATAAATTTATTATTTGCATACAAAAGGTTAAACACTGGTAAAATAGCAATGAAAAAGATCACTCAAGCTTTCGGACGCATCAGCAGCAGTCCTTCATCAGGAGTAAATTTATTATTATTTTTATTACACTGAGACGAAAATTAATTTTCGTGAAAAAAGGGAATATAAGTTACCCTCCAACCCAAATTCAGTATGATTATTGACGTTAAAATGAAAGCTTGACCATCAGATTAAAAATATATATTTCAATTAATTTTTTCCAACTTTTATTATGTAAGTATATAATTATTATTGTTAGGGAAACAGATTAGCCCATATTTTTTATTATAGATTAACCTATATAACTTTAACAAAGATATATATACATATATTCCTACATTTTTTAAAATTTACATAATTTGCTTTGTAATTAACAACCGTTTGTGAGATGAAAATGCTTTTTGATTTCTTCTTGCTTTATTTTTTTTAAATAATATAACAGCCTGAATAAAGGACGATGTAAATTAACCCTTAATGAAAATTTAGGAAATACAGGTGAATTAATCAAATATTTTCACACGGTGTTGTGACGGAAAGAGACCTATATTGATTATGATCATGTCATTTATAATAAAATAATGTAATGAGTGGAGTTATATATTTGTTAAGTTAAAGAAATTAAAATAATTGAAATAAGATAGTAATTCTATATAAAGACAGAAATGTAATTGTGAATTTAATGAGTTATCAGAAAGTAATAAATGGATCGTGCTTAAATCAATGAAATTGACATATGGATAATAATTACAAAATCAATCCTTTCCAAAAAAATTTTCACTTTCTTTTCGTTACGGCTACGTCTCATTACTCTGTCTCGCTAATGCTTATTAATAATAATTTCTCTGTAATGAAACTCATTTATTCTTTAATTTATTGCAAAAATTCATTCATTATGGGAAGCTGTAGGCGATTAAATCCATTTAATGATGGGTTGCACTTTCTCAAAAAAAAAATAAAAGATAATGTGCGTTCTGTTTGAAAGCGTGATTCTTTTTTTATAATTACTATCTGATGCGTTCTAATAGATAGGCCACTGCAGTACAGATTTGAACAGAGGAACCTCATTTAAAATACTTTATGCCTAATATTTATAGTAGGTTGAGCTAACATTATTTTATTTCTTATGATTTAAGCCTAATATAGCGTTGTTTAAACACGTATAGTGCGGTTTTGTCTTGTCTTATAGGCAAGCAATCGATTTCAGGCAAGCTTTCCAAATGTTAGCATCTGTATTTTTTCTAGATTCTTAGGTCTGTTCTGTCAAATTATTTTTCAAATAGATATAAAAGTGAAAAAGCAAATACAACTTGAAACGAAGAAATTAGAACACATTTCTTAAACCAATTTCAACTAATTTGAGAAATTTACATAAATCCAAAAGGAAAACGATCAATGCGTTAAGGAACATCCTAAGACCGTTAGTGAAGAAAGTCACTTTCGCCAACAAGAAATCTGGAAATAAAATTGAAATGCTTGAATACTGAATCCAATTATGTTTAAATATTGAGATGATAAGCGAGATAAAATTTCTCATCTTTTATCTTCTCGATATTCTCCTGATCGGAGTCAATGATGTGACGTCGTCGTTTTTACAGCTTAACAGCTAGCAAAGATTATTCTTGGGACGTTCTGAGGACGTTCTGGACATCCTGAAACCATTCTGGATATCTTCAGAACGTCCCTAGGGCCATCTTTGCTATCTGGATTTAAGCTTTGTTGTATGTCAAATCAGGGCAATCATATCCTCAGGGGCTTTTATTTGTATTATTAACTTTTATCTTCTTTGTCTTTTCTTCCTCATTCTTTTTGCAGTAGATTATTTCTTCCTATTCTAAGGCATGCTTGGGTTATTCAAGTTTTCTTTTTTTTGACCTTCTCTGTCATACTTGTTGTTTTTGCTTACTCTCTTATGCATGTGTCATATTTTCTGTTCCTGAGACACTCCCGTGAAAATGTCTTCCTCAAGACCCCAATGAGACATTTTTCAACATATATATTTACATCGAATGCAACTGATTTTCCATAGTATCTCTTGCTATTCGTAGAACAGTGCTTACGGTGTTAGCAGCCTCGGCGAAATAGCCATTAGCGGCCCCCAGAAATGTTCTAACATAACACAACGACAAAAAAGACGGACCAGTGTTAACATTACAAAATGAAGTCCTTCACTAGTGTAAACGCTAAAGGTAAAGAAAAGGTAATAAGTTGAATTAAAAATATAAGATGAAAATTAATTAATTAAAGTATGAATTATTATGAGTTATTAATATAATAATTATAAAAATTAATAAAATGCTAACTCAATGGGTATAGAAATTTTATTATACTAGATTTAATTTACAAACTAATTTTTCTAATTTTTTGTGCAGCGAAATTACCTATCAAATGTTGAAAATCGGGAATCTCTGCAGTGGCCATATGGCCACCACAATAAGCATGATAAAGTAGTGTACTGATGCTAACGTATTCGACTTAAAACACATGTATTTATTTTGACCACCATTTAAAAGTTGCATGAGCATTATGGGAAGTATGACGTCACACACACAAAAGGTGAGTTGACCAAATACTCTGTCGAAAGTATATGGGGCCGCTAAAATCTGATTTCTTGGTACTTGCACTGCACTTTTAGAGCCCTTGGGTGGCCGCCTAGCTCGCTTCTCCCTGAAACACGGCCATGAATACTCAATATGCATCTATATGCCATTCATTGTTTGACTACTTATTCTTGTTTCTTTGGCACACTTCTGCCCGCATCACATAATTCGATATTTTATATCTGAATTTCAATTTTTATATGCTTTTTGCAATCTTTCTCTTTTTCTAACACAGCCCCTAATGCATCACAAAAGTTTGGACAGTTTTTAAATACTATACTAGATATGTGTATAGTCCTCAATTCCTGTACAGTGCAGTTCATTCATTGTATGTATCCTTAGTTTGAAATTTCTAAATAAAGTATATAAATGGCTATTTATAAAAACAAAAACAGACATGAGAATAAAATTATTAAATTCTTCATAAATTTTCTCAGGAATTATTCTGTAATTTTCACATAGAACTGGATATTTTGTAATCAAACGCAGTGAGTATTGTTACAAGTTCAGCAGTTGCATATTAGTTCGTTCATTCGTTTGGGTTTTTTAAGGACAATAAAGGTTACATAACAACGTGTCCTGCAATTTTCTAGAACCATGAACTTATTAATTTCTAGAGAAACTGTTATCAGACTACAGTCAGGGCTCGATTAATCCAAAGAGGGGGGGGACCAGGGCCTAGTATTTATTCAGGGCCCCCTCTCTACGCACTCGCTACAAAATTATTCACTGAGTAAGTAATAAATGCAAACTCTTGTTTTATATATTATCTGCATAATCAATAGTTTAGAGCCGCTTTCAATGACGCCTAACATATAATTAAAAAAATATATAATGTTAGTAAATAAGTTATAAATTAAAACAACTAGGTTTCAAAGTGACATTTTAAACTTGCTTAAAAAGAGCACCTATAAAATTTGGTGTCCCAATAACATGGGGTCCCAGGGCTGCGACACCGAAGGCTCGTCCTCTTATCGGGCCCTGAATACAGTGAGCAGTTAATATGAAATCTTTGATGTTTGGTTTTAGATTACTTTGCTCATTTCTTTTTAATATAACTGCTTTGATAACATCGGTTGGAAAAGAATCGGTGCGACTCGACATAATGTTGTTAAATTACCAGACTCCTGAACTTTTATGTTCATATTTTAACTTATATATCTCCTCAATTGTTCTCGTGTACGATATGTCCGTACAATTCTTAAATAAAATGGACAACAATAAAACGGACAACAAAAAACCGGACATCAATAAAATTGACAATAACATAAAATAAACACAACAAATTTAACAACAATAATTGACAACAATAAAATTGACAAAAATGAAATTGACAACAACGAAAACAACAATAACATAAAATAAACAACAATAAATTTAACAACAATGAATTTGACAACAATAAAATAGACAACACCGAATTTGATAACAATGAAAATGACAACAATGAAATTGACAACAACGAAATCGACAATAAAATTGACAACAATCGAACTGTCAATAATAATAATATTGACAACAATACAATTAACAGCAATAATAAATCGACTATAATTTTGTATGTTGTTTCTTAACAAACGACCAAAGAAGAGAATTCAGGTTGTCCTAGCACACATGACGTTTGTTTATGCCAGCGCCAATTTCGTTCCTAGATTACAACAACAATATGGGAAGTCATCTTATTGTTTTATTATTATAGAGAATACCAGGCGCTTGACTATTTCGTCTTGAGCTTTGTTTTATAATTGAAAAGCATGATCGTTAATTCCATTTTAAGCAAGATTTAACTGCAGCGCAAACTACATAATCCTAAATTTAATGCTGCGTACTTAACTTCAACGTAAACTACGTGAATGTAATTTCAATGCTAGGTACTTAACTTTAAAACAAACTACGTATTTTGAAAAAGGTATTCTCTAAAGTGTGTTTACATGCATTGTTTACTGTCAGCTCATCCAACAAGCATTTATGTGACTTTAGTTATAAAAACTTAATTATATTGTGTCTTTTTCTGAAAATTGCTTGATTTCCTGTCCTGAAGAAGAGAGTTTAAAAATAAACTTGCCTTCCCGCCTATTGTTATTTATCTAAAGAAATGTTCATTTCAGTTTAGGGTCTTGATGTATTTGAGAGAAATTCAGACGCTTTAAGACCAGGCACAGAAATTGAACAAATATGTAACTTTCAACGTAAGATAACATCGTTCATTTGAAGTAATATTATAAGAATATTATTTAAAAGAGGATATTTTAATGACTGATATTAAATTATTTAAGTATCAATATTTAAAAATAACAATATATTTATCTTCTTTCTTGGCACTTGAATATATATTCACGAATTTTATTTCTTTTGAATATCACATTTTAAATGCAGATAAAAACGACAGAATAGCTTATAAACTCTTCTAAACTTTCGGAAACAATATAAAATCGGTTTATTTTCTTCGTTTTTGTTAGCGATGACTGATTATTAGAGCCTTTTCTAGGTGTTTTGCCGCTCTGGGCAAGAACAGAAAAATGCCGCCTCCACCCTTTTACTAAAAACACACTTTCGACTAGATCTCCCTCTCTACCCCAACCAACATCCAGCGGTACAACAATGTAAATCTTCTATTATACTTTTAATCATTAAACCCGTTAATTATATTTATATTTTAAACTTATATTAGTTATTTTGTAATATTAGAATATTGTGAATAGTAAAACAATTGCTACATGTTATAATTGTTTAATTTCAACAATTTATATTTTTGAAAACTGAAATATTAAAGGAGTAATATTTCAAAACACAACGTTGTATTATCAGAGCTAGAAGGCTTAAGTGTCTTAGATATAAAAGGACTTGTATGCAAAATTAAATAATTAAACACATCAAGAAATTTTACATTCGTCAAAATAAAGACTTTTTAAGTAATTGTCCCGTATGCTTTTGAAAACAATTATATGTTTTAATTTTTCTTCTTTTTCATTTTTTCTCCTCATTTGCTCAATTTTTTATTCGTTTGATTTAAAATTAATTTTTTACGCCATTTTGCCGCCCTAGGCGGTCGCCTACCCTGGCCTAATGGTAGAAACGGCTTTACCGATCAGACACAAAGCATGCCGATACAAAGGTATACTTGCATTTGCAAAAACTCTATCTAACGCTTCAAATGATTATGATTTATATACTGTAGGTGACGATGAAGATATATAATATTTGTAAGGATTTGCTGCTAGTGCTTTGGAAAACTAAAAGATTAACGTGAAAGCAAACATAATATATTTTCTGAATGCAGTACTTTATTAAGCAAGGTTTTCTATTCGATTTTCCATATATTTCAAAGAAATAAGCTTTCAGTAAAAAGCAAATATATAGATGTCATATTTTCGAATATGCATTTCCAATTTTGTCCGCTCTGCTTTTATTTGCTTTTCCTTTTAAATTTGCCAGAATGCGTGCAACACAAACAAAATCTTCTCAAAGAACATGGGCGCGTTTCAATACTTTGATGTCTTCAATATGCAAAGTTATTATAGAAAATTCGTCCTGGGTGTCATTTTTGGATTGAAAATTTATCCCTTTCAAAAGGAAATGCGTTATTTTGAGTATTGGTATAGAAGTTTTCAAGCACGTTGCTATAATTTTTTAAACTATTATATTAACATAATACATCACGTACGTATATATAAGGTATGTCTCAAAAGTTTAGTCAAGAAATTTATTTAGCTTTTAAGAAAAAATTACAATCTAAGCATAATATTAAATACATCCGATTTAGTACTCAACACGTCCTTCCTGCATATATAAATTCCAAATTTCTGAGGTTTATTTAATAAATTAATTGAAATGAAAATTACAAAACTGCTTGTCACAAAATTTAGTCAGAGATCTAATTTTTGCCGCTTAAAAAGTCAAAAAAATATTTCAAATTTGTGAAGTTTTGCCGTTTGTTGTATAACTCCGTAGAGTATATTCCATTGAAAAAACGGAATTTTGAAGAATTACTGAATTAATAGTATACCATGCGTTCTCTGTAGAACTTTTAAACTCTTCTACTCAGAAATACTACTTAGCATCAGCATAAACTGTGAGACTTAAGATTCCTCCTCAATAGGATTAAGGTCGGTACTTCACGCCGGCTAAAGAAAAATTGTGATATCGTTTTGCTGAAATCACGATTTTGTTGAATTCGGTGTATGGATTGTTACACAATCTTTCTGAAAAGCCCATTTTCGACTTCCAAGAAATTCTCAAACGTGCACCAAATTGTTTTCAAGTATCTGTTGGTGGGCTTCAAAATTTTTTTTATTTATAAATGCAAGCGATATTTGTCCATTAAAGCCCAATGACCCCAGAACATCACATATCCTCCTCGCTGCCTACTGAAAATGCTCCAACTATTTTTTTTACAAATTATTTAAATATGTTAAAAATATCCATCGGGACCATCGAGATGTTACTTTTTTTTCGTCAATGATTATGACTGACCATTTCTAACCAAACGACATATGCTTACGTGCCCACTGCAATTTCTCCATCTTGTATCGTGGTTTTAATCGGCGGTTTTCTTAATATTGTTCTATAAACTATTGCACTTGTTGTATTGCACCCTTCGGTGAATTGTACCCTTTGAAATTTGTAGTTGAATTCCGGATTTTGCTTATCTTAGGAAAATTCTCTGGGAAGACTCCATTTTCATAATTCTTTTGTTACCGGGCATAGAGGTCAATTGTGGCTTTCCAGAGCGAAATTTTGCTCTCCAATTATGACAGCTCCCTAATACTCTATGAATACTATGCTCAGATATATTTAATTGCATTGCAATTTCTGATACGGTCTGCAAATTAGATTGCAATCTCCACACCAATGCTACCTCTTCGTTGTTCAACTGCTTGTGTTTGGCAAACTGATAATGCAATATTTAAGGTAGCATCTTCGACAAAAAACTTTTTTCTATTTGAAGTAGAACCTTTGATACAAACGAAATTAAAGAAAAGGAATTATTTTCAAACACTCAGACTCAATCAGCTGTTCATTTTAAGCCAGAGTGCGTGGGCAAAATTATCTTCTCTTTAGATGAATGTCTGTCAAAAAATGGTCAAATTTGATATGAAACAACGTGAGGAGTTTCATTTTCTGAATTCACTTGCGCACCATTACCATTTTTTTCAAACATTCTACAGTCGTCCATTCCTATTTGCGGGTTTGGTATTAACGATTTCGATTATTTGCCGTTATTGTTTGTTTACTTCTCAAAAATGAAATTCGTAGTAAAATAAGAAATTTTTAGGTCAACACAATGATGTATATGCATCATTACGTATAAGCCTACTGTATAACGCACTAAAAGAAAAGAAAACAGATAGGGATGATTAAAAACATGTGAACATTTTGGGTGTTGTTACTACGTACTATAATGTATGTGGTTTCTAAACTGTTTTTAGTTTGTACAAGGATATATAAGATACAAAAATGACGGTAAATATTTTTTTCTGCATTTCTACGTCAATATATTGTTTTAACGTGCAGCTTCAATAAGTAAAAAACATTATTACAAACATAACTATCCCTTCATAATTTAAGTTTTGCTATTGGTGGCTTTGCCATTAATGGATATATGGTTCGTGGAGCGTAAATTCCGCAAAAAGCGAGGGGACGACTATATTATTTTCTTGATGTTAATCACAAACAAATGATAATTTTTCAAGTAGGGTGCATTTATATTTTAAATTAAATAAACTAAATTATCTTCCATTATATTTCCCACGATTTTCTCGGAAATTAATTAAAAAATTGGAAAAATAAAATTAAAACAGAAAGAACATTTTTCACTTTGAAGATTTTTTCTCGAGATCTTCCAAAAACTTATTTCTCAGATTTTTGCTTTTTATACACACATAAATAAAATAAGTCATAAAATTAGTTTTTCGTAAATAAAATTAATTAGAATGGAAACATATTAAAAAATGGAGAAGGATATTTTTAATGAAAAACTAAAATCAGTTTATTTCGACACGCAATTTCCAGAAAGTCATTTTTAAAGTTTAAATCTTTTATGAGAACCTGTCTTTCTTTTTAAAAAGTATAAAAATAGCATTGTAAGATATTTCCCGAAATTAAGAAGTCTACATCGAATTAAAAAAATACTAATATTCACGAAATGAACATATTTATTATGATATTTTATTTTCTTAAATTTTTTTTATAATATTTACAATGTGAATGTCGATTCTTTGACTTAATGAAAAGGAATAAAATATATTATTCAAAGTTTCGATGGCGAAAAGAACTTTATGAGAAATATTTTTTTATGAAATGCCAGAAACGTGAATGATTCATTTTAAAAAGAAAATCAAGATTCTTTTCAGATACAAAATATTGTACACCTTCGCGATTTGTCAGTAAGATTCCTTGAAGTAATTGTCCTTCAGTGGAAATAAAGATAAAACGTAAAGTTCTATCATTTTGTAAAAAATGATTTGGAATTGTAAGTTGTAATTTCTTCTTACTTAATGTAAATATGACTTCCCTACCATCAAAACGAAGAATTAAATATCCTTTATGCGAGCTTTGAATGGTGGAATACAAATATCGCATAATTATTTCATCTTTCTTAAAAGTTCTGGTCTTTTCTAAATCTTCGATTTCGGCAATTTCTTTCGTTCCCTTTTCTGTATTCTCAGTATTTCATTCATTTTTTGTATCGTCTGATAGTGTTTTTTGCTGACCCTTTCTTCTTTTTGATATCTAACGTTGAATAATAATGACCTAGTATGTCTTTCCTTTACGTTCGGCAGGTTTGCTAAACATACTTGATAATCCATCATTTTTAAATGGGTTTATTTGTCTTCGTCTATTCGAACTGTCCACTGAGGTGTTGATTTCTTTACTTTACATCAGTGGTTCCCAACTCAATTTAAGTCGCAGACCACTTTTCCACTTCAACTGTACCCGCGGACCACTTTCCTACTTCAATTCTACCAGCAGACCACTTTTCTATTTCAATTGTACCCGCAGACCACTTTGAAAAATTCTCATGAAAAATGCTCATGCAACATCTTAATAAAAAGGGGAGCTT
>QLNU02003225.1:100371151-100431829 GCA_006491805.2 Dysdera silvatica | reverse complement strand
ATCGTTGTCTTTTGTGGATGTGCATATTGTGGTGTTTAAATGTCCCTTTGGATCCAAAATGTCGTCGATGTGGATGCTATCCGCTGAAACTAATTTCATTTCCTTGGTTAACATTTTTGTGACAACCAATGTAACACATTTTCTGCAGTTTCGAAAAGGCATGCGTTGCCTGGGAAATCATCTACCTGTTTGACGATATGTCCAGCCAAATTCGTACATTTTATGTGGTCTCCGTCTAAATTGCATATTTCGACGTATTTCTGTATGCGTAAATAGAGCAATCATCATAAGCATAGATGTCATCTATGTGAAGAAAGCATGTTTTCAAAAAGCAGCCTCTTATTTTTAAAATTAATGTTTAAATAATAAGATTATTATAATTGAATTATATTCGTAAACATATATATATTGATTGTATATTTGTTTGCAACAAAGTATAACAATCCTCTCGACTTTTAATTATTATGATTAATAATTATCACTATCGTTAAAATTTCCTTTCATTATAAATAAATAAGATAATATTCGTTTAAAGCAAGTACTTTAAATATTCAAAATGGAAATTACTAATTTTTATTTTATGAAAATATTCAAATCTATTTTTAAATTTGGAAACACAGTAATCTGAATCGTCAGCGCATAATGTCGTTGAATCTCAAAAATAAAACATTCAAACAAATTGCCTGGTTTGATAGTAGCTTTTGTCACATTTCCAGATATTCGATTGGTAGTTTGCCTTGTAGGCTGTTCAATAAGAAAGTTACGAGTTGAATGACGACTTTACGTGAACGTGCATCTATGAATGCCGTGTTGATCGGCAATCCATCTCCCCCTCAGCCGCCTCGGCGGCTGATTACGCTGTTCAAGCGTCCTGTCTGGGATTACAGCGCCGCCCCCGGCGGCCACCCTTCCCAATGAAACCCTTGCAAAAAGAAGAAGAAGAAAGTTACGATTTACTCAAAAGGATAAAAAACTGCTTTCTTTGTAAATTTGGCAGTTTTTAATTTACATATGCACAAAGTTTCCGAAGCAGAACTTAGCAAATAAGCCGCCTGTCACAGTAGTACCAGCTTAAAAATATTATAATACGCAATAATTATTCATGGTTTCAACCATTTTGGTCTCAAATGTTTTGATGGAACGTCAGGACATATTAGTGAAGTAAAACCGCTCCTTTAAAGTCATCCATATCAAATTTTTATAGTGTAATATAATTAAAATTTACCAGAATACTGGAGCCATTGCTACATGTGACTGTGATTTATTATAATATTAATAACAACTACAAAATAATGCTGAAGTTTAATTGATAAATTTCACACAACTTTCTATCAATTTCATTAAATTTTTAAACTAAACATTAGTAGTATTTTGACGTTAATAGTATTTTAACATTATTAGTAGTAGTATTAAACATTATAGTATTTTTAGATACAAGCCTTCTGATACTTGCGGAAACACATATCGCCTATATTTATAAATTTTCATTAAAAATCATTTCTTGCCGTATGCATTTAGCTCAACAATTGCAAGCAAAGCCATTAAGTAAATTGATTCCTGGTTGTGGTAAATTTTATCTTATCTAAACTGTCTGGATGTAATGTCATTTATGGGGACGTATATTCAAGCGAAAAATTCCCCCGAGCCTGAAGGGAAAGCTTTATCATCAGGGTGTATTACCATTCTGTTAATGGATCGTATACACGGGATGTAATGGAACAAGCAGAACATAAATTAAAAATAATCAAATAGAGTGAAAATGTGTGTGTGTGCTTGGAAAAAGGAAAAGCGGTCGAGAAAGGAATAATTACGTGAAAGAAGAAGCGAGTTGATTGTGTCGATGTAAAAATAAAGGTACCTGAAAGATAATGGGCTGGGCAGATTCTAAGCATAACTGGCAGACTATGGGCAAAAATTCTTTTCTCAAATGGATTTCAAAGTGCTATCAATGACAGAGAAATCGTCATTAGATAGCATGGACAGATGAAATAAGAAAATAGGTTGGAATTGTTGAACACGGAGATGATTTAGATAGAAAAGACATATATAATGGAAACTTGAGAATTTTGATACAGCAAGACTTCCATTCATCAAACTTTTTGATGAATTTTATCGAAAATATCTGTATATCAAATATTTTGCAAAACCCCGCGCTTATTACACAGAAATGCTGTCTCTACATATCGAAATATTTTCTATATGTCGAATGTTTTTCGTCCAATCGGATCTTTTCAACCGCAATGGTGATGTTAAGGAAAAAGTAAAAAAGGATAAATCGGAGATATCGAGAAAAAAAGAGAGAAAAGAAAGGATAGTCAAGTTTAGTCCAATGCCGACGGGTTGCGGAGCAGGTGTGTTGCTTTTATGCTCTCCTCATCTCTCTTTTCATCTAATCTTCTTCCTTTTATCATGTAATCTTCTTCTTAAAACAGGTTCAGTTTATCTCCATCTTCCTCATCAACGGTGCGTAGATGAGATGGTAAAAGGAGAACTTTCAGTGTTGTAGAAAAGGTGGAGTTTTTGAAGAACCCGGACAGCAAAATGCTCAAAAAAATTCCTTTAAAGTTACCGTTTCTCCCAAATACGTTTTTGACAATTATGAAAACCTGGAAGTTCATTATGAAAGCCTTTGAAGAAGTAGCACCTGTGAGAAAACGTTTTAAAATGTCTTTATTTTCAATTCTCTGCAAATATTCTTGACGATGTAATACACCGACCCAATAAATATAAAAACTTTTATGGAAAATCGTCGTCGTCAAATTTTATGTGCAGCATGAGGTTAAAAATTTATTACACAAATATCAATGCACATGTGAATCACATAAATATAAATTTAAAGTGTGTTGAGCCCATACTTTTTCTCAATTGATTCTTGTTTCTAATTGTCTCTCTTTCTTTCTGTGTCCATCCATCCATCCGTCGCTTTTATACAATGTGTTTATATAATGTTATTAATGAATGTTTTTCTAAATACAATATGCTACATAATACATAGCCTAAGTCAGTAGCGTAGCAATTCAAAACTCATAGAGGCTCAAGGGGCTATGGGAGGGCTCAAGGACTTTTAAAGAGGATTTTGTTATGTGGCCTACGATAAGATAATATGTTTTGATACCCAAGGGGGGGAGGGCTTGAGCCCCCCGATACCCCACCTTTCCTACGTCACTGAGCTGAGTACAGAAATATAAGCATACATTTATTTGTTCCATGGATAAAATAAAATTTGTTCCATGGATAAAATTATAGTTCCTGGAAGATTACAACGACATTGCTTTTATACTAGATAAAATTTGAAGGTATATAAAATGCATTTTAATAAACACCATGTCATAACGGAAGTTAGTAAGCAAGTAGTTAGTAGTTAGTAAGCAAGCCTCAGGAGAATAGTTAGGAAACAAATAATTTTAATCCTACTTACAATTTTAGTTTATGTATTTCTTTCATATTGATGTTTTCAATTGGATTGTATTATATATTTGAAAATAATTTTCACAAATAATTTAGATTTGCATAAAACTATATTTTAATGTATATTATTTTAATTAATTTCTCCAGTAAAAAATTTAATTATATTTTAGTTTGGAAATAAATTGGACTTCAAAATTACCGGAAATCATATCAAGAAACCTGCCAAATTTGCTTACTTCTTTTTTTTAAATTTCTCTTCGATTAAAAAATATCGTTATTGATCATCATTGTTTAGAACTGTCCTTTTACAAAACATTGTTTAATTTTATGTTTATTAAATTTTCACAGAAACTAACTAATTTAAGAATCAAATTGAAACATTTTTCCATTTTTCTAGTCTTTCCGCTTTAAATTTCTAAGCATCACGTCACGGTTTCATCTTCTTTCTTAAACATAAAAGATCCAGTTATAAAATTGATTGCTTGTAAATAAAATTAATTGAAACAGAAATATATTAAAAAATGAAAGAGGAGATTTTCGATGAAAAACGTGGAAGTTTCAAGTTTCGTAATCAAAAACTATTTCTTTTTGGCATCTAATTTCAGAACGCAATTTTTTGGGGTGTAAATAATTTCTTGAAATTTATATTTGCTTTCTTAAAGCTTAGTATTTAATAAAATAACAATAAATAATTACTGTTCCCTGAAATTAATCAACCACTATGTGGCGAAAAACGCGTTGAGGTTAATAAAATTCATGCACCAGGGTGACTATGTTTCTTTTGAATTTTTAACCGTTAATAACTTTTTAAATAGAGGCCATAAAATAAAAATTAATATATGGATAAAGCTTATAAATAAAATTGAAAAAAAAAGAAAGAATTTATAGATCTTATACGCATATTCTTAAGTAATATGCAGTCATGAGTTAAACGCATCATAGACGTCCTCTCTGTTCTTTATTACAATTTAAGATCTATGTTTTTTTATTAAGCTATAAATTTTTGCATATTTCAATTAAAATTTCTTGTAAAATTTGAGTTACTCTCTGCTTTAGGTAATCCACAGAAGTTAGATTCGTATGACAAATCAAACTTAAAATAACTAAGAACATATAACTTCAGTTTTACAAGAAATTTCAACCTAGTTATTGGAAAGTAATGTATTACATAAAGTAAGCTCTTTGGCAACCGCGGAAACATAGTCAAAAAATAAATGATCTTAATTTTAATAAGGGTATATGTAATGTTCTCTATATTAAATTCAGATTTCCTATTTGAATTTATTTTTTGAATAATGAGAAATTTCTGTTTCCGGAAATAAAACTTTGCGTAATAAGTAAACTTTAAAATATATTGTTGAAATCAATTTCAGAAAAAAGTGTTTATAGCCTCTATTTTGACAGCCCACGCTATCCATGCTTAAAACATCAATAGTCAACTTTGCTTATTTTGAAATTGATTTCCTGAAATTTCAAATAATTGTTTTCGATTATCAATATGTACTAATGCCTAGTTTCGAAACCTTATTTAACTCTTCATGTGTTAATCAATTTCACTTCTGCTTCCTGTCAAACTACAATTGGAAATTGCACATTCTCTGTCAGGTAATGGGACAATTCTAATCGTTGTTTCCTTTGACAATTCCGTGCTAAACCAATAAATACGGGCCACCTGAATTCCGTGTCGATCCAATTACAAAAGTAAAATTGATTTGTGTTTCATTCATCTGAAATCATTCAGCCGAAATCGGCCATTTAGAAAGCGCTTTGTCGTTTAAATTGGGGATACAATGATTGAACTATCCTAGTAATGCCATTATTGAGAATGGGACATTATGAATAGAAGGTGACAATTGTAACCTTTATTATAATGTCTAATTATTTTGTAACAAGATTAATCATTAGACAATTGCGCAAAAATTTAGAAACTCGTTCACGTTTCCAAGGTACTTCTTTGTTCCTTATTTACACATCGGTTTACAATATCTGATATTGCTCTGACTTAAGTAATAGAGTAAAATGTTCATAATGATAATATAACTATATTTTGCCCTGCCTGGAGAGGGATAGAATATATCAGGTTTACCAAATAATGGCTATAAAAATGAACTTTCTATTACAATGTCTTTTTCCCGAACTCCTGAGTATTGTTATAGATATATTTCTCAGTAATTGTAATGCACTACTCCCGAACAGTTCGGGAATGGATAAATCTATTTTGCAACATATGAAATAAGCGTATTTAGAATGGTTGTAATTTTGTAACATAGTAAAGAAAAGGATAATGTTTATGTTCTTTAGAAAGCTGCAAGCGTTAAATATTTAGTTTCTATTTAGTAAGCATTAGAATAATTCAAATTATTGATTGTGTTACAAAAACTTCAAAAAACAAAATAGAAAATCAATTGAACCCAATTTTGTTAGATTCAAAAATGAAAAGTAACGTTTGAAAAATATGAACATTTATTCAAAAATTAAATGTTAAATTAAAATTGTATTTCTTATTGATTTTTCTCCGTCCCTTGATTTTCGACTTTCAATAAGGATAAACCTGAAAAGATATGCATTTCGTTGGGATTCGGAAACTTGGCTAACTTTGAGTGGAAAAAGGCATATGCTGGTGAGGATTGCAGACGCTCGGTGAAGTCGAATGAGATGGAGATTCAGATCTTTCACGCAAATGAAGTTTATCCCCGCCTTATGGTTAAAACCTTACGCACACCTATCGTAATATTGTTGCCATACTCGCATTTTTACAGGCCATTGAAGGACATTGATATGCTGTTACGTTTTCTTCGTAATTCGAGCTACATTTGAGTGTCTTAAGTGTATCCTTTGTTAACACTGCGGCCATGAACACATTTTATACTTCTTGTACTTTGTCTGCGATTACGTCTAGAATTCACTTGAAGCCTGGAAATGTATCCAATCCAGATTAAGAGAACGTGTTTCAGCAGGGAGAAAGGAGATTCCCGGTCTGACTCTAGGGAAAGAGGGGCCTGAAGCTCGAGCTTCTGGATTGCTTTGACCTTATCCTGCTGTGGAAGACCAACTACGGAAAAAAGTGACTTGGAAGAGCTTGTTGTTGTTGCAATAATATGGATGTTACGGATTTTAATGAACGACTGTTGTTTAATCACCACAATTTTAATGTTGTATTATCACCACAGAAATGGCCTGGTTACTTACACGAGCGCGGTCCGTTCACTCAACAGCACCAAAAGTCCACAATTTTGGAACAATGGACTCATGGGTCCGGGTTGCATTAGCGCCGAGAAGGGAGAGTTATAGAGCACATGCTATACTATATTTCCGCAATATACAATATGCAAAATAACAATCTCAGCACTCATCATAAATGCACTGGTCAGCTGTATGGTAAACATATCTTGTGGATTATCTAGTTAACTATTAGTATTATATATACTATAATTATTTGTACTGGTTACGGTATTACGTAAGTGTTGCCAAAATTATTTTGTAATACTTCATAGTACCTCATAGAATCTTTTGTAACACTATATAGAACTTCCCTTGCGGACTCCGTCCGTCCTTCACGGGGAATACATTATTGCTTCTCTTGTGAGGAACTTTACCAATATATTTCATGCTCAGAAGTCATATAATAAATAGATTTTGGAGTTTCACAAGTGACTGGAGAAAAGTCGCTTGTACGTGATATATCTTTTGAACATAAACTGCAAAATTTGTGCATGATGCGCCAGTATTTTTTCTTTAGTGTAGTTTATGATTTAAGTGTGACTTGTCAATAATTAATTCTATAATATTATGGCTTAAATTACGTTATTTATCAATTATAACCCGTTTATATATAAATTTATTATTTAATTTTTTATTAAATTCATAATAATTTTTATTTTTAATACAAATTTTAATTTTCTATTATTTAACTTATATTATTATTATTATATAAAATCGCAGTTATAATTAATTAAATTTAATTAATGCTTATGAATCAAGGTTCCCATAAATGCATGTATGTTTTCCCGTAATTTGGTCCTGAAGGTGAAAATGGCTCATAGTCTGAAGAAAATAATTTTCAGTCAGTGATAATTACTCATTAGTAATTATTTTAGATCAAAATAATAGGATATAATCAATAAAGCACTGCAAAAATTGGAAATAATCCAAAGGAGTATAGAGAGATGGTACAAAATAATAATAATGATATATTTAAGAATTAGAACCGGTAAATATGACAAAACTCTAAATATAGACAAAAATTAAAATGAGAAAAAAAAAAGATCAGGTAACACTTTAAAAACGGAAAAAATAAGAACAAATGTGGGGAAAATATATAAATTATTATGGAATTGATAAATGGATTAAATTACCAGACCATATAAAAAATCGTTTAAGAGAAAGAGTTTAAAAGGAAATTAAAAATTTATTTAATAGAAAATCAAAAGTAAAATGGACACACAGACCAAAAAAAAAGGAGTGAAGTAGTAACTTCTGTTTTGTTTTTCTATGCTTCTTCTGTGCACCGAAATGTAACTTTAACATTGACATAAAAATTGTATTATATCATATTTTTGGTATTGCCGGGGAATATCAAAAAGGAAAGGCCTGAAGGAAAGTGCAAACAAGTTTTGAGAATTGTTAAAACAAAAAGAGGTTGAGCAGACATGAGTGGAGAATATCACAAAAAATGATCACAGATGGACAAATTAAGTTTCCAGTTGCATCTCTAAAGATTATCAAAGGCTAAAAAATCGCCTTTAGATATTGAAATACTAAGGAAATAAGCAAACGAGTTGGAGTAATGTAGAGACAAATTTCAAGAAACAGCTAACCGTCAGGGGATAAATAAGAGTTGAATATTGTGACAACAGTTTATGCCAGCGATTGTTTATAGGCGGCTCGCACGCCAGATCGAACCAGCGAGCACTAAAAACTGGTCCTGCTACAAAAGATAAGAAACTGAAAATTTTTTCTACGGGTGGGGTGGGGGGGCTAATTTTTTTTTAGAGGGTGCTAAAACTCTTATCTCAATGTATTTCATTGAATCAGAAAATTTCTAGGGGGATAAACACCCCCTAGTTACATCAGTGTCTACATAGCGAGTGTAAGATAATTTTTTTTTCATATTTTCTGGCCCGCCGACCGACAAAGAAGGTCCAAAGTGGCCCGCGATGAAATCTAATTGAGAACCACTGGTTTATGCGCATACGAGTAAAATTTTCAATATTCAATTTATCATAATATATTGACTTTCGTATTTAAAAGCATGTTCTTAACGTTGAAAAATCTTTTACTGAGCTAAGGCGAATAACAATTGCCGCAATGTTTCGTAATTGTTTTCGTCACGTTTATTTTAAAATTCGACATTTTAATGGGAATATTTCGAGTCAAATACGGCAAATATCCAAAGTAGAGTAACAGTTTTACGTTAATTTATACTCAATTTAATTAAAGATTTAACTTTTTTCGTTCGAAATTATCACAAGTAAATTTATTTAACTATCTTCGTTTCGTTTGTTTCATTGACGAAAGTTTAAAAGGAAAATTAATTTACAGTAAAAAAAATGTAAAAAAAAATAACTAAGAAAAATCTTTATATTTTAATGTTTGTTTTTGTTTTTATTCTTAGTAACCATAACTTGCTAATTTCTTCTATTTTTTTTTTTTTCACAGAGGTAGTTTTCCACAGTTCACTTTATTTAAATATAATTAATGACAAAGGCGATAAACTAACAAATAATGCAGAAACTCCGTTTTTTGAAGAGATGAAAAAAACTTTCATTTACTAGTTAAAAAACGAGTTCACTTTGGCATATAATTTATTTGCCGCAAATAATTTTTTCAAGCGTAAATAAATTGCTTGGAGATAATAGGTCTCGAAAGCATCTCCTTCTTCCTTCCTCAAAGTATTGTAGGTAATAAATTATTGCCGAAAATTGGCGTCTAATATCATGTCCGTTTAAAAAACAAAATAGGTACGTTTTAAATTTAACTAAAGAAAATTCACCCCAAAATTTTAGATGGTTGGAGCTTTACTATATGATGGTTTGTACTTTTTAAAGTGCATACTATTATTATATTTTTTGAAGTACAGATTATTTTACTATTCTTTTTTGAAAGAAGTATGTATAGTTAGATCAAGTTTGGTCATTTCCTGATGTTGCCATCAGCATCCAAGTTAATTATCTTTACGTAGGGGCATAAATTTAAAATTATCTTATTGATAAATGACATCTTTTATCATATTTCGATAGTGTTCATAATATGGGCATTGTAAAAAAATTACATATGTACTGACTGGTTGTTTCTTAGATGTCTTGGCTGTTGTAAATAAATAAAAGATTTTTAATAAATTTATAATAATATGCAAACGTAGATAGTAAAATTTATAAAGTTATTTGCATATTTAAAATAAGGAGTGAATAATAATGTGCTTAAAGGTACGTTTTAGGTTATTACCTTTTCATTATTATATAAATTATATAAAACCATAGATTACAGAAAAAATAAATACATTTACTTACATTATTAAAATTCCATACTATTAGAATGTTTTTACTTGCCTCTTAATCAAAAGTACAAATTCATATATTCAGCCAAATATCCATGTGACAAATAACAAAGTATTAAATAATATAGCAACAAATAAAGCCACCCAGAAAAAAGCAAAGAATATGAAAAGTTTAAGAACTGAGAAAAACGAAAATGGTAAAATAAAATCGGGTATCAATGCTTTCTCAACGAGGACTTCGGCACAGCGCGTATGATGTTAGATGTCTCTGTTAGCTACTTTATATAATATTAATACAAATGATCACCGGAATATATAAGATATATTGTGGGAAAATTTGATCAATACAGATATTTTTGCGTCGAAGTTGAATTTTTGGGTTTTCGAAAAAGTCTGTAGCAGCTGGGTCGCGACTCATCTTGAATATATCGCTCTAGATGAAGTTGCATTCGATTGAAGTTATGTATCAGATCATCACTGTTCAGCTCAGGCGTATAAAATATGGTTAAGCTGTGGACGAAAACCTTCTCCCATACAATTTAGTGTACTTGCCGTTCAGTACTACTTTTGGTTTTGGCTTTTCATATTGCCATGTTAATTACTACGTTATGTTTCGTTATATTTTAAACATGTTAAATTTCAGAAATACATTTTCGTTACGTTGAATGTTTCTGTAATTGACGAACCATCCACCATATCACGAACAACCACCAACAGCGTCGAACAGTCAGCAAAAATGCTTTCATTGGTAGAAATATATCAATTTTAGTTAGCAGATGTTATGGTAAGAGATGTCTTAAATTGTTAAGAAATTTATTTTTAAAGAAATGTGGTTAATGGAAACATTATAATGACTTAATAAATCTTGATGGGGGACTCCTGTTATTTGCTGACGATATCATCTAGTTAACAAATGGAAATAACATAGATCAAAGAATTAATAACATAAACGCAAAGTTAACATCCTGTGAACAATGGTTTAATGACAACAACTTAATAATAAATACAAATAAAACAAAATATATAATCTTCCATACTAAAAATAAAAAATTTACTAATCAACCTAACAAAATAAAATTCAACGATAACACCCTAGAGAGAGTTAATCCAATTAAATTTCTTGGATTAACAATCGAAGATCAATTAAACTGCAACCTAAAAATGTTTGATATTGAGAAAAAAATTAGATCTAATGGAATTCTAACAAAACTTAATTCATTACTAATATTAAATACAAAAATTTTGTACTACGCATTAATATTTAGTCATATAAATTACGGAAATATAGTATGGGGAAATTTATCCCAAACAAATTTAACTAAACTCAATAAACTACTTGATAAAACATATCAAAAATTATGTTTCAAAACAGGTAAGCATAAAGATAAATTGATTTACGAAAACAAAATATTAAACATAACTAATATACATATTTTAAAAGTAGCATTATATATTTACGAAAGATTATACGAAAATAAACACCTAATTTTGATTAAAATAAGTGAAAATAAACATAATTATAATATAAGAAACAAAAAAGAATTAAATAAAACAAAAATAAGAATCAACATATGTAAAAATAATATTAATTATTATGGAATAGACATATGGAACAATATCCCGCCAACAATTAAAGAAATTAACCCAAAAAGTAAATTTAAAACCAAATTAAAAGAATATATTTTGGAGCGTCAATTAAACAAAGTGCCATGGTTGCAAGTGTTTTAAATAGTCTTATTTTTAACTTGTATCCAATGTATTTCATTTTTATAGATGTTATGCATAAATAAATTCTGATTGATTGATTGATTGATTGTTTTTCAAGAGATGGAAGCAAGCCTTTTAGTGCAAAATTAGTAATTTTCATTCATTTCTATTTTGACTTTTCTATTGCTAGACATCGGAAAACTGTATATATATTATTATTATTCGTAATTAAGTTACAGGATCGCTTAGTTACAGGGACGCCTAGTATAACTTTCTTTCTTACAGCACGTGTAAAATTCCATTCTTTGGTTTGTTTATGTAAAGTAAAAACATCTCGAATATACCAGGCGCGAATGAAGCAAGCACTTAAAGCTTAAAAAATATACTCAACTATATTTGCTTTAATTTTATCATTATACTTATAAATAGACAACTCCATTGACTACCATCCTGTAAATTTGGAGTTAACCAAAGCGAAAATTTTCAAGTTACGGTATATTTTCTATTGCGTACCTAACTTTTGTAAAGCAATGAATTACTTTCTCGCGAAGACTCGTGTAACATCAAAAGGTTGAAAATTTATGTAGAAGGAGAAGGAATTGTGCAAGGGTTTCATTGGGAAGGGTGGCCGCCGGAGGCGGCGCTGTAATCCCAGTGAAAATTTATGTAAAATAAGCAAAACGAAGTTGAACCGATAATTAAGATTAAGTCCTACCCACTCGATATCAGGGGCGTAGAGGGCCAACTCAGGTCCCCAGACTCACTTCAACCGGCCCCATAACCTATTCTCTTGGGCCGGGCCCCCAAAGCATAGGTCCTTGACAGCGCAGGCCCCTAGACGTCAAGCGGGCCCTTGCTCTGAAGCCCCTGCTGCCACCACCCTCTCGTCGGCTTTGCTCCTTATATTTCCAGATAGCCAAGTTTATTGCGAGACATGCAATAGACTGATCATGCCAGTTACAACCAATATGTAACTCGTAGACGTAAAGTCCCTATATGGGAAAAGAAATATCTCCAGATTAAACAGAAATAACTAGCAAACACTATCTTGAAATTTGCTACAAATAAACTAAAATATTCTTTGTTACCAAAACTCGAACGGACTTCTCAACTTGAAATGCATGCACCACTCTATGTTTTTGACCATTAGGAGTGGAGATGTGCAAAATGGGTCCCCAACCAAATCTGTGTGAGAATTTTTCCCATTTCTAGATGGGAGTTGAACCAGGATGTATGCACGACAGGCTTGGTGAACGCGTTACTACTGAGTCACTGTAGAGCCATTCTAATTATTTAAGAAGACGTTCTTTCTGGTAAAACAGCAAAATTGGAAGGAAATGTAATTTCATTTATTATTCTTACGTAAGTTCGTGATAGTTCGTTGTGTGATTGTAAATATAGTGTGGCTTTTTTTATGTTACAAATGCGTCAGTTGTCAATTAATTATTTCCATGGTCTTTGGGCCTTTTGGGTTCGGGTTCGGGCTCGCTTTCCAAGTGAACTTGATCGAATGGAAATCGATCATGAGATAATATAATTCTTTTAACGTAGTGTAACTGAACAAAAAAGAGAAAAACTAACAAATATGGACCTTTATCTGGTAGCCTAAACCATCACAAATCCAAATGTTTAATGGCCAAAAGTGGTGGGCGACGAACAAAAATATTATTATAATTTGAAAATGGCATAGCAAATGATGATTAATTACATTAAGTTTTCCTGCTCCAAGAAACTGCATTTCGTACGAATGAGTTCATCTACTGATATTTATGAACTGCTATGCATCAGATGTAAAAACATTTACATCCGCTTTTTCTTTGTAAAATAAAAGCACTCTAATTTCCTAGAATACGAACACAAATTTGCATCGGTTTGGAAAAATATTCAAATTTTTATTTTTGAATTTGAAAACCTGAAATTTGAAAACTGCAGAAAGAAGAATGGTTGGATCACAAGCAGTAGCGCACCCAGCATATTCCTAAGGAGGGGGGGGGAGCAAATGGAAAAAATATTCAGAGGCCATATCAATTACGGTTGCCTTTTAAGCTCGGATTCAAGGAGGGGGCATCTGGCAATTGCCCCCCCCCCCCAGTTGGGATCATATCATGGAAAATGAGATGAAAAGTACCGGACACTTGGCTAAAAATGGTTTGCTTTGTTTTTTGGTTTTACGGCTCAAAGACTACAGTGGTCATGCTGCGCCGGGACCTACTGTTTTCCGAGGAATCCGAACCTCTTAAGGCCTAGGGAACCAAACCCCGGACTACAGTGAGCAGTGCGAAGTCTAAAAATGGGAATTGGGAACAAATCACACCACCCTTGAAAAATTTCGGGATCCGCCCTTGTCCTTTTGTGTACATTTATCATTATTAAATTACTAATAATTCTACA
Organism: Dysdera silvatica; assembly: GCA_006491805.2. Lineage (NCBI taxonomy): Eukaryota > Metazoa > Arthropoda > Arachnida > Araneae > Dysderidae > Dysdera > Dysdera silvatica. The sequence goes on along the minus strand of QLNU02003225.1, from coordinate 100,417,827 downwards.
GTGCAAGATACTTGAATTATTAGAAGTAGTACTAGATTATGTTCGTAAAATTTTACAATGGCCAGCCCTTGTCCTCCATAAAAAATTACCGTTTTGATAATAGGTTTAAGAATAACCCTATTCTGCAAAACTTGCTTTTGCTTGCCCTCTGTCTATTACTTCATCCACAGAAGCCTTTTTCTCTTCCACGACCCTTAAAAAATCATCGCCTATGAAAACCGAATCCGTGTGATAAATAAAAGATTCACGTTGGTTGAACTTCTCCTTGTCCTTTCAATTCAATTCGTTTCAATCCCTTTGAAACAAATTGATCCTTGGCTTGTGTCGATCTTAAATCTACTTTATGGGGTGAAAAGAGAACATAAAATTTTCAATAAGCACTGTCTTCTTTCTTTGAGTAAGCTATATACTTATGCTTACTCATCCAAGGTAAGCAGAAATTTCGCCTGTGGTGAGGTTTTCCTTGACTTAATGCAGCACCAATGATAGTCGTGGGAAAATTTCAATTTGCGTATGGTTCCCAAAGATTTTCAGCATTGTTATCCTACCTTCTTCAGTGAGGTTAGATTTCTTCACATAAGTAAAAATATCTGCAGTCAGAATTTCCACTTCAACTGTGTTTGATATTATGTTTTGCTCTACCTTTACCTCTTACAAAGTTGTTTGAAGACAGTCGCGGGCCACTGCTGTTGCTTTTCTCAAGAGCAGTCTCATCAATGTCACCAGAGTTCAGGGAAATGTTATTGGGATTATCACTATTTTCAATCTTACTTTAAAAGAAGAAATGACCAGTGTCTATTTGAGTAATTATTTTTCGCTTTGTTAGTCCAAGTGGAGAGCGGGGCACCTCGGCCCCCTAAGTGAGTGCGACACTGATCACAAGGGATCCACAATGTCTAGTTCACTTATGACTGTTTTTGACAGTTCCACATTTTTGACTGCCAGTCTTTCTTCGAGACAGGCCAATAAGTGGGAGAGGTGGGGACTGAATATTGCGGTTTATTCTGAAATATAAAAGACACTACATCAGCTTCTCACATGCATAATCAACAACCAACAACAAAAGCCATGGATGGAGCCACAACCAACAACAAAAGTCAGGCAGTTCTTATTTATTTATGCATAAGATGTTCAATGCATATTTTATTATGAAGTGATTTCTATTTTTCACTGTAATATCAGCCTGCAAAATTATACGTAATACACGTATCTTTTCATATTTTTCCGCGTCGCTTCATCATAAAAAATATCGTTGCATAGAAATTAAATCACAAACTCGTCTCTGGAGGTTTCACTTAAATAATTTCAAGAGCAATATTTCAATCATGGGAGCCCCCAGGAGGGTGCAAGAGGGTGCACTTATACCTCTGGCTTATGAAAAAAGGGGGAAAAGAGGACTGAATCCACAAGAAACTGTAGTCCAACAACATTATTCAATTGGAATGTTTCTTGGATGCATGCGTCCATGATTGAATGGCGTCCATGATTTCAGTGTAACTATGTAGCTGCTAATACTTAATAATACCAATACTTAACAATACTTAATGGATACAAAATTTAGTTAATAAATTGATGTATAGTCAAACATATATTTTAATGTCTCAATCGGAAAAAGGTCGGTGAAGTATTTAAGTACAGATCTTTAAATACAACTATTTTTTTCCTGACGCCCATTATTTTTGAATATCTGACCATTTTGGTATCTCTTTGTTGGTTGTTCGGTGAAGGCGGTGAACCTGATTATTGGACCACTAGGGGCGAGCTGGGCTTGGATCAGTGGTGGAATTTTGGGGTTACAGTGCCGCTGACGATGGCCACCCCAATTCCCTCCTTTCTCCCCCACTCTCTCCGTCCGTCCGTCCGTCCGTCCGTCCGTCCATCCATCCATCCATCCATCCATCCATCCATAGATCCATCTATCAATCAATCAATCAATCAATGGTAGGATTTCTTTTGTGGGCACCAGTTTGGTATGTTTATTTTTTTATATTAATGTTTGTTTTTACTGATTTACATAGATACTAGAAATTGCGAAGCCTACTGTGAAGTTATTATATTTTTAATGACATAAGCTCTGACTGACTTTTTTTGTTTCAGATTTTGGTGTCGGTTGTACCCGTATTGAGATAATTAGTTATTCTTGAACATAGTAAGAAGTTGTAGCCACCAGGGCCGGCTTTAGGTATTTAGGGGACCAAGGCAGAGTTTACAACTAGCTTATGCTGTTATGTGAAACATAGACGTAAGTAGGGGAGTTGTGACACCTTCCCACATGGTGAAAACATTACATTAATTCTCCATATCTTCTCCATTATTAAACGAAATTCAGAATTACAAATTCCCCTCCTTTTGTCATCGCCCATCTTTTCCGATATACTGGCTATGTCTATTTTTGAAAGTGAGGACCATCAAGTAAAGATGTTTGCCGAGAATTGAAATTTGGAGAAAAATGTACAAATTATGTTAAGAGACGAAACGTTGTTTGTTAGTTCGTGAGTAATGATAACGGCTGTTTAGAAGGCTCGATCGCCAACAAACCCAGGGTGCTGCAAAAAAAGGCAGAAGCTATTGGTAAATTAAAAACTTAGTTGCGATCCATTATAGCGTGCGGCTCTTTTAGTCGGCGTTTCTAGGTAACCACTTGTATTCGCTTATTGCTAAAGTCGGCCTTGTTAGTTGCTTATAATCGTTGAGCTTACTTTTTATTGTACATTGATTGAGTAGCTTCTGAAACTATTATTGATTTTATTGGACGTTATTAAATACCGTAAGTAACGTTTTGATCCTGGAGGTCTACCGGATTCTTACTTCTTACTGACCTCACTTAGAAAATTTAGGATGCGTTCAGTGTATTGAAGATTTTAAGGAAAGTTCATCTGATCTTGATCAATTTCAACACCGCTACCATTGATGTTGCACTTGTTTGTTCTTGCTACTCGGAACCTCTTTTTAGACATATTTTATATCATGAGATTTTACCTGCTTAAACCCTGTGTAATTATCCTGAAATATACGTGTATAAAACCTAAAGGATACGATTTCAACTACACTGAAATGCCATTGAATCAGAGATATCAGCGGTTAGAAATACTAAGAAGGTGTAGCGACCGCCATAATCGCGTTCAGATAGGAGACTCAAGGTAAGGTCCTGGTTGAAATAGAACCGAGAAGAAGGAATCAGTGGACGAGAACTGTAACTGGTCACTTCCAGCGTGATAGTCAGACTCTAAACGCGTTAGCGAGAACGCTGGTGCTGTAGTTTATTCATCATGTAAATATACTTTAATTGTTAAAGTTATAAATAAATGTGTTAAGGATTAATTAGTGTCATTCGGTGTGATCAATGGATCAGTGTATGTATCTGTAAATATCATTTAGTAACACGCCACTGCCAAAAAGGAATTACAATTTGAAGACATACCAACGTATGTGTTTATTTAATAAGCTCACTCTTGTAAACGTACGAGATCTCGTGTCATTTCAATCTTACCGCAAACATTTAGTACAATCAACAAATGATAGCTGCACAATTTTATGTCTGTGATTATTTGGTGATGGCCTTTAGTAATGATTGTAGATCGCCTTAACTAATTTTTCACGATTTGTGAGAAGATAGTGTTTGAATAATTTAATTTGTTCAAACAATATCGTCTTTAGGATCCTGACGAATTTGGGAAATGTGCGGAGAATAAAAGTTTTCTTTATATTTTTGTGAAAAAAAATTTAAAATACATTGAAATTAGCACAATGGGGATCCTTAAAATTGTAAAGTTTGTAAATGCCATTAAAAATGCCTTAAATTGCTTAATTGGATTTCGCCACTGGAAATTAATTTTGTTACACGATAAACTTTAAAGTTAATAAATTTCAACGTTTTATACTCCTTATTTTAAAGAGCGCATTATTCAAATTGTAATCTGCTAATTACTGCAAGTGGAACCACTCTAAAACCCAAAAAAGCAAATATTAAGGCATATGATTAATTCATTAAAATCAACATTTAAATATTTTCATTTTTAGCTCTTCATGACTGGATGGATGATACTTTACAACACAAGATATATGACATATTTTATTAAGTTACATTCGAATTTCAAATGTGAAGATTATTCAAAGTATGAAAACCCGCATAAAGGAATGGAAAAATTGATTTGGTAATTTATTTAATGAGCTTGGATACTAGAACGTCTCCATAAACTTACCGTGCCACTATCAATACAATTTTACATCCACATTGCCCCATATTAGGTCAGATCCATATCTCTTTCTTCCTGCAACGAATGTTGTTCAACTAACTGTGCATCAAATCGTCAAAAGACCGAATCACTGAACGAAACCCCTCGCTCACGACAGATGGGAAAATCATTCATTCGTTCGTTTAGTGAACGACGTGGCTTCCTTGAATTGCACCCATACCTGTGTGATGGTATTTTCTCAGAAGGGTTATTGATTCTAATTCTTACGGTGTTCAATGTTGTATTTTAAGTGCTCTATAAATTTATATATAGATCTTCTTGATTTTTCAACTATAAATGATGCTCCGTTCATCCATATGGAACTCTATTTGCGATCATTAGAAATAGCGATCATCTTAAAAGCAGGAAACAAATAAAAAAAATTTTAAATAAAGAAGTATGAAGCAAAGTAAAAACAGGAATTTTATAGAACGTGCCCTTTTGAATAAAGGCATTGAATTGTTGCATCACATCATAACCATCGATCTGTCTCTGTAACATTTCGAGGTCTCTTCATCCCATAAATTTGGTGATATATCACGAGACCGTTTCAAGGGAATGGCTTTCCACGTCATGGACTTTAACATAAATCTCATGGTAAACAAAGGAAAGGTCCCAGTTAATAAAAGTGTCTCGTTTTGCAGCAAACTTGTGAGGAAATACAGGGGCGCTGAACCAAAGCGAATAAGTTCAAGCCAGGGGCGCCAACTGGAAGAAGATACTGTGGCCCTGAATGAAAGCACATGCATGGCCAGTTAACTGAATCTACAAGAGATAGGAAAATAAAAAATAGTTAATCTGTTTTATATGTTATGATGTTCACACCAACTATATTCTATATACTATTTAGTAACTGCTAATTTTGGGAAGACTTGGGCGCCAACTATACGTTGGGGCTGCAAAACTACTTGAGTCAATTAAATTTGGCGCCCATGTGCAGTGTATCGTGTCAGAAAATACTGGACAGAAAAAATTTAGCTCAGTAAAAATTGAATTAAAAAAAATTATCAATAACCAGTGATGTAACGGACTTAACAGTGATTTGGATTGATGTATACATATTATCATTCACTACCAATTTAAACTATTTTTGACTCGTTGATACTTTGTAGCTGAGCACAGCTATGAAGTAAATTGCTACTCGATTTTTTCTTGTCCCGGATTTCCAGAAGTTTTGGAAAGTTTTTTTAGGGTAGATTATTATCATCTTATTTCAGAAATAACAATTCATTCACCTTCCGTGATGATTCTTCAATGATGAAGGCTCAGTGGTAAAGTGTTTACTTTAATGGTTCTTTATCCCAGGTCGACTCCCTAATAAGAAATAGCTTAACGAACCGCTGCTGAATGTAATTCGGAGTTGGTCTCCTACGTCGTAATATAGGCCTACTGCCCTACGATCGTGTGCTGGCATTAACATTAATTTGGGTTCGAATCCTAATAATACCACAGAAAGCGTGCTGTGTTTTTTACCCACCGGCTTAAGATCTATTTCACTTGGAAGCAGCGGTTGGGATTCCCCAGAAAATTGCAGGTCCCATATGAGCCTCACCTTCAGTGCCCTTGTCTCGTAAAAACACATACGAATGAACTTTTCTTACGATAACTGTTATGGGACTGATCATATATGATCTTACGTTCATTTCTATTCATATAAATTTTCTTTTTAAAAAAATTAGAAGTAATTTTAGAATTTTAAATTTTAATATGTGTGAAACTTTGGAAATAGGTGCCATTCTCGTAACGCTACGTAAGGCGTTCTCAACCTAAAAACAGTAAGCTAAATTTATTTATGTATATTGCAGTAATTTTATCCACATATTGGTGTATGTTTGATCGTTGCTTATGTTTCCTAATAAACCAAACAGGTAATATTTATCCTTTCATATTAAAATTGAACCTGTTTAATTAATTAAATATTAATCGCTAATTATCGTTATAATGAGTGATAACCATACCATGTTTCCAGAAATGGGTTAGAATTTATACATTACCAAAGAGTTTGTTTTCTGGGCGAAAGTTTCACAAAATTATGTATAAATAAATTTTACAACAAAATTTAGTTAAACATTTACAACAATAGCAGTAAGCTATACTCTTTTATGCAAAATATGATAATTTAATATGTTTAGTGGCAATTATTCAGAAAATACAGGTAAATATGGAGCTGATTTATTTTGGTTGTAGCCAGATAGCAAGCAAGAAAGGGTTCCAATGCTATGAAATATATGAAGCTATTTTGCATAAAGGAAATCAATGTTTTAAATCGCAAAACTAGCCTACCATGAAGATGGATGGACTCCTGCTTTCCTCTTCGTTTAAGAAAGCGTTTCTTTCTTTCCATTGCACAAAGATATCGCAGTAGTAACGCGCTTATCTGGTGTTGTAGTTACTTGGGTTCGACCTCAGCAGAGATCCCATGTTTGCTGCTTTTTTATTTCAGCAGATTTCCAGTTTGGGGTTTGATTACATATACAAATAGGGAAAGGCTATAGCTTCCCACTGGGTGGTGGTGGGGGGACTTTGGAAATTACAGAGGAGGCTTAGAATTTCTTAATGTTCTGACTTATTTTATTAATATATTTAATAACACTAAATATATAAGTAGACTAATATATTTAAAATTAATAAATAAATTTCTTGACATAATTTTTCATCGAAAACTTATAGAGGTGTACTAAAATTAATAATTCCATTCTCCTACTATAGAGCAGACAAAGACCCAAATCTTCGTAAAAAAACATGATGTACATAATATCTATTATTGTAGTCTATTCTTAATAAATTTTTACACAAAACAAGACACATAAAACAAAATTCTGCAATAATTTATTTTGATAAAAATATTTTCCACCGGGTTGATTACATTTTCAGGGATCACAGCCCCCTCCATCCCCAGCATGCCTACGGCCCTGAATGTATGGATTCCTCAGGAAATTAATTCCTGCGCAACATAATCTTAATTGTCCTTGCGCCATAGCACGTAAACAAACACCACTTCTTTAATTAATTATTTAATGCGCAACCACATGCCGAATACGGTCGCCTAGTACTGGAAACTTTTCGAAAACTCATCTTCCTTATGAGCAATTTGATTCGAATGAAATCCCTTAATAAATAATTAAAAAATATTAAAAATTTTAAAAAAGAATTTTTAACACACCATTCAAATTATTATCGAACTAAAATCAAAAGTTAATTCATCATCAGGTGGATAATTTGAATTCTTGTCAATATACATTCTCATACTTAATGTTGCTTAAGCGCTAACCCTTTTGCAATAAGCGTTAATAATAATCAAAAAATACCTTGTACGCAGAATAGGGCAAAACAAGTTTAGAAGTAAAATGTACTTGATGATACTTTCTTTTCTTTCAAGGTACTACATCGAAATATATGTTCATTTTGTAGCTTTGTACGTACACCTCTTTTGTGAATACGCTATCACTATAACTGACCATTGCAATATTTCATCTGCGCAAACAGCCACTGTCCACTGAAAATTGATTTTTGACAGTTCTAGTTTTTTACGCGTTGTTGTCACTGAGTAGTGCCTTATCAACCTAACTTCGTCCATTGAACGCCGGTCTGTAATCGCGGTAAGTTCTTTGCGAGAATTCTTATGTCTAAAGAAGAAATTCTTAGTTATCCGTGACAATAAAAAATGCGCAAGGGCACAAAAATTAACAATTCTTTATGGTTCTTGGAGGTCATAGATGAAATTTTAAAGAATAGTGAAGATTACTTGCAACAATCATTTCGAGGCGAGAACTTAGATAGGAAAACGAAGCGTTGGAAGATCAGAAATGAAGAACTTAAAAAAGTACTTTTTGGGTGACTTTTCAACTTTCGATCAAAGAGCATTCAATCAAAAATCCTGCAATATTTTTAATTGCTGAATTCTTCCTCACTTGACGAACCAGAAAATACAGGAAGAGATGATGACGACGAAGAGTTGGTTGGAGTTCTTAGATTATCAGGAATCGCAAATATGAAAGCCAGCAAGTGCATTTGCGTGGACGAAGATTTAGAAGTTTCTACTACCTTTACTACCATTCAGGAATTAAACACCACCACCAATCAACGTTTATTGGCGTAGTGATACCAGCGCCGATGTTATGGCGTGATTAGATGGTGAAACGTTCGAAAGAAAATAAATATTTCTGCGTTCGGTGGGACCTGAACCCACGACCTTCCACTTGCCGGGCGGAGGCTCTCCCTACTGAGCTACGAACGACAATGTTTAACCTCTTTACGAACCTATATAAAGACTATTTACTATCAATATCAGCAAAAAATTACAACAGTAGTGTTCGATTTATATAAATACATAGGCTGCAACGTGCATTTCGATCAATTTAATACCAGTCTCTTTGCAATTTGGTTTAAATAGTAGTCTATGTACTACACCATTCTGCGAAATAACTGGCAACAATATATATACGTTCGTAAAGAGATTATATATTGTCCTTCGTAGCTCAGTGGGTAGAGCCTCCGCCCGGCAAGTGGAAGGTCGTGGGTTCAGGTCCCACCGAAGGCAGAAATATTTATTTTCTTTCGAACGTTTCACCATCTAATCATGCCATAACATCGGCGTTGGTATCACTATGCCAATAAATGCTGATTGGTTTTATTTGATTTAATCTGCGTAGTGTTCGATTTATATAAATACATATAGGAATTGTTAGAAAATATGATGGAAGGGGAAGAAAGTGATGAGGAAATGGACGCGGAAGAAAGTGATAGGGAAATGGAAGCGGAAGAAAGTGATGAGGAAATGGAAGCTGAAGAGAATATTGAACTACCACAAAATTCTAACATCAGAATATTCTGACGTTTTGGCAAATTTGCGGGAGACCCAAAACTTTGCTCTGAAAAAAAATGATGACGAATTATAGTGAAGGACTACAAACAGAGGCGGATCCAAGAAGGAATTTAGGGAGGGAGGATGTAAAATACAGTAAACATGTACTTATAATGAGCCCACATTTAGCGAGTTTACGGATATATCGAGAAAATATGGATTTTGTTTAGTATAAGGATTAAAGGCAATACAATTTATCCGCTTTTAGCGAACAGATATTCCTTGGACCCCGGATTTAAAGAGCAATTAAAAAAAAAATAGGAAATCAAACTTTTCGTGAAGATTTTGTCGTTAAATGCGTTTGGTCGTTGTAATTAGCACTCGTTATAACAAATTTCCATTTTATTTTTATGAATTTGGGAGGATAAATTTCCTTAATTCCGCCTGGTGGATCCGCCATTGCTATAAATATTATTATTTTCTTAGAAAAGGACATTTGCAATAAAAAAGTAAAGCAATAACGAACAACTAATTTTTTTAAAATATCTGAGCACTAACGCATTTGAAATAACTTATTTTTGGTTGTTAATTTTATTTATTTTGATTTTTTTATACTGAACTCTAAATAACAGCCACCTCTGAAGGACCGTCACCTTTGTAGAGTTCCACGTGTGACCTTTATTCGGAGGTTTTACTATATATATATAGAGAGAGAGAGAGCGAGAACGAGAACGAACGAACCTTATATGGAAATTATGGAAATAATTATAGAAATAATGAAGGACGCGATTCGAGGTAAGACAACGTTGCCTAGAAGTTAATTTCCTCAATATATTAAAACTTTCTCAATCAAAATAATGTTCCTGCACCCGTTTTGATCCTACAATTGCACGAACAAGCGAAAATGAACCGACGTGTGAATATGAATATCGAAGTTAACGATACACGCAATGTATTTTAATGATATTCTATATGGAATTTGCCAAAGGCTTGAAGGTAAATTAGGCTATAGTTCATCAGCTGTTCCATGGATGTTCCGTTTACATGATTCAGCAATAGTGCACGTGATAGTAGTATTCCGATCGGACTAGCTCGCCAATTTGCGCCGCTCATAACAATGTCAGAATTAACTATAGTATCAATATTGGTTCGATTGCAGATTCGATTACAGTTCATATTAATTTACTTGGTTTCAGGATACCGATATTTACTCTATATTTTAGCCGTTATCGAGCACAATGCCATTTCGTGGATGTTCATTTCTGATGTGGGAGTGTATATCAGTGGTCAGTCTATACCCGAAACTCGCCAAATTCCTAAGTCATTGACAATGATTCTGTAAATTCCAAGTCTAAGAGTATGGTACATTTAACTAATACGATATTAAACATAGTCGACATAGCTTCACTTTAAAACTTATTTAAATAAGTTGTAAAATAGAAAGAAAAACAAAGACAACTGTTTGATTCCAGATCATAATTATATACGAGGGTTGGAACTTTAATAGTGGCAACTATTTGTTTACAGTTGACACAAAATGGATGCATGTTACCAAGTTTTACTGCCCCTAAATGTAGTCACCTGCATAGTGCACAACCCGTTGCTATCGATCTGGAATTTGTACGATATCTTTACCAACGCCTGTTGTGTTGATAGTTCGAATGGACCGGTCTACTGCCTGAAGAATCTCTGGAACAGTTCTGAAGCGAATGCCACGAAATGGTTCCTTCATCGTAGGAATCAAGTCAGAGCCACAAGGACGTAAGTAAGTCCTTGTAAGTCCTTGTGACTATAACTTGATTCCTATAAGTCCTTGTGACTATGACTTGATTCTTAAGATGAAGCAACCACTTTGTGACATTCGTTTCACAACTGTTCCAGAGATTCTTCAGGCAGTAGACCGTTCCATTCGAACTATCAACACTACAGGCATTGCCAAAGTTATCCTACAATTTCCACATCGCTGGCAACGAGTTGTACACAATTCTGGTGACTACATCGAGGGACAGTAAAATTTGGCAACATGTATCTATTTTGTATCAATTGTAAATAAATAGTTGCCACTATTAAAGTTCCAACCCTCGTATATAGCTCCGTCCGCTTACGTCGAGCTTGAATATGCCAAGTTTCTCAAATATTGAAGTTTCCCTGCTCCCTTTATATTTTGTGATATTTGTCAACTGGTCTAGATATGTCAAATTTACATATATCGACTGTGTCGTCGGCTCCCTTTAGCTTCATTATAAGCGGGTTCTCCAATATGCAGATCCAAATATATCAATAGACTACTGATATCGAACGCATAAACCACTTGCGCACGGGCACAAAGTTCCTACGGATAATTTCTATGAAAGACAAATGTTGCTCTAAGTATAGTTATCTAGTTGTTGCATGTTCCACATATTCAAAGTGCGATATCTGAAAGGCACGAAGTTTGGTAAAATCATGCAAATATATTTGCGCCGTTATCATATATCTTATAAATTTCGAATTCATGATTAAAGAAGTATGGCTACAAACAAAAAACAATTAGTTTTCTCTGAAAACAAAATATGATTGCCTAACGTAAAGGATTTAAACATCTGATAAAAGTTTTTAAAATTATAATTAAATAATTGTAATGAAATATATTTAATGATTATAATGAAATATATTTAATGATTATAATGAAAGACATTTAATGATTATAATGAAACATATTTAATGATTATAATGAAATACATTTAATGATTATAATGAAATACATTTAATGATTATAATGAAATATATTTAATGATTATAATGAAATATATTTAATAATGCGCAGTATAGATTCGGTTGAAGCGAGACAAGAACATTCTAGTCTATGTACAAATCAAATTAGGCAAATTCATTTAAAATTTTAAGTGTTTAACTTTTTTTTTTAAATATTTATTCTAAATAAATTGCTGTACCGATGACAAAACTGTTTAATCGGAATCTACCGAATTAAATTGAAGCCTAATTAAATTAAATTTAATACAGGTTAATATGAATATAAAATATAAATTTCAGGACATTTCTTGAAGATATAAATTTACTCTTATGATCTATATCTTGTTACTCAAAAGAGCTGCAATGCGTGTAGTTCTGTTGTGCTTCTGGAAGAGAATGCCAAAGAATGCAGCAGTGATTATCAGGCGGAAGTTCGTTATGCGTTGTAAGGAAAAATTAAAGTGCCTCTTTTCCACAAAGGTCCTTTTGAACATTTACGAGATAAAATATTAGCGTTTACTTCGGAAGAACACGGCTTGAACACGTCTAAGCATCCTCCTTTATCAAAGACACAATAGGGATTATAAAAAGGGCAAGAGACAAAAGAGCATTCTCCGAAAATTCGAGCAACATTCCGGAGAAAGAAAAATGTTGTTTGGAAAGAGGAAATTCCAAAGTTTTTAAAAACATTTACAAACTCAAAAGGGCGCAAAATGCAATTTACAAACGCTTTCTGTTTACACTTTACACGTATTGTGCATTCTGCATTGTCAATATTGGACTGGATTATAAAATTCTATAAAGAAATTCTATAAAATTCTATAAAGAAATTCTATAAAATTCTATAAAGCTAGCGACAAAAATCTTAAATACGAGATCACTGAAGATTTAGTTAGGTTTCATTAAACAGCAGATTCAATAAGCACAAAGCTTTCTCAGTTTTGAAATAGAAATAAAAATAATGCATTTACTCTTATATCTTTGGTTATAATGATAACGATAATAAATTTCGAAAATTATGAATGAATATTAATATGGGTGACCATATGGGGGAAGAGGTGGGGAGTCGAACTCCCTAGCCGTTTAAAAATTTGATTTGCCCGAACCTGCTATACATTTACTTTCAAAAGTTTTACAGTCACATTTTAAAATAAGGTACTTTTTAGCTCATTACTAATTGTCAAGCAGTATCAATTATTTTTGTAGCGTTTTGGTATCTTGTACATTCACAAAAATTCTCGACAGCTTTGAGAAGGAGGTAATAATTTTCCTCAGCCGCTTAGAAGTACTCGCTAATTTTTCTCAGCGCCCCTAGAAATACTCGTATAAACACCTATGAATATTAGTGCATATTTTATGTTTTTTATATTGCTCAAAATTATATGCTATTAAATTATTAAAAACAACCTAAATATATTTGTATAGATTCGCTATTTTAAACATCATAAATAGTTTCTCTGAAACAACGCCATACTCATCATTTCTTATTAAAATTCTTCTGAAATAATTTAAAATATTATAGTTTAACACGTGGTTAAGTATGTAATATAAATGTTTCTAGAACTTGAGAAAAATTACAGTAGAGTGCCAATTATCCGAACTCCTATTAACCGAACTTCCAATTAACCCTATCTTTCTCAATTTTATTTTTTAGATTTAGTACGCGATCCGAAATAGGGATATTTTTTTAATTTACCTATCCACTACTAAATTTGATAAAAGCATACGTTTGCTGCATTAAAAAACCCGTTACGCATATACGCATAAAAAATATGTATTTCAACCGTTTTAATATAGTCAGGAACATCCCTTAAAGTGCCTATCTAATTATCTGAACTAGAGCCGGTCCCGAAAGGTTCGGATAATCGGCGCTCTACTGTATATATATGCGTAATATTTTAGTCAACGCATTTATACCCACCCTGCCTGGTCAACAAAAATGTCGCACACTTTATTATTTTGTAGGACAACTTTTAGCGCGAATTACAGCATGCATTCAAGCACGTAGCCAAAGGGGGTCTTGAGGGTCCAGACCCTCCTTCAGGAAAAAAAGAAAAAAAAAGAGCATGAGAAATAATAATGGATAGAGTGAATCCATTTTTGAAAATTTTATTTTCTTTAGCCGCCTTCCGTTTTATTTCAAATCCCCCTCCTTTTCTTGGATATAATTGCGATCGCTAAATCTGTGATTAAACTGAAAATGATTGGTAATATGTTTCTAGATAATCATTTACATATTTGCTGCCCGAATTATCATCGGGCCCAAATCTGGTCCGGTCGCTATTGAAGCAAACGTTACTAGACAAGCTCACAAATCAATCATGGTTGCCGAAATAGCAGAGCTCCGATTGTTACGACGATCGTGGTTGGTCTGTAAGCTCGCTTCAATAGTGACTGGACAAGAACTAGGGCTATTGCCTCATCGTCTCCTACTAAAGAAAACTTGTGGGTGTCGTTATTATGTATTGACTTTTTTTGCAAAAACACATTACCCCACGGTTCCAAAAATGAATCTTGCTTCGATCCACAATTTCAAAATGAAATTATAGGCATTTGTGGACAGCTAATTCAGGAAGAAATAGTTAAAAATGTCAACAATGTAGTGTGTTTCTCTATTATTGGAGACGAAACTCTTGATGTTTCTGCCCAGGAACAGTTTTCAATATGTATCAGATATATAGCAAAAACCATCCTTCACTGAGTGAAGAATTTGTAACCTTTTTTCCATTAACTGATTTATCTGCAGAGAATGTGGCTGGAAAAATTTTGGGTACTTGCAATTGCTTAGGCATTGATCTAGACAAATTCACCGGTCAGGGATATGAGGGAGCGATATAAGTTCACTCCGAAAGTCATCGTTTACATTTAGTTCTCACTGAGTCTCTTAATGTACCTTTAATCCCAGATAGTTTTGGAACTTCAAATGAGGGAATTCAATTATTTAGACGCAAGCAGGGAACCTTTTAAAAGAAAGCGTTGATATAACAAGAATAAAATAAAAATTGAGATTGGTGGTGTTTTGAAAAACAAGGTTTGTTGAGCGTCGGGTCACTGTAAATACTTACGTTGAGCTTCTTGCTGCAGTAGTTCAAAGTTTTTAAGAGCTTGCAGAAAATAACTGGTCATTTTCAAGCACTGTGTCACAACTTCCATTCGCCATGGAGAAAGGAAGCTTTATTGTATCTATGCTTGTTTGTAACTACATTTTTAGCCTCACATTGTCATTTTCAGTATACTTCCAAGATCTTTAGCACGAACTAGCTTCTGCGGCAAGTTCAGTGAAGATATTCTGCAAATATTAAAGAATCTTCACACTGGCGATAAAGATAAGAATGAGTTTCATAAGATCTTTCAGAAAGCTGTAGCTGTTGGTAAAACTGTTTCCAAAACTCATATTGATGTCCCGAGACAAACGAAAAAGCAAAACATGACAAGTGCCCACATAAATCTCCCAAGAAGTATTAAAGAAGGTCAATCTTTTTACCATCTGTTTATTGACTCATTGCCAGTCTCAAATGAAGATTCAGTCAAAATAAACAGTTTTTCTGCCATCGAGATGTTGTTTCCGAAAAACTATACACCGAATAATGTAGAAATGATCAAAAAGACGGAAAGTTTACTATGAACATAGGATTTCTGAAACAACACCCCAAGCAGGGTGCATCTTGTGGTGAGAAAAATGGAAATCTAATCTACGAAGAAATCTGCCTTACCATCTCGAATTATGCTTATATTCGATGCTTGTGATAAGAACTTCTTCAAATTTTCGACATCTACTCTGTGTGTCAGTATCTCTTACCAGTCTTTACACGCGAAGCTGAGAAATTATTCCGTCCATAAGAAAATAATATCTTATTTAAGGAACAGGATGGGTAATGAACGATTAACTGGCTTAGCACTGATGTCCATATATTATATCTTTTAAAGAAGATGACGCATTAAGCGTTATGGCACGAATGGAGAAAAGAAGGTTGATATTGTAATTTTATTTTTTTTATGACTTTCAAATATTTGACACAAATTATATAATTTGTAATTAAATTCATACAAAAATGTTTTTCCCATTTATTATTCAAAGCAACCAACAAGCTGTTACTTGTGTTCATGATGAAATTAGAAGCATTTACTTTCTCTATTAGTGGCGTATGCAGTATCTTATTAAGTTTTTTTGGGGGGTGCGAATCGCTACCTTGTACTTTTTAATGTTAATTTTTTTCATTTGTTTGGGGGGGGAGGGGGGCTCTATAGCCCCATGGGCCATTCTTCTCCGCACTCCCTTGCTAGTCATGAATCCTAAGTGTTAAGAATATTTCACTTGAAGAAGTAAAATTAATTATTAAAACTATAATTAATTATATGAACCATTAATTATACTGATTAACTAAATATTAAATTTATATATTTTTTGTGATAGACCCCCTTATCAAAATCCTGGCTACGTGCCTGATGCATTCATTATGATATTACTTTAATAAGTTCATGCAAGGTCACAACACTTAATTTTGGCCAGATTTGCTTTAACAATTCGCCAAAATTCTTAGTTAGCGAAGGAAGTCAAAGTCGAATTTTCTCCTGATATTCATTTTTAGTACATTCCACATACCTCCACTGTGGTTGAGTTCAGGACTTTGTGGTGGCTAATTCAGGTATGCAAATGATGCCTCGTGTTCCTCTAACTAAGCTTTTATAATTTAAACGCGATAACTCCTATGATTGCCTTTTTGGAATACACTAATTCTTTCAGCAAAGGAAAAGTACATAGATGAAATAAACTGGTAAACATTCAGTATGTTCAGATATTTAGTTGATTTTCTTTTATTACTGCATATTTTTGCTGACCATAGCCTCGACGAACAGAAGCAATCCCTGATCATAACACTTCCTTCTGAGGCTCGCTTTTATAAAAGAGAGGTATTTTGTTTAGGAACAAATTTTACTTAAAATTTCTTCACATGTTATTTACTCATTCAACTTCTCAACTGAACACACGGTATATGTTATAATAGCTTCTGGATGTTTTATACGAAACTATATATCCAGTAGTAAGAATGCAACATGTAATTAGTTACCCAATGTAAATTAAAACCAGTGCGCCTCTAGCTACAAAATAAATTAATTTTCTTAAGAACTAGTGGAGACGATGTAAAAATTAATAAATTTTTGTGGATTCAAAAAACGGACCATAAAGAGATAATCGTTTATAAAAGTAACGTCAATATTATCAAAAAATTTATATGCAATTATTAAGGAAATGTGCTTAATAAAGGGGGCACAAATTTTAATTTTCTTTGTTGGAAACTTTCTAAGAAAATTACAAATTCTTTAATTTTCTTGAACAAACTGGAGCTCGTGATAAATAGCTGGGCATATGAAAAAAATAGCTGATCAACAGTCAAAGGTCCCCCTTTACTTCTTTGAAACACTAATTAGACAAACTTGCTAATTAAGGCAATATCCATACTACTTTTTACTCCTCGAAAAAAGGGGAAAATATTCCAATGAAATGCAGAAGAAGAAAAAGAAACATGAAAAATTTAGTCTAAAATGGAGGAAAAACATTTGTCAATATCTTAAGAACATACTCCGTAAAAAAATTTTCTTATTTATCGCATTTAAAAGGATGACGTATTTTCATTTATTTTTTATCGAAACTTAATTACGTAATGGATAAAAAAATAGTTTGGAAAGTTAGTTGACAAGTCGTTGAAAAAGTACTTATCGAAGAAGTGCCTCTCTGATAATAAAATCCTCCAGTTTTAAAGAATTTTAAATTCTTTGTGTATCGTGATCCTTTTCGTTATTTATTCATACTCCTGCCCCATGAGAACAATTAGCCATGATTTATATACGCTTTATTATAATTTTTCCGTATTTTGTCCATTTCCCAATTTTTTACGTTCACCTTCCTGAAAATGTTTGCTGAAGCCTCCTTTTTATAATACTTTTCAATTCCTTCTATTAGCTCACACTCTCCCTATATATATTATATCTTGTTCAAATTTTCAATCGTTAATAAAATACTTTCTATCCATCCAATCAAGTTCAAATAAATTTTTTTAAACTTGTAGTGGATGACACTTGATGTTAATACAGTTTTTTCAAATATTAATTCATTAATTAAATTTAAATGATTTTTTTTTTGCTTTCCTTTGGTGTATTTGGCGATTAATGCTTGCCGCCAATTACAGCCAAATGTCGCCAAAATTGCTTTTCGCAATTTTTCCCTTTCTTCCCTTTTATTTGAGCAGCGCATTGAAGGAATTGACTTTAAAAAAAAATTTTTTTATTATACTTGTTTATAACACTTTTTATAATACCGATTTTTTTTATTGCGGTGCTCTTCAGCTATTGCGTTTCTTTGGAAACTGATGACTTGTGACAGTTCTGCGTCGAATGAGTCTACAGTAAAGAAAAAATCCAATGATAGCAATTTTCTATTAATATTTGAAACCCACGTAGGTGCTCAGACTGGAACTATTTTGTAAGTAAAAAAAAATATACACCGGCCTGTCCCGGAGTCCAACCGGGAAACCACTGTATGGACCGGTGTGTTCTAACCTGCCAGGCCACTAGAGCACAAGAGCTTTGATCCTTTTCTTCATATAAAAGATTTTTGTATGGCATTTATTTACCCTTCTCAGAGTTGATGTCCAATTTTTCACAATAACAGAGAGTCTATCATTGGTAGGTTATTTTATAGCGTCCGGATCCAAATTTGTATTCACGAAAGAAGGAATTCTCGTTAAAATTTAGAACTGTGTTATAGCTTGACTGTAGACAAAAATAATCCCCCAAAACTATTTCGAAACATCCCACTATTAACTACTCACCGTAGTTTTGAGGTTGGTTTCCTAGGCAAGAAAGGGTTCGGGTTCTTCGTAAAACTGTAGGTCAGGGAGCAGCAATACCCTTGCTGTCCTTGCGCTCTAAAACTCACGAACGTCAAAACATTGAACCCTACCTATCAAATAAAAATATACAGAAGCAATTTTGACGGCGTTTATGCTCCTTTAAGACCGTATTACATGAAGGAGCATTATAAATGCGAATTTCTTTAATTTAATTAAGTTTCTAGAATAGCATTGCGTGTGTAGAATACTTCAATATACTTCAATACAGTAAAACCTAAGGTTCTTAAAAAACAGAGCTGGTACATATCCGCCATTTTGCTGCCATAGTATTTATTGGCGACATTTTAAAAGTTGCGCATTTGCGTTGTTTGCATTGTTTGGATAATCGCGTTGATTATTTTTATGCCAAAATAGCGATCATCGCGCCAATGTTGAAAACCTTTATTGCCAAGGTAAATGAAATTGAAATTGTACAACAAAATGGCGGCTGTTGCGTCGGCCTAGCTTTCTAGGGCTCTGTAGTAAAACCTCTAAGCAACGGATATCTGGGAACTTGGGAATTTTTCCGTTATTTCGAGGAGTCCATTATTCACGTAGGTTAGGGCCTGAGGTTATAGGAAACGAAATCAGAAGGGGCTCAGCCCTTCCTATCAAGGCATGTTTTGTTATTTAACGGCTAATCTATTTAAAATTAATTGAGCGCCCCATAATTTTTGAATTGCAACGCCTCTGGTTACGGAATAGTAAGCATTGGAACTGGGAATTGGAAAGGCGTCCCTTATTGAGAAGTGTCCATTATAAAGGTTTTACTATAGCTTTAAGGCAAGCGAGAAAGAGCGGTGCAGCTTACGCAAAGAATATTCAACTGGTTTAATATTTAGGTAAAGTAAGTTGCAATATACCATTCCGCGCCTGCGCTCCACGTTAAAGCCACATGTTGTCCTTTAATCTCCTCCAAACAGCATCGAGGGATTGTGGAAAAGTTCCCATGTTTAATATCCCCGTTCTACACACGTTATTTAACACGGTCAACACCAGGGACGAACTAGGTCTCATGCCCTCCAGCCCCCGGGGCAGCACGCCCTCGTGGGAGATAGCACTGGCGCCCTCCGCAAATACAAGGTATACACCCTTTGAGAGGACTCAGTCCGCCTCTGCTCAACACTACTCAAGAAAGCTCAAGGTGAATGTTCGCACGCATACTGTGCCAATGTCCCTTTAAGCAGCAATAAAATAAACTGGACTCTGGAATATTTTTATTCAGGTGCGATGTCGAAGTTCAAATAAAGTAAGAAACTTCCTTCACTTTCCAAAATTTCATTCATATAAAGAACTCTTCTTCCACTTGGTGCCATAACTCTTGCACAGCTCATCACACCAATTTAAAAATAATCTTAATACATTTCTGAAACTTATATTTTTCGTTTGTGTTGCATTAGTTATTATCAGTATGTACTTATGAAAACAAATACGATGACTGTAATATTTAAGAAAACAAAATTAACTACAGTATCTAGTACAGCCTTTATGTGTCATATGAAGCTTTTAATAAGTTTTAGATATATAAACTCACATGGACAATTTACGTTAGGGTTTAATTAAAATTTAAGACATCGAAATTTACTTCTATCTTTTTTCTTCATTGTTCTTTTAATACATTTTTTATCTTTGTATTTTTAATTTATATTGCTCTTAAAACCATATATACGGTCCCACCTTATCTGGTGTAGAATGACTCTTGTTGTCCTTGCGTCATAAAAATACGACAAACCATCCGAATTGAGATCTCCTAAGTTGCATAAAAATTCTTATTCATATTTAGTTTCATATATAACCAGTTCAACCTAATAATCAAAATAATAAAAAACTTGTAAATTAAATATAATTAAATAATAAATAACTTATAACGTTCTTGTTAAAATGCAACTATAGTATGTCGTGCAAAATAATATGATAGTTACTGAATTCGTAAAGCATTGATTAATATTATTAATTAATTAGTTAATAAATTGCTTTGTACTCATACTATATGGAAATATTCCTTACCGCTTCTACATTTACTTTTATTATTTTACGTGTGATTGAATTATGCAAAATTAAACTGTCCAGTCTGCTCAATGTAGCAATGGATTCGGACCAGTGGCGTAGGCAGAAAGTTCATAAGGGAGAGGTATAGGCTTAATGGGAGGGATTACAGAGCTACAACTTATGTATTCCTGTGTTAAATATATAAAATTTCATTGCGATAGTGGTTACAACCCCCAAAACCGCCCCCTGGCTACGCCTCAGATATCCTTTGTTCGTGTCCTGGACTTCCTGATACGAGAGCTATGATTGACTCTAAAGGAATTATGCCTATCAGTAATTTTTGTATTGGGCGGCGTTGAGTCAAATAACCATAAAGTCAAGAGTGGGTATTGAACAAAAGACAAGTTATGAAATAGGCAAACACATAGTGCAAAAAAGGGTTGACTTTCTGTGAAATAAAATAAGATTTTTTTTTATTAAAATATTTCGCAAATTCCTGCATTTTTTAATTTCAAGTTCGTAGCATTTATGATTGAAATCATAGTTAATTAAAGCAGGTACCGGGAAATGGTACCATTACATATAGTAATGTAAACTATTAAAACAGTAAACAAAAAGATAGTACACTCTTCTGTATTCCACAGCTGCTGTTCATCAGCAAGGTTTTTCTATCAAAGTAACTTTTTCGGCAAAGTACCGTGTCTCCACAAATCAAACGCCGAAATTTAAAATAAACACTCCATTGTTTAGTTTAGCGACATACATTATCATTCATTATTCTTTCTAACAACAGCAAAATAAATAACCGACATTTGATGACGACGTGTCACCAATGTAAATACAATGGTCCTGGAGGAATAAAGACTTCCAAATGTCTATCTCCAAATGCTGGTCTTTTTCGGCGAAGTCTCCCTTTAAAGGACATATGCCATATTTATACAGTCCCAAACTATGCGTGCGGCATTTGCAGAAGATTTCATTTATTCTGTTCATGCTAAATGAAACTGAAAACTATTATCTCCTGGAAGTTGTCTTTCATTAGAAATGTTTCTGCACCAGAGATCTAGAGAAGATAAATCGTTTAGACTCTGTTTGCTAAACCTTCAAATAGCGAGTCTGAGTGCGGGGGAATACACATTAAAGAGGATTGTTAATTTGGGATTTCGAACTTAGGTTACACCCTCTGATCGTCCATTCCTGTTTGATAATAAGGCCTTATATCCTTCGTACAATCGTTTATTAGAATCGATTAAACCTCACTAGGGATTCAACATCGACACCCGAACACCTGAATTAATGAATATGGGACCATTAGACAACAGAATTTCGTAAATCCCAAATTAAGTTTATACCTTCCCAGTGATAATCTTCATGTGTACGGAATCAGAATTATTAGCTCAACTATTCCAATCTTTAAGAGGTTTGCTATGAATACAAATTAGTCTAAAAGGTTACATTTGCGCTGATTCCTAATCTGAAATTAATCCTATTACATTCGCAACAACGTTTAGATCTCCAGATTCTCTCTCTCTCTCCGAGTATTTAAATTCTCCGAAAACTAAGTATAAGATGAAATCGACAAGAATTTAAAATTAATGCGATTGTGATGAGACAAGAATTTTGACATAGTCTTTGCACATTGCTGATTTTGTTTCGCTTTCGTTGCATATGCCCCTGAGTTTATGCTTATGGAGTAAGTGTTTAGGAATAATCATATTCATGAAGTTGCGTTTATGAGTGTTTATAAAAGATTAAATTCAATAAATTAAAATTAATTAATCATTAAAATTAATCATTGAATTAAATAAAATGACTTTATAATTGCTCTTAGTATTATAATATTAGAGTTATTTTAATACTCTTGAGCTTATAGACATTATCTGGCAAAATTGTGGCCAATTGAATTAAAAAATGCAAGAACACAGTGTTTTATTTTTTGAAATTTTTAATGTTTTCCGCCAAAATTTTTCTAGGTGCTAAAAACTTGAAGTTAAAAACAATTTACAAATTAAGTCGAACGGAAACATATAAAATCTATAGGCAATATAGCGTGCTTTTAGTCATGTTTAAAAAATGCGTTATTCACATTCCTTCGCAGCAAAAGTAATCGTTCAATATCACGTGAATAACGTGATTTTCTTTGACAATATATTATTCAATTTCTGTTCTTCTTCCGGCTCTTCTTTTTGTTTTTATTTCTCTTCTTCCTGTTTTTCGTCTTCTTGGCAATATACGCTTGAACCTACGTCAGGATCATCTTTCAAATCAGATTCCAGACTCAATTCCAAGAGCTTGCCACTTATTTCTCCGCACATCTGTGTGGCGGCATCGGTAACACACTCGATCACAAGATGGCCGCCACTGAAATCATAAAACAGATTGCAATCACGATATCATATTTTTTGTCAGAATATGTATAATTATACGAATGAGGTACGTTAAACAATGGCGGATTTCTAAGTAGGCATACAAGGCACAGGCCTAGGGGCGACACTTCTCGTGGGGCGGCATCAAAGAGCTTAAAAATAAAATTTTCCAAACAATGGGGACAATGCTGAAAGTGTTTCGTTTTAATTATTGCCCTGTTTCCCCCAACAGCGATTATATAGGAGCCTACTTTAACTTGCCTGCAAATACAAACTACAGAATCGAAAGACAAAGAGATATGACCATATGATCATATTGTTTACATTACAATATCCGATACTTCCCACCAGAAGTAAATGTATCTGATATCAACACGTGGAAATTGCCATTAGTTGTTGATGTTAACTTTCTGACTTTAAGAAAGGAAATGTTTTGCAGGCGTCATTAAAGGTGAACAAAACGATGGTAGATGTAATGGGCTTTCTGCGCAATATCAAATCAAATTAAATCCTTTATTTAGATGAATCAGATACAAATTATAGTGATGTATATGACAAATATTTTAAAATTAGCTTGAACCTTCTGGGCAGCAATGGGTAAAGACTATTATGTCTGACAAAGCCCATACTGCCCATGGTGACTGTTTTAATTATATTTAAAATATAAACTTCTAAGCAAAAGAGAGAGAGAGAAAGAAAATAATAATAAATAATAAAGAGAAGGGATGTTTATTTAATGGGTGATCAGTAAGATATTTTTTAAATAAAGAAAATGAATTTAAAGACTGTAGAGAAGAAGGAAAAGAGTTCAATACTCTAGGGCCAAAGCAGCCAATTCTTACCATTCCAAAATGATTCTAGAAAAAATTGGAGTACAGTTAGTTAAGTTTCTTTTATGATATGAGTGGTTAGGCAATTGAAGAGAAATTATGTTTGAATGTCGCAAGGATTTTATTATATTAAACATGAATATTAAGGTTTTAAATGTAAGAAGGTTATCAATTAAAAAAATACGAAAGTGTCTAATAATATCTGAACTGTGGGAAAATGAGAATGATTAAGAATAAGACGTAAATATCTCTTTTGTAATGAGATCGGACGTTGAAAGTTAGATTTGGAAGTATGACCCCGAATTAAAAGGCAGTAATAAAGGTTTGGGAAAATCAAGGAATAATAGAGATTTAAAAGGATTGGATACAGGTAAATATAAACTAACATTTCTAACTATTCCAATACTTCTGCTTAGCTTTGCACATACTGTGTGAACATAGTTATCCCACTTTAAAGTCGAGTTATACCGAGGAAATTTGCCTACAAAGAGACTTCAATGAACCGCATGTAATATCTATCACAGTTACTGTGCAGTTTCGGGCTCCTATTTATTTTGATAACACCACTCTTTCATTATAATTTTATATATATTTGTTTGTTTGCTTCTTTTCTTTTATCAACCAGATAAAATCAGAGGTACCATGAATTCATACTAAAATTATTGTGGATTCAACATGTGTCTCGAATCCACGAAGTTGGCGAATATGGTAGCAATAATTTTGAGTTGTATCTTATTAATTTGAATAATTATATGAAAAATAGCCGTTACATATCAAATGTTAAGAGTATGATATGCGGTTGGTTTTTTTTTAACAAATATTCCTCTCTTTGTAAAGGAGGGAGGGGGCGGCAGTACAGGCTGTGCCTAAGGGCGGCAATTTTATAAATCCGCCACTGACGTTAAATAATCATTAAATTACTCGCATATGTAAATAATTCCTCATTTGTGTCCGTTAGAGCAGCCGTCGCCAACAGGTGGCACTCGAGTGAATTTTGGACCGCAGAAAAATTGGACGTTGTTTGCATTTTTAATATTTTATTAATAATAAAACAAAAACAATATTCTAAGAAATTCTCATATTCTGAATGACAATTGTCGCGATTATATTGCACTAAATTCACGAAATGTACTTGATAGGTTCCTAAATTTTTAAGTACTAATTTCTAACTTTCTATTAAAATAATTAATTGCAAATTTTTATAACTAGAATATGCTTGATATAATCATCGGCAACTGGTGAAAAAAAATACTTTACTTGCCGCAACACAGTTATCAGGAGAAGCTCTGAATTTATCTTTTTAAAAAAAATTCATATTAATGTTCCGCGGGATTTAAAATTATGAATTTAGTGGTCCATGAGGTCCGAAAGGTTGGCGACCGTAGCACTAAAATGTTCATGAGTAATTATCATGATATTCCAGCACAATGCTGGAATGTTCATGATCAATTACCGTGATATTTCATCGCTGCTTTAATCATGAACATTTAGGCATCGATAAGCGCCATATGAAGCCGGATGGGAAAGAATTCATTTGAACAGCTCAGGCTGTCATTTATTATTGGAGTGGATTATGAATTATGTACAATCGCTTACTTTTGAAGCAACCATGCCCAGGGGCGGCCTCGGTCCACTCAAAGGGCGCGTATCTTGGGTTTTTCGGAGGGCGCGAGTCCAATCGCCCATGTGGGCGCACCGTCCCAGTCCACCCCTGACAACGCCCCAAGGCCCCACCCCCCTCAATAAATAAATTCGTTCAAGCAGGACCAGAAAGCTGCTGTCCTAACAAGTTGAATAAGAGGATCTCCAAATTGCGGAGAGTTCAAAATTCTATTGAACACTAAAGCTAATATCGAACTCAGTTATAGCGAATATCAAAGGAAATAAATTTTCTAAGTTATACCTGTTATTCGCTATAACATTCAATATAATTGTATACTATACATTAAATCAAGCCGGCGCAAATAATCTGTTTATTATAACAGCGCCTGCTATAACCAAATTTAACTGAATGTTATGAACATGCTATAAAGAAAATTTGTTGTAAAAGCAAAATTGAGAGAAATTGTCCTCTACTATACTTCAAAGGTAGCAACGCCAATGATTAAATATAATATTGTAATGAAGGGAAAATTTGTGTATCTCATAGGGGTGAAAAAAATTAAAAACATTAATAAAATAGAGAAAAATAATTAAATATATTATGTAATTTTTTCAACTGGTATAAAGCATAGTTCCATGGTCTTATATTTACCTACAGATATACTGAATGCATCCGTTTAATGTACTGCGTACGGTAACGTAATTCTTTTACTAATTAAAACAATTAAGTTTCATTTATGTGAAAGTAAAAAAGTAAAGTATTTTATGGCTAAATTGCGTTAAAGACGAAAACTTTTAGATGAACTAAATGTGAAATATATTTTATCGTTCTCTCCAGATAAGAGTAATTAGGGAGCATATTTTCATGAAGAAGTGAGCAAAACTTAACAATGCAATATATATTAAGGGGTGCTGGGCGTAAAATTTTTATACTAGACTTTTATTCCGGAATTTTTGAGGTGGATGAATTTTATAATATATACAAATAACATAAAGAATTATAATCTTCGTTTCGGTTTGAGATTTGAAAGCGTTATTTATTTGCAACTTCCATTTAATTATACTTGAGATTAAATTAAAAAATGTGAAATATTTCTGATTTTTTTTATTTAAATACTATAAGTATATCTGCGCATATTAGTAATATACGCAAAAGAGTATTAAATTGCCTTTGGTTAAGAAATGGTCTTCATGGGGAAGTGTGTTTTATAATCTTTGAAGGTACTTAAATCTCAATACAAAGGATTAAATATAATAGTTTTGATACCCACGTTTGAACTCAACAAGAGTTTTATTGGCATAGGATGAAAAGAGGTATCATCCCCGATTTAGATTATTAAAATTGGCAGTTGTCTTATCCTTAAGAAGGGTAAAAATATCTTACAATCTTAAATATGGAAAAAGGGGGATTCTTCCCTGTTGTCGATGGCCAAGGCCCTCCGGCCTCAACGGAAAGAACTTGGTTCGGATCTAAATCGGGGACGTTGTCTCTTTTTCTCCCTTGTCTTTTTTTCTCCTATGCCAATAAAGCTTTAGTTGAGCTCAAAAATGGGTGCCAAAATCTATTAAGTTAAAAAATGCCCCACGAAAAACACAAAAAACTCGCCCCGGAGGCTTTTTGTGTTGACAATTATTTGGCAATTGCGAATGGTAATAATATCTTACAATCACTACAAAGGGTAATCACGAGTATATGTAAAAAATTATGGATAATATATATTGTATATTTATTGAAATTAAATTACGAAACAAAAATAATAATTACAGGGAAATATAAACACATATATTTAGATTACATTTCCTCCTAATAAAAGAGACAAATAATTAAATATAAACTAAATGAGAAAAATTATAAACGTGTCAATATTTATTGTTTTAGATATTGTCTTTGCAAAAACGTTCACGATTTAATACTCAAAATAATTTAAATTCATGATTTAATTATTAAAATATTTTAAATTCATGATTAAACGCTTAAATAGTTCAAATTCATAACTTAATGCATAAAATAGTTTAAATTATGATTTAATGCGAAAGTAGCTTTCTCATTATTACTCGAGGAACGTGTAGTCAACCGTCTTACACGTATTTCATATTAAATTTCGGGAATTATCACGGATTTTGCCTTCATACATCACCTTAGTGTTCTATTTGCAAACTTTTTCTGTCTGAAATGATCTTCATGCAAAAATAAAACTAGTTTCAACCATGGTGAATACAATTCACATGGCATGAAAATATCATAAAAATTAAATATTTGTGTATTGAATCTTATGGTAAATTTAAATGGATTTAGTTAAGTATAGCGTGCGGTGTATAGTTGTGTGGTACAGTTCACTGCAAACAGAAACTTCAAACTTCCTACTTACAAGCATTTTTTATCTGCCTGAGTTAACTCTTCTTCTTTCATTAGGCTCTCGGTTTCTTTCATGGCGTAAGTAGTACATTCAATTACTTTTAAGCTCAACTTTTCACTTACGTCAGAAAGGCATTCTAAAGGGTCTGTAGTTGCTACGGAACCTAAACAAATGAATACATAATTGATAGAAATGATCAATGATGTGAATTTGATTTGAAATAGATTGTAATTACGTATTTTGATGTTTCGTAAAAATCGGTAGAAATATTTAAATTTGGATAAAATTTATCCAATTTTTATTACAAGTTTTGTCAAAATACTTAAGCTTCTCCTCAAGACATTCACACTAGTCTTATACCATTTTGTAATATAATATATTAATACTAATTTATGTAGAAAATCGTATGTTAAATATGAGCATTATTACTACCATTATTATTAGCCTCAAATATGGTAAATTAATTAATGAGAGTGAATGCAAATGTGTGCAGAAGGTTACCTTCATTTTGACATACTAGATCCACAGCCGCATTCATTTCTTCTAAATAGCGAATTCCCTTCTTAATTTCATCTTCGCCTTCCACGCAATTTTCAAATATGTTCTGCAAACACGCTAAAAGCTCTCTATTTCTAGAAAAAAAGACAAATGTGTACATTCCACAAAAGTTCACGCATAATAAAATATCTCATTAGCGTTTCGAGAATATAATTTATAATTAGATATATAAAATACGAAATTGAACAAATAAGATTCCCTAATTTCATAAGGTATTACTACAGAGCAAATAAGCTTTCCATGGGTCCAAATAGTTATGTGTCCGTAGACTTCAGTTCCAACTAAAATAAATGAAATTTTCAGTGAATTTGGTTAAATGTACCGCATTTCAACCGACACGTTAGGTTTTCGATTCCGTCAAATGTGAACTACACAGCAGTCCTAAGACGTAAGAAAAATTAAATAGCTTCCTGGGTACTGGTGGTATAGTTGGAAACGCGCTTCACTTCATACGAATTGGTTACTGATTGAGCTCCGGTGCGAGCCGATGGTTTTTTAAATTTATTTTAAGACTCATCAAATATTGCGACGGTGGGTGACTTACATGGAAGCCCATATGAGTAATCTTAGGTGGGGGGGAGGGGGGCTAAGAAACAATTACCCCTCTCTATGTATAAGATACTAAAATACTACAAAAGTAATTGATACTGTTTGACAATTAGTAATGAACTAAAAAGTACCTTATTTTAAAATGTGAAAGGTCTATCAAAAACTTGCATAATTTTTTTTTCTGTTCTGTTCATTATACCGGGTGATCCAAATTAAACAGGAGGTGTTTAGACCTCTCTGTAGAGAAAACTATTTGATCAATTTCACCCAAATTTCGTACACATGCTCCCCTGAGTATGCGGTTTCGATTTCTGAAAGAAAAAATTGAGTTCATATTTCGGCCGCTAGAGGAGGAAATGGCGCTGCGGAGCAGGCAATTTACATATTACTTAACATGCGCAACATCCTCTGCCTATATAAGGAGTCGTGAAGCATTTTTCCACCATACGAG
This sequence comes from Dysdera silvatica, assembly GCA_006491805.2. Classification (NCBI taxonomy): domain Eukaryota; kingdom Metazoa; phylum Arthropoda; class Arachnida; order Araneae; family Dysderidae; genus Dysdera; species Dysdera silvatica. Next base: position 100,388,463 of record QLNU02003225.1, on the reverse strand, counting down.
GACTCCGTCATGAAACTTACTTTACCAGATCGCGCGTTACTCGTTAAGCTCTTTTATCAACGAAATAGCAATGCTTCTGCTGCACTTAAAGCATTTCGGCAGGTAAAAGGTTTACGCAGACGCACTCTCACAATTACAAATCTTCGAAAAATGGTCTTGTATTTTGAGGAGACTGGAACATTCGCCATTAAATCAGGACGAGGCCGCAAACCAACTCGAGTGCAGCAAATTGAAGAAGTTGCAACTGCAGTAGTGGAGTAGGGAGCAGCAAGTGCACATGGTAGCAGTAGTGCACGTGCGATATCACGGGAATTGGACATGCCATATACGACAGTGTGGAGAGTTATGAGAAATGTCCTGAAGTTTTATCCATATAAGATAGCCCACACTCAGCAATTGCTTTCTGGTGATAATGACGTGCGCAAAAAATTTGCTTTGATGTTCATTGCTCGGATGACAGTGGATGATGAATGGCCTTGGCAGATACTGTGGAGTGATGAGGCCCATTTCCACTTGAATGGCGCTGTAAACACATGTAACTGCCGTATTTGGTCTGACACAAATCCCCACGTTCATCAACAAATTCCGTTGCATGCTCCAAAAGTGACAGTGTGGTGTAGCTTCACCTCATCTTTCGTCATTGGTCCTTACTTCTTTGAAGAAAATACGGCCTCGGGGCCAATGACATGTTCTGTTACTGGCTCTAGATATGCATTTATGCTCCGGAACTTTGTCATTCCTTCGCTTCAACAGAGAAATTGGCTTGACGCTACAATTTTCATGCAAGATGGTGCACCCATGCACATCGCGTTGCCTGTTCAAACATTATTACGGCAAAACTTTTCGGATGACAGAGTGATTAGCAGGTCATTTTCAACATCTTGGCCGCCTCGGTCACCCGATCTTAACCCTTGTGACTTTTGGCTGTGGGGATATTTAAAGAGCTGCGTTTATAAAGGCAATGTTCCGAACTTAGCAGTCTTAAAAGACAGAATTTCGCAACATGTATCCCACCTCCAAGCGAATGAGTTACGTTCTGCCGTGGAATGTGTTGTGCATCGAATGCAATTTCTAGAGCAAAGAGACGGCGGACATACCGAGCCGTATCTGTGATGATAGTGTGGTTCCACATGTGATAGCAATAAAGTTATTGCATAAATCTGTTTTTAGCCATACCTATGGTATACTGTAATTTGTAGTTAATTTAGTGTGATTGCAATAAAGGTTATTGCACGTTAAAATACTTTTTCGTTGTTAATATTACTAAATTGCCTGCTCCAAGGCATCATTTTCTCCCCAGGCGGTAGAAATATGAACTCAATTTTTACCCTCAGAAATCAAAACCGTATATTCAGGAGAGTATGTGTACGGAATTTGGGTGAAATTAGCCAAGTAATTTTCCCTACAGAAAGGTCTAAACACCTCCAGTTTAATTTGGATCACCCTGTATTTTTTATAAAGCTGCAAAAACATGAAAAAATGTTTTTATCTAATTAAAAAAAATTGCATTTTGTGTATGAAACAATATTACATGTATATTTATGGCATGTAAAATTACATTTAAAATTAATTGAAAGTTTGCAGCAATTTGTTTTTGAAAACGCAGTAGTTACAACTTAAGTATACAATTAAATTTATAATTACACTTTAAAACATTGTAGAAATAAGGTAGAAGGCTTAGAACATTGTGATGAAAAATTTTAATTCCACCACCATAATATCTAGTACTTTTCATAAAAAGCAAACTCCAGATTTCGTTTGTTTTTAAAAAATGAGTCTATAGCCAGTTTTGCCAAATTCATCTCTTTTACTCTCTCATTCTATGAAGACTTAATAAGCACAAACTTGAAAGACGCTCTTGACTCATTGTAATCTTCAGCCATGTTTTCACTCGCCTAAGGGTGCTCAATGATTTTTCCACAGTGCATGTTGTTGGCAGAGTTGTTATAGTAGAGCTCTTTTAACTGAGGAAAAAATGAATTTTCAGAGAGGAGATCACTTAGCCGAACTTTTTTCACCACAGTCTTTGTTTTCCCATAAATCATACTAAGTTCTGGCTTCTGCTTCCAGATTTTCAATATCATAAAACTGGGACAATTCTTTTACAACTCTGATAAAAACATCTTTTTTTCATATTTTTCATTAGGTTGGGACAAATTAAAGTTACTTCGAATGATATCTCATTGAGATCGGCAAACCTTGATTCATCATACACTTGCATGCTAGTGGACTTATATCTTTTACATCTAAATTTCTGTAGAGATGGTCAAAGAATCATTCGCAAGTGATGTTATTCATTCCTCTGTTATTGGAATAAAGATGCGAAGAGAATTTTCGCCAGGTTTAAATTTGAGCCTATTTTTGAGTTTAAGTCTTTTCGAAATGACTTAAAAATATTCAATTTTTTCGTGAAGAGACGTTGAAACAACAGCCTGTTTTGTTATATAAAGTGAAATCTATCTATACAAATACCATCCCCTCTAAATCCCGACAGATATAGAATGTATTACGTCCAACTATGCCTATAAAGGTAAATTCTATAAAAACATGTTTTCCACCCAGTCTTGAAGAAATAGGATGTATTGTTAGGGTGAAAATTGAAAATTCTCTTTTTAAAATAACTAATTAAATCTAAACACCCAGGAGCAGATAAATAGATAATTAAATAAAAAATACATACACTCTCTCTCTCTCTCTCTCTCTCACTATGTATAAATATATGCTTAGATGTTGTTAAGTGTTTTTGTTTTTTCGATATTCTGCCGCCTGTTATTTAATTTTTTCAGATGGAGTTGTACCTCCAATTATTTGTACACTGCGTCTATAACACTATGCCAGATTAATTAACGTTCAAGAGGAGACACCTCCATTCAAGAGAAGACACGTTCGTCCAAAGAAACCGTCATCATGGGCATAATAGGAAGTAAACAAGTTTCCTGGGCCATCCATGCATACAAACAAAAATCAAATTCTTTGTAACTTCTTTTCAAGAACTTTAAATTTAGTTGTTTTTTATGTGACAAACGAAAAGACTTGTTAAAAATGCCTGTTGAATTAACAAAGGTGTAAAATTTAAATTAATTTGATTTTTACTAGTAAAAAACACTCTTAAAAAAATTCTGAATATAAATAAGGCACTTATAATTAAATTCCTTTTCTTTTTAAAAGTAGGACCCCTTAACATACAAATCCACCTTTTTGTTTTTTTCCTACCTATCATATTTAATTTTTTAAACCCATTTTTAACTTGCAAACAAAATAATTTTGGCCAATCAGTGTACCTAAAAACTGCTATTTCGCTCCCTACAATATGGCTAATATCCATCAGCAACCGAAACCTATAAAAACTTAAGTTCAGACGAAATCCCTGGTCGAAAGGAAGTAAATGAATCATCACAGCAATAAATAGCCAACTCGTTGCACGTGCATAAATAGGTCAGGCCACACACGAGGCTGGGCGTCCAGTTCCAGACCACCACAATTGGCCAACAATTGCAATTTAGGCAGGCGAAATTGCCGTCTAATACGTTAACAAAAGCCAAATTAAAAGTTGGCAATATATTGGCGAGAATAAGGATTTTAGCAGTCCTTACACAAAAAAAAAAAAAAAAAGTCTTCAAGATGGCGCTTATTTAAAAACGCTTACAAGTCTCGCTCAGCCAGAGAGAGAGAGAGAAATTTCCGAAAAATAAACATGTAATTCAGACCAGGGGACCCCAACCTACTCCAAACATGGGCCATTAAGGGTGTAACATGTAAGTTAAAGTTATCTTTCTTTCTCTTCTATTAATCGATAATTATAAGTGCCTCCTCCTTCATTAAACTTATAATAAAATGTGCAAATTTTTCCTGGTGGTTTATATACCCCAGCACAATTCTCATAAAAAAAATGAGTAACTAAAAGATAAGTGAAAAATTGATAGTATGTAGAATGGTTAATAGCTCCAAATGCTTATATAAATGGCACTGTTATATTCTAAAGGAATTAGAAAATATATTATCGTGTTTATAATATAAAATAAAAGGCAGTAATTATTGAATAATTGTTTCATGTCTGTTTTAAAGAACCTGGTGTTTTTTTATTTTGTTTATGTTTAACACACAACGCGTTTAGAAAAATAACCCTAGTTATTCACTTAATTTTTACGGTCTTGCATTTGAAATTTTAGGCAGAAGTCAACCAATGTTTACTAACCACTATCAACGGCCAATTTACAAATTTATTCTGGATAAACAAATTTAATATTTAATGTTATGGAAATTGTGTTTTAATGTTCTCAAATAGTAAAAATTAAATCAATAAGTAAACTAACATTAAAATTTATCTAATTATAATTAAAAAATACTAATAAATCATTTCAAATGTTAAACCATAAATGATGATAAAATGTTAAAAATCATCCTAAACCATAAATAAATTAACTAAATAAATAAATAATATTAATGTTAAAATTCATTTCAAATTATAAATAATATAAATATAACTAAATGATATAACTAAATTATAAAAATAAATAAATAAAAATCTATTCAAAAACCCCCATAACCGTATCATGTTCAACCTTTTCCATAAGATTATAATTATATTATTATATTATTATATTTAATTATAATTGTCTATAATAATAATTTTTCAGACAAATTAAGTATCGTTATAGGTAGATTTCACTGCATTTGGAAAACGTATAAATTTATTTTTAAATTCATCACTTACTCGCAGAATTCATCATCAATGTCGGCAAGAGATTCTATATTGTCCAAGGGAGCTGTACACTGCTCCGAATATTCTTCACTGCATACATGATGTAGACCAACATCGTATTTTGAATCGTCTATAATTTTCTGTTCTTCAGGTTCGTTTGCGACTTCAATTTCTTCTTTCTCATAACTAATTTGAAAATTCCCGCTACCGCTACCGCTACCAAAGTGGTAATCTTCATCATCGGTCAAATCCTCATCACCAGAGCCACAGTTTTTGGCATCATGGTAGTCATTATCATCGTCATCGTCGTCATCATCATCGTCGTCGTCATCATCATCGTCGTCGTCATCATCATCGTCGTCGTCATCACCACCATCGTCGTCATCGTATGCATCATTATTTCCATCCTCATTATTTCCATCCTCATTATCAATATTAGTGTTATCATCATCTATGTAAATTTCATTATCATCTCCCACATCAAGTTTATTTAATTCAGGGGATAATTCCTGCATTATTATTGCGTTTTGTTCATCAGAAAATTGTTCATTTTCATTTAGTCCCCCAGCAGGAACAATTCCATCGTCAGCTGCTATGCCTACGTGGTAAAATGAAGTAATACATTAATTTTGTAGAAAAAAGTACTGACATTTATATTACAGATCTAAGTGAAATTAGAAATATTTTATTTAATATAGAAGTTTATATTCAATGTTCTAGAATCTACAGAGGAGGCCTCTTTTATGTCAAGAAGAGGTAAAAAGAAACCCTGTTTATATATATATATATTACTGAACTAGAACAACTCCAGCGGAAAATGAGAACCATCCAGAGAAGAGCCGGACAACTACACCCTGCAACGGCAATTGAACGGCAAACACTACCCCGGGAAGAAGGAGGACGCGGACAAGCGGACCTCAAAGACTTACATGACAAGCAGATCCAGAGCATGAGGCAATACTTCCAGTTGAAGAGTCCCCGATCGCCACTCATCCAAGCCATAATACAAGCAGATGCAAATTACACGCCACTAAACCTGTGTAGTACCGAAGAGCGTGTCCTGGAAACAGCCAACGAACAGAAACTGAGAACTTGGGCCGGAAAACCATTACATGGCAGGCACTACAATGACCTGCAACAACCACACGTTGACAAAAAGGCATCAAATTCTTGGCTGGCCAAAGGCACTCTCCAGCCAGAGACAGAAGGATTCATGCTAGCCATCCAAGACCAAGTGATCGCAACAAGGAACAATCAGAAATTCATCCAGAGAAAAGACATAGAAAGCGACAAATGCAGACACTGTCATGCGGCATCGGAGACAATCCAACACGTGATGGCAGGATGCAAGATCCTTGCGCAGTCAGACTACAAACATAGACACGATCAAGTAGCGAAAATAGTCCACCAGAAATTGGCAGCGAATGCTGGCTTTCTGACAGAAAAATGCCCGTACTACAAATATGAGCCAGAGACCGTGCATGAGAACGAAACACACAAGCTTTACTGGGATAGAGCAATCATAACAGACAAGACAGTCCCACATAACCGTCCTGACATAACCCTCGTCGATAAATCGAATAAGACCACGTACTTAATCGACATAGCAGTACCCAACACCAATAACATACAGACAACCTACACAACGAAAATCACCAAGTACCAAGATCTCAGACATGAAGTACGAGATATATGGGGTATGGAAAAGATCCTCATCATCCCGTTAGTCATCTCAGCAACAGGGATAGTACCAAAAACGCTTGCGACGAATTTGGAGATACTCAACATTGACCCAAACACCTACATTGAAATACAAAAAGCCACAATCCTAAACACGTGTCACATTGTCAGGAAGTTTCTAGACATGGCACATTAAGAAGTGATGTAAAAAGAGGCTTGGGAACATGGCGCTCTGCCCGTCCCAAAGCCTGTTTCCGCCAAGAATGGGCGAGGAAAACTTTTATATATATATATATATATATCAATGGCGTACGGTGAACTTTAAGTATAGGTTAACTAAGCAGAATGAAGGAAGTAATATTTTAAATATAACGGCATAACACATACGTAAATAACTTTTTTAATTTTTAAGAAACGGACATACAAATTCATCAAACATAATCATAGTAAATAAGCATTCCAAATTTACATCATTTATAAATTAGTTCAAGTCTTCTTGTCTGTGACAGAAAGTGATTTAACACATCATAGAGTGATACAATAATTTTGTGCCACCCACGTTTAAGTAGCTCAAACTAGAGCTTTTTCATATTTGGAGGGGAAAAAAAAAACATATACGGAGAAAAATGCATTTGTTCTTGTCCACATTCGTCTAGTAGGTCAAGACACCGCGTGCTCAATGCGGGGACCCTGGTTCGAATCCAGGATGAGGACGGCGCCTCTTTTTCTCCAAATATAAAAAAAGCTCTAGTTTGAGCTACGTAAACGTGGGTGGCAAAAATTATTGTATAATAAATTCCCCCACGAAAAACTCACAAAAATCTCGCCCCGGAGGCTTTTCTGTGTTGACCATTATTTGGCAATTGTGTTATCCCTGTGAAGGGTAATAATATCTTACATCATAGAGTGAGTTAATTTTTTTCAACTCCAGTAATAAATCTCCCTGTATTGCAGGCAAATTCCTGCCGCATAATATTTCCCGAGTTTACGTACCTCGGTAACAAATCTTTATTTTTTTATTGCAGAAAACGAAATAACTACTGCGGCAGTACTACTTGATTTAGTTGAGATAAGTATATAATAAGGGAAGCTATCTTGTATACTTCTTTAAATGTGTTTTTTATACCGTAGTCATTTATAAAAAATAAACTTCAAGCGCTTTGCTTGTCTGAAAATGCAGGTTACAAATAAAGCTCTTTTAATTAATTTTGTAATCCCCATATTTGTTGACACCCCAGAAATTAGGCCTAGGAATTATTAATAGCCTATTAATTATGCTTAGTAATTATTAACCGCCCAGGAATTTTACTTAGGAATTATTAGTGGCCTAGGAATCATTAACAGCCCAGGAATTATGCTTAGGAATTATTAACAGCTTATGAATTATGCTTAAATATTATTAACGGATCAAGAATTATGCTTAGGAATTATGGACGTAAAGTTACCTTTTTAGATGTCCAAACCTTTAGATATTCTTCCACAAAAAGAACACCCGGAAATTTCACTCTAATATACAAATCAAGATAGTTTTACAGTTAGGTCTGAATATTCGCTCTTTTGATTTAGAGTGGGACTTATTTGAGGTCATAATTTCCGAAGAAAAGAAAATTTACCATTCACTGTGGCTGAGTTCGAACTTCTGAGTTACTGTCCCAGTGCAGTATTCTCTCACTTCTTCATCTGGCAACAAAATAAGGTTCAATTTAAACCATAAAGGGTGCGAGAAGAAAGAATTAATCGTAATAATTAATTCCTTCATCATCTTTCTTTAATGACGTAAAGAAATTTCTTTGCTAAACATACACATATACGAGAAAAGGACCATGCAAGGAGGTGCTTAGTGGTTTAACAATCGAGGTATTGTGACGGTAATCTAAAGGTTGCTTAGGTTAAGACCATCCCGAATGAGTGACACATTTTCTTCATCACGCAATTCATTAGCTAACTTTGGACACATAATTGGAGGTAATTAGCATGGTTTAGTATAACATATATACTATACATACTATACATATATAATATATGTGTTCCAATTTATGAATATAATGTATATTTTCTAATATATAAATATATATATCTATGGTCACAGGGAAGGTGGTTAAGTAAAAAAATGCACAGGGTTTCAACAAATTAATTATACTTCAAATCATTAAATTTAGAACGTTATTTAAGTCACATTGATTTGAACCAATTTTTTTTCGAAAACTGTATATACAGAACAAGGTCTAAGGTTAAAAAGTTTTGTTTGTTTGTTTGTTTGTTTTTTGGTTTTACGGCTCAAAGACTACAGTGGTCATGCTGCGCCGGGACCTACTGTTTTCCGAGGAATCCGAACCTCTTAAGGCCTAGGGAACCAAACCCCGGACTACAGTGAGCAGTGCGATCTTTATGAGATCTCTGAGTAAGCGTTCTTTTTGCACTGCTGGGAGTCGAACCCGGATTAGCCGCGCAATAGGAGAACGCGTTACCACACTGCGCCACCGCAGGGCGGTGAAAAAGTGCTGCTCTGAAAAAATGCAATCTTATATTTAACAAGTTATTCCCTGTGATCACACACACAGATATGTTCCAGTATAAATATTCTGTCTGTCTATCTATCTATCTATCTATCTATCTATCTATCTATCTATCTATCTATCTATCTATCTATCTATCTATCTATCTATCTATCTATCTATCTATCTATCTATCTATCTATCTATCTATCTATCTATCTATCTATCTATCTATCTATCTATCTATCTATCTATCTATCTATCTATCTATCTATCTATCTATCTATCTATCTATCTATCTATCTATCTATCTATCTATCTATCTATCTATCTATCTATCTATCTATCTATCTATCTATCTATCTATCTATCTATCTATCTATCTATCTATCTATCTATCTATCTATCTATCTCTATCTCTATCTATCTATCTATCTATCTATCTATCTATCATTCTTCATTCATTCATCTATCTATCTATCTATCTATCTATCTATATCTATCTATCTATCTATCTATCTATCTATCTATCATCTATCTATCTATCTATCTATCTAATCACCATTCATTCATTCATTCATTCATCTATCTATCTATCTATCTATCTATCTATCTATCTATCTATCTATCTATCTATCTATCTATCTATCTATCTATCTATTTTAGTAGGTTTAGCTCAATCGAGGTTTTGGCAACTATTTTTAGTAATGGATACAATTAAAATTAATTATGGTTCAACGTTAATTTAAGCTCACGTAGATTATCAGTAATTATTCACGTGATCTGAATCATCAATCCTGCTTGCTCAAACGTAAACCCAAACATACAGAAATTCGCGGGAAATACATTAATTCAAAGGTTACATTGAAACTTCACAGAATATATTATCGTTGTGAGTTATTAAATATGCGCTATCCATTGAAGTGTGCTTTTAGAACAATGGAATGGTAATAAACCTCATTAATTAAAGATCGTTTTAGTTATATGCGAACGTTTAAATATTACTTAAGCACATTTCTGGCCCTTTTATACTCCCCCTCCCCCTTGTAAGAAAAAATAAGCAAATGCCTGACCCACCTCCTTTACGCTTACATAATATTTTGGTTCTCTAATTTTTTAGTACAAGTTTTTGAAATAAGGATGCAATGTGTTAAAACAAATTATAATACTTACTTACGTTTATTCTAACTTTGAGCACTTTCCTATAAGCTTATTATAATATTAAACGCTTATTTATACACAGATATATAAGAGGGTGATTACAATAAATTATCGCATTTAAAACAAATTTAATATGTTGTTAGTGGCTAGTTTGGTGGCCATATGATAAATCATCAATATCATAACAGTACATCAGCTAGTAACAGCATATCAAAACTTTTTAAACTGCAATAATTTTCTATTATTACTCTCTATATACAGTGTGTCCCAAAAGGTTGTAGACCAATTTTAGGTGCTGATCCGACAGACCAGTGCCGTACTTAAGGGCTGGCATGGAAGGGCGTAAAATCGCCTGAAATAATTTATAAGAGGGAATATGTCTATTTCTAAGGGGCGCAATCTGAATGGTCCTAGCAAGGGCCCAATCTGAAAGGTCCCACCAGGGGCGCAAGATATCTACGGAGCTGCGCCAGATAAATACGAACAAATTTTACATAGGAAATAAGTATCGCAAATGCGACAGTACTATATGACAGCGATATAACGACATTGGAGCCTGTTGAACTTTAACTGTCTCATTTTGTGACTGGTTCGTTTAATTATCTTATTTCTATTTATGAGTGTAAACATCCTCCTCCTCCTCTTCTCCTTTCTACTCTCGTTCAACCTCCATCAACAGCTTCCGTTGGGAGCAGCGTACGAATTACGTCCTGCCTGAGAATACAGCGCTGCCTTTTGCGGACACCCTTCTTAAAAACTTACCTGCAAAACTTATGAGTGTCAACAGTACGAAAGTTTATTTAATTATGAACGATTTTAATTCAATGCTGTCTCCATGGTAACCAGGCAGGAATTTTGAACAGATGTTATAATTCATTCTCTATAATTCATTATAAAACAAACTTATACATAGTTGCCACTTATAAATAGAAATACGATATAATGAAAACTTCCAATCATAAAATAAGATAATGAAAATACCACGATGTCATATCTTATGTCTCTGTCATACCGTACAGTCGTATTTGCGACACTCACTGCCTATGTAAAATTTGTGCACATGTTGTCTGGCGAATCTAACCCTAAAATCTATCTACCACCTTTTGGCACTCTCATGGCACCCCATGTTGTCATTTGGTCCATGTTGTCTCATTTGGCACCCCATGTTGTCTGGCGAATCTAACCCTAAATTCTATCTACCACCTTTGGGCACCCTCTATATAAATTTCTATGCTGTGATGCACAAACTCAAGATTATTTACAAGTTCGTTGCATAATTTATTATAAATTATCATTAAAAACCATTACATTATTAAACTGTAAGGGATAATAATAATATAATATTTTATTATAAAATTGTTGGTATATTTTTATTATGAATATTTTCTTACGTTGTAAGTAAATAGTGTATAATAAATAAGAAGTGGATTCGATAAAATATATTTATTAAAATAACACTTACATTATAAAAGTGTCAGAGGGCCACGGGGAGTCTAGGAGGAGGAGGAGGTGTGCCTCGAGCCGAAAAATGTTGTGAGCTACTGGTTTAAATAATTTAAAACTTACTGGGATTTCGTCTGTATTTAATATTTTGTATCTTCTACTTTCAGTGTCGTATATTCAAATATTGCAGTTGTGCCAGGGCGGTTGTTATTTTGTGGTTATATGCTAGTTCCATTATTTTCTGTCTTATGTAAGCATGGCTCAAACCCTTCTCCCTGTTGTTAGGAGAAATAAGCAAATCTCAAACCCTCCCGCAAAGACGCGTACGTAATACTTGAACGGCCCTATTTAAATCTAATATAATTTGCTCGATGAAAGGGTAATTCGACCGCGTCGAGAATACATAAATATAATAATGTCACATACCGAAAGAAGCTGACTACAGCTGATTTAAGGAGAACTCTGTAGTAAATTAGGAATATTGATAAAAGTTATAGAAATTTTGTGAAAGGAGTAGATAATTACTAAGTTAAACCAGGTTTTTAAACAAAATTAGTTTTTATACCTATTTTAATATAATTTTATTTAGTATTTTTATTTTATAAAGTATTTTTTTAATTACTTCCTCTTGTGACTTGCGACTCGATCTTTGCAATAAATACTTAAATTCTATTCTAAAGTTAAAATTTTCATAATTGGTTTCCAATAGTTGGAATTCAAATAATGCAGGCAGGTATTGTATAATAAATACGAACAGATACTAGAGGTAAATAAATTTTGTTGTGCATTTCAGGAACATAGCACGTGAAAAAAAACTGTTTAATTGTATTAATATTGATCAAATTATGATACCTTAACAAATTAAAAATATATTGTAAATGTATATTTTATAATCAATAGGTACATATTTTACATATGTATATATTGGTTGTAAAATATTTTGTTACATTAAATTTTTGTTTTTTTTCGAAGTACCATAATTTAATCAGTATCGATGCTGTCGCTAATATAACAGTTTTAAGTCACAATTAATTAATTAATTAATTCATTCATTCATTCATACAATACTATTTGGCCCGTGAGGGCCCAGGTAGGGGTATACAATAGAGACTTAAGATGTTGCATATTATCGGATGTTATTAACAAATGCATTGATATTAATTGAAGAAACACATTTTGAGTTAAGCTTATTCCAATTGTCAATCGTTTGAGCAAAAAAAAAAAAAAATAAATTTATGAGTATTGCTGTGTGCGGTAAATAATTATAATTTGAAAGAGTGATCAATACGAGAAGAAATATAGTCGGCAGGTCTCACGTATTGTAAGAAATTACATTTATAGTGATTATAAAGAATTTTTATATAAAAGAGTAAGACGCAGGTGTTTACGGTGAAGGGAAAGCGGGATTAGGTTTAAAGAAGTTTTAAGAGATGTTACCGAGACATTAGGAGACCAGTTATTCAATATGAAACGTGCAGGCAGACTTTGAACAAATTCTAAGCGGTTGCTGTTGAGGTCTGTAAAGGGATCCCAGATTTCTGAAGTATAATTTAATATTGAGAAAATGTAAGTTTTGTAACAATAATCTGATGGATTTAGTGGAATGTTTTAATTGTCCCTGTAGATAAAAAATAATTTTGATTCAGCTTGATTAACAATTCCATCGGAGACCAGAAGTAAATGTTATCCCTAGGTATCTGAAATGTTTCACTTCTTGAATTGTAGTGGATTGGATTTTATAGGAAAAGGATAAAGGATTAGTTTTCATATGAATAGATAAAAGAACGGTCTTAGATGAGTTTAATAGTATGGATCACTGGGTGCACCATTCAGAAATTAGATCAAGGTTAGATTATAAATGCCAGTGATCATTTAATGAGGATATTTGATTATAAATTACGCAATTGTCTGAAAATAGCCGAATTGGAACAGAAATAGATGAAGCACTGTTATTAATAAAAATAAGTACAAGAAGGGGAGATAAAACTGCACCGCGAGGAGTGACTGAATATATATATATAAGAACTCAGAATTAGTATTGAATATGTGCACATAATTCTTTCGACCTTTAGAAAAACTTCAATCCTTGACAAGAGTTGTATATCAAGGTCAATTAAATGAAGCTTATAGATTAATTTGGAATGAAGTACTTTGTCGAACACTTTCGAGAAATCGATAAAAATTATATCTGTTTGGGCATTATTGTCAATGGATTAGGGCAAATCTTGCATAAAGTTAAGAAGTAGGTTAATTGTTGAGTAACTCTCTCTAAATCCGTATTGAGATGGTAAAAATAAATTTCCAGACTCAAGTATAAGGCGTATCTCTTTAGTTACGATATGTTCAAAAAGTTTGCTGGAGGATGAGGTAATAGCAATAAGTCTACAGATTAATGGATTATTATGACTACCTGATTTGTAAATTAGGATGATTTTATTAATCTTCCAATCATCAGCAAGTTCAGAGGAATTGAGTGAAACATTGAATAAAACAATAAGGTACTCAGACATAGATTCTGGAAATTTTTTCAGTAAAAAAATAGAATACCATCAAGACAGGAAGCATTTATTTTAATGCGTTTAAGTAGTTTTATTAAGCCTGGTTTAGAAAAGCGAATAGGGACAGAAGTAGTTATGGAAGATATAAGTCGTAAATTAGTGGAGTGATCATCTGTTGAGAAGACTGATTAGAATGCCGAATTAAAACTTGTAGCAATTGTGAAGGGGTCAGAAATTAATTTGTTTTGGATTAGTAACGTTAATTGTTTGGAGGGTTTGAGTATTAAGAAGTTCCGAAATTTATCTGGCTTATTCTTAAGATAGTGAGGTAGAGTAGATGTGAGATAATGTAATTTCGCATTCTTATATGAACGTTTAAATTCCTAATAATCGATGAAACTTGGCTTTTAAGTTTATGTTGGATGGTCTATTTTTAAATTTGGTGGAGAGTCTTCGAACTTTGCGTTTAAAATGAACAATATATCTGGTAATCCAAAGTTTACTAGAATAATTAGTTCTAATTTTTTTAGAAATAGTAAGAAGGATTGAGTTAATGATAGTTTTAAAGGAGTTCCATAATAGCTGTATATTATTTGAATTTGCTTGAACTAGAAAATCGGGGAGAGAGGTATCGGGAACTTTTTGGACACGAGAAAAATCAGTTTTAGCAAAGTTATATCTTTTTGGTAGGTAACATGTAGTGGTGGAATGAGTAATTAAAAGATCAAGGAAGGGAATATCATGGTCTGATAAACCTTGAAAAATAGTTAGATTTTCAGAAATAAGTGAACTGGAAGAGATAATTAAATCAAGAACGTTGGAGGAAGAATTGTTAGTTCTAGTAGGTATATTAACATGTTGAGTTAAATTATAAGTAAAAAGTAAATTAATAAGGTAGTTATTAATTGTCAAGTTACCATGATTAGAGGAAATGGGGTCTCAAGAAATCCCTGGAAGGTTAAAATCACCAGCTATGATGATATGATAAGAGAAGAATAAGAGTCTATGATATTTGAGAGTTCAATAGAAGAGTTTAATGGAGAATTAGCAGGGAAATATACAGAGAAAATCAAAAATGGTTTAAGATTGACAGGTCTCTATTCAATGGCAATAATTTCAATATTGGCATGAAGTTCTAATAAAGATGTATTACAGTAAGTATTTTTGATCAATAACGCCACGCCCCCTCCTCAAATGAGTCTGTCATGTCTATAAAAAACATAATTAGGAATAGAAATGTGAGAATCGTCAATTCTAGGATGGAGCCAAGTTTCACTAACTGCAATAATATCTGGGTCAGTTGATAAGATAAAGGTGTTTAAGTAATCTAATTTGTTCAAAATACCGTGAATGTTAATGGAGCAAATGGATGGGTTATTTTTAAGCAAATAATTTTTTTATTATGGATGTGTTTCTGTCGAGATTTTTCTATGGGGCGTTTTCCAAAAAACTAATCAGTGAGTTGGAAGTGGGGTTAAGGGAATATTTAGTACCGTTAATTAGAATAGTACGATAAGTTAGTTTAGTGCGTTGGCCTTCGTCACGATGGACTTGGGATAATTACCAAAGTTTTTGCCTTATGTGTCTAGTTTCCGGAGAAAAGTCTTCTTGGATTGAAAATTTGGACCCTTTTAATTTGACGGCGTTATGCAAAATAGAATCTTTTAATTTGTAGGCAGAAAAGTTAACCATGATTCTACGAAATTTTAGGTTGGGTCTCCGTCCCAGCCAATGGCATCTCTCAATATCTGTTGGTGAGACTGAGACGCCCAATTGATTTATGCACAGGTCTGAAATTAAGGTCTTGGGAGATTCTGAAAATGTGCTTGACTCAAAACCATAAAATATTAAATTATTTCTCCGTGACCTATCTTCTACGTTCACAATACGATTTAACAGATCTTGATTGGAGGAAAGTGAATCATTAATATATGAGAGAAATTTATTTTCAATCTCCACAACTCTTTCTGTGAAAGAGTGTAATTTATCCAATCTGGAGTCTAATCCATCCACCTTGGCAGAGAGGGTCTCCATTCAGTTAAGAACAAAATCTTGTCCGGAATTTAGGGCAGTAACTTGTTTTAAAATATCTGGTTGCAAGGAATGAATGGCGGTAAGGGAAGGCTGTGGACCACTGGCGGTAGAAGGATCAGTTACTGGAAGAATATCGTTAGTAGGAGTATTGGATGACTGGGAACGTAAGCGTGTAGTAGGAGGAGATCGAGGAACATTGGGGCCAGGATTAGATTCAATGTCACCATATAAACGTAATAAAAATAAAGTATTAATTGGTTTTACACAATGATTAAACCTTAAAAAATAACACAAAATATTAAGGTAATAAATTAAAGGATAAACATGCATTGCAAAAATTCGAACGGGTCTGGACAAACGGCTAGTAAAAATGAATTTAAACAGAAAAATAAATATAAGAAATAAGTTACCTGTAATAAGTAAAGAAGAATCATGATTATCGCATTCACCGTAAAAACGCCTGTCTGTCTGAACACGTCAGACTGCAAGTAGTAACTGGTTATATGCAGATTTAGGAGGTTCCAGAAGGTGCCAGAAGCATCTAGTGATACAAAGATGAGTGTAGGAAACGTCAGCAGAGAGAAAGCCAATCGGCATAGGGCACGTAGTGAATACGTGAAAGCAGTGAATACGGTTGCACGGTATTTTCCCGAAAATTGGTGACGCAGGAAATTTAATTCCAGAAAGTTCAACAGAAATACATGAGGGAAGCGAAGTTGTTGAAACGAAAATAAACATGCTCGTCGGCACCCATAATCAGAAACAAGCCGGCCTTCTGAACAACCAAGGCTGGCAAACATCGCCCCTTGGCAAACATCAGATGAAAGCACGCAAACAACCTGTATTAAATAAAGAAGAATCATGATTATCGCATTCGCCGTAAAAACGCCTGTCAGTCCGAATCCATAAACGAAAATGCACACACAAAAGTCCAGTGTCATAATCACAGTCCGTTAATTTTAATTATAATCCGTGAGTTCCATCACAGTCCATGAATTCAAATCAAAGTCCGTGAGATCTCCTGTAGTCTGTTAATTCGAATCACAGTCCATGAGGTCTATCACAGTCACTTACTTCGAATGGAGTCTTTGAAGGCACCCCCCCACCTCAACTTTTAGTCTATTAATTTGAATCACAATCCGCTACTTCGAATCACAGTCCGCGTGGTCTACCACAGTCACTTACTTCGAATGGAGTCTTTAAAGCCACCACCCCCCTCAACTTTTAGTATATTAATTTGAATCACAATCCGCTACTTCGAATCAAGTCCACGAGTTCCATGCAATCCGTTAATTTGAA
>QLNU02003225.1:100353572-100364394 GCA_006491805.2 Dysdera silvatica | reverse complement strand
AAGAAATGTTTTCTTGCCCATAGTTTGTCCCTCAGATGAAATCTGATTTTGTGAAAAGGGGAAAAATTCTGCCTTTAAACTCACTCTACACAAATTGAGGGAAAAATTTATCCTACCGTTGTTC
The DNA here is from genome assembly GCA_006491805.2 of Dysdera silvatica. Classification (NCBI taxonomy): domain Eukaryota; kingdom Metazoa; phylum Arthropoda; class Arachnida; order Araneae; family Dysderidae; genus Dysdera; species Dysdera silvatica. Next base: position 100,364,270 of record QLNU02003225.1, on the reverse strand, counting down.
ACTTTAAAAGATTCTCTCTCGCAATAAAAACATTTTTTGTATGTAATTTGTAGATTTTGAATGTAAGCAAAAAATTGCTTTATTTTCCCCTGATTATTATAATCAGTTTTGACTTTATTATAAGGATTGATAAACGAAATATTACACAAGCGAATAAAAACGCGGAAATCAAATAAAGTTTCCAAATTATCAATGAAGTGTTGCTCAAAACACAACAGTGGAACTTCCAATTCAATACTACGGATTCGATTCTTAAAAAATTATGTTGCCTAACCATATTTAATTGTCGGATTTTTCGAGAAAATTCCCTTAAAAAATTTTGACTTTTAGATAGCTACGTTCGGAAGAGAATCACGGTATTTCACCAAATTGTGAAAATTTTGTCCTAAGCTATTCGCAATACTTTCCTTTGGTCTGATCAGAAAACATATCCTACAGTAATGCATATCCTATCCGAAAGATTATGAAAAAGATGAGATACAACTGAAACTATGTGAGAGATAAAAAGACAGAGCTCTTGGGTTTTTCCTTTCGTGTCACGGGGAAGAGAAATGTGACAAAACGAGGAAGAAGAACAAGAATTTTGACATATGTTATTCGCCAGAGAGATCCTGGAGCAAAATATCCTATCTTTTTGGTTTTCCGTAGGAAAATAATGTCTATGTGATATTACTGTAAGATATAGAAAATTAACATTATGAAGGAAATTAAATGTAAAAGCCTTATTGTCTCCACTGTTTGCTAGAAGAATAGTAGATAATTATTAAACTTAGATGATTAAAGGTACAGTGCAACAAAGTTTTATCTTCACCCCCTTCATTCTACTACACATCATGATGTTTAAAAAAGTACAATGTCCACACTTTTTCAATAAGCACGCCTTAAGATCAAAAAATTAATTTTATACCTTTTAATTCGAGTAGGTTTAGGACAAAATTCTTTTTTTAATTTCACAAACAATTTCGTAAAACACATTATCTTCTTTCAATGATATATAGATTTGACTTTAAAAGAACAGACCTTATGCATGACTTGATTTCGTTTGGCCTCAATGATGTATTTTAAACTATGGTGTGTTAGAATCTAGAAATTCATTGACGTCCTCTTATCATTAATGATTAAAGCGAATGCTTGACGGAGAACATTAGCATAAGAATAAATTCAAAATATAAGGAATAAATACTAACTGAGGACATAAGTCGTACAAGCAAAGGAGATTAGCAAAAAAAAGGACAAAGAATATGAGCAAAAAAAGGACAAAGAATATGAGCAAAACGGACAAAGAATATGAGCAAAAAGAACCAAGAAAACGGCTAATAAAGGCCAAAAATATGTGTAGCATATAATAAGGATATAATTAATAAAGACTAATTAAGAACATAATGGGTAAGAACTCATTAAATCATGGTTAAAGAGAACTAAATAAGAATATGATTAACCCTTTAACTTGAAGATCGACCGCTTTGTATAGCATCCTTAAGATTTTTTCTGAGTGTTTGAAAATCATAAATTCAGTTCAGGGCCGCGCCAAGAGGGCCATTTTTGAAGGAGCAGTAAATTAGGTCTCGCAGGTCGGCCGAAACTACCCTTGGTGCGGCCGTGAATGTATGAATTTAAAACGGTAATAAAACATCTTAAACATGATCTACCAAGCGGTCGATTCGCAGGTTAAAGGGTTAAGAAAAACTAAATAAGAATACGATTAATAAAAACTAAATAAGAATATGATTAATGAGAAATAAATAAGGTTATGAACACTAAGAATTAAAAACTAAGCAGAAAAGCTAAACATAGAAAGAGAATAAAAATAGGAGAGCAATGATTCAGGTAAGGATATAGATAGGCACACAGGAAACAAACTGGGAGTAAGTAAATTATTTTAAGACAGGAAAATAAGGTTTTGCATCTAATGTTAGTTTTTACTCATACCCATTTATGTTACAGTATCAGTGGCAAATTCCCCAGGCTCCCAAGGCTATCTCCGAAGCCCAAAAAGTGCAAACGGCAAACGCCGGCGCTTATGTGATAAACGAAAATCGACGTCAAATAAAAGTTAATAAGGAAAATATATGTGAAATAAAAATTCCGGAAGCAACTGGAAAATACGTAAAGCCACCGGGACGTTTTAGATCTTTTTTTTGTGACGACATAATATGACTAGTTTTGAAACTCACATTATTAACTAAAACTAGAGCTTTTATAGAAGAAAGGGAAGTTGTTGCGCTGAAGAAAAAAGGACATTTCACTGTTCGCACGAAAATTCTTTAAAGCATTTCTGTACCAACGAAGTGATGCTTCTTTCCTTAAGGGTCACCTCCGGCAATGACTATCTTTTTTTTTTCATATATAATAGTTCTAGTTGGAGCTAATAACATAAGTGTCATAAATGATTAATTGTATTAAATCCCCACAAAAAAAAAATCAAAAAGCATGCCCTAGTGGCTTTCTGTGTTGACAAGTCTGGCAATTGTATTAAACAAGCGAAGAGTAATAATATTCTATAAAACCTTAATTGAATGACGGAAAGGAAGAAAAATGGAGGGGTTTTAAAGAGCTGCAATAAGTTAATTACAATTACTTATTAAAATTTTCCTAAATTGTAATTATCCTCTAAATTTTTCATTAATTGGAAACAATGGGTTATCGTCGAGCCCTTTCTTTATTTAAAGGCAACTTATTTCACTAGAATACGATGAACAAGATTGCCATTATTTGCTTTGTGTACAGTGGTCAAAAAAAATAAGTGGTCAAAATAAAATCCGATCATACGACTTTTCTTGAGAACTATTGAAAGTAGAACAAAAATTCCAACGCCACTTTATCTAGAATGACTAATTCTATAAAAATATGGTAATAAAAAAATATTTGGAGGGCCGTCTTCATATTTAATTTAACGTCAACTTTAAAATTCTCACTAGCAATACCTACTTTTTAACTGATTTTAAATTTTATACATAAAATTATATGAATATTCCAAATTTTATAACTTCTGAATGAATGGTTGCTGAGCTATAAATATTTGAATTTCGCATCTCCTAATGTTAAATTTACTATCCACTTTTTAAGCGATATCTTTTGAAATAAGTAACGAATGATTCTAATTATTTTTGCACGTCATAGAGCTCAATTATCCAAAGGGATTTTGTATTAACTTTCTGATTGGTCAAAGTTATAAATATTAATTATTAATTCTGAAATTAATATTTCAAACAAATGTGAATTGAAAGAGGGGTAATATTTTACGCCATTCGATTCAGCTGCAGCAAAAACATAAATATGCAAAATTGGAGTTTAATTACATTAATAATTTCCAAGTTATTAAAGGTTCTTTAAAAAATTAACAATTAGTGGGCTGTCTCCACATACAAAATGTTTTGACTGAAGTGACTTTTTTTTTAAAGAATGGCCATGCATTTATTTAATTTATGCGAAAATTTTAAAGAAATCTTCATTGTTTAAGTTTAGTTACGAAAAAAATTATCTGGAATATATAAGCAAGAAAGTAATAAGCTTATAAACGTAGCATCATTTGCATATATATATATTTATGATGTTACAAGTTTACTTAAAATTAGTTGTAGTTCTTGAAACGCTAAAACCATAATTTGATGATTTAAACTACCTATAGTTAAATAACATTGAAATAAAAATGAAAACAACACATTTTGTAAAGACATAACGCCAAATAGCAAGAACTTTTAGTATATTAATAGTTTTAAAACTACAGTTAAACATTTTCAGTTTATCTTGTATAAGACTGAGGAATTTTAAAAAAAAATAGGACTTGCTAGTCAGAAAAATTTACTATTTATGCAATTCAACAAATAATGGTAACTCAACAAAATTCAATTAACGGAAACCAAGCCTGAAAAATGAAAACACTACAATATGAAATATATCGATAGTCTCCCAACAAGCATCATCGATTATCTTTGTTATTTATTACCCAAATTCCATGAAATTTGAAATTTAGCATAAATTGGTTACAGAGAAGTTTTCTATGAAATAAAAAAGTGGGTGTTGCCAATAAAAATTTTAAAGTTGACGTTAAATTAAATATGAAGACGGCCCCCAAATATTTTTCATTACCATATTTTTATAGAATTAGCCATTGTAGATAAAGTGGCGTTGAAATTTTTGTTTAACGTTCAATATTTCTCGGGAAAGTCGAGTGGTCGGATTTTTTTTTTTGACCACTGTACTAAGCGGTCGTTTTCGAGCCTTGAAAGATAATTAGAAAATACTTCATGGCTTAATTATTACTAATGAATTTTAATAATGAGCGGTATTCAAACATAAAATTCAAATCGAAAAACCTATGAAGAAATGTTCGTAGAATCAGGACTGATAAACCCTTACGAAATTTACAATTTTACAGAATGGATTTCTCAATTTGAACCAGATGGCATTCTGGCAAATAGGTGTTGCTGAACAAATATTGCTTCGAAGTTCGCTTTCTGTATGTTTCCTGAAAAATAAATCCACGCAGAAATCGAATTAAAAGTTATGTATGCGATAAAAATAACGGTAGTAATACGTATGGACGCCCATATGGGGGCAGAGAGGGGATTTAAAAATACCCCTACCCATTTAAAAATTTTATTTGCTCGAACCTGCTATGCATTTATTTTCAAAAGTTTTACAGTCACATTTTAAAATAAGGTACTTTTTAGCTCATTACTAATTGTCAAGCAGTATCAATTATTTTTGTAGCATTTTAGTATCTTGTACATTCACTAAAATTTTTGACAGCTTTGAGAAGGAGGTAATAATTTTTCTCAGCCCCCCCCCCCCCCTTGAAGTACTCGTTAATTTTTCTCAGGATCCTCTTGAAACTATTCGTGTATATATACAGGGTGTATACAAAATGGCGGAAAAAGTTCACTACACGATTCCTTGTGAAAAAAGGAATAAAAAATGTCCAGTACAATTTTTGCGTAAAATCAATATTTAATAAGTTATTTCAAATCATAGTTAAACCAATAACAAGGCAAAGCCAGCCCATTTAACATCGCTTTAATGCAATTACATATGCGTTCGCGAATGTACGCCCCTTGCCACGAAGAGAGATAGGAAGCGAAGATTTCACTGGTTTTTAAAAACTTGCTAATGGTCACGTGTTACTTGAATTTCAGAATATTGAAACTCACACCCACGTTACGTCATAATCAACAGTAAACACCACATTTGGTGATTTCTCGTGCCAAATCAATCATACCACTGACGGGAAGTATACGGATCGGAATGGGCTGTTTGCCACTAGGTTCAACCTTTTTTCTTCTTTGTTGTGGGGAAAATATTAAAATTAATAGTATTTTTCTCCATAGCGTCATTCCGTAGCGTGCCAGTCTGGCAGGCTTGCAATATATTTGCTAACAACGGTATAGTAAAGTGAACTCTAGACCCGCGCCACGACCCCATGGAACGCATAATTCGCCGCTGACAGCGACGAGGCCATATTACAATATTTTAAACAGAACTAAAATTGAAAGTCATTTTGTTTACTAAGTTCGTTGGCAGTACCGAGTTGTTAATGACCTCCCCCCCACCCATCCCATTTGGAGTAAGTTCATGCTGCTTCTGAGTTTGCCATAGGCTATTTCCTTCCATTTGGAAACTGATGATCGCTATTTCATTTTTTAAAGAAAATTTCATATGATTAATTTTTGCCTCATTAATTGTAAAATAATAGATATTTTTTTTTTTCTCAAAGTACTTACTATAAGTTTTGTGGAAAATAAACGATGACGAACTGGGGCCTTTGCCTCGCGGGCTTTTTTCTACTGCGGAGATCATCAATACGCCACTGCTATTATGCGATATACGATTACAAAAGCAATCGCATTATATGCCGGGGAAGGGGCAGATGGCCTCAAAAATGGCTATTCCCTTTCTTTATTGCCCTACTTCAGCTCACTTTCCATAAAAGACTTACCCCCCCCCTCCCATGATAGCGGCTATGGGATTTTTCAAGTATTACGTAAGCAATATTTTGGCCATTTTAAACCTCCTCCTCCTGGTAAACAAAAATTAACATTGGCTAGCATAGGAAAATAAGAACAAAAGCCAAACTCTCCCCCAAAGCTGCTTACGTAATATTAGAACACCCCCTATGCCAAATGATACATTTATTATAAAGTTACCCGATCCAGAAAAAGATTGGTATTCCATTGGCTTTCTTTGGAGATGAAAAAACCTTCACTAGATTGCCATACTTCGGAATTACAATGACGTATTTGGACACTCAACTAAATTTTCGGGTTTGAAGTTAACGAATAAAATTAAATACACCCTGGTATTATACGCTACGTATGTGACGATGTGTGGAACCGGCCGGGCCAGTAACCTAGTGTCCTACCCCGCCTTCAAGTGGTGCAGGCTGGGCTTTCTATCCAAGAGGCAAATTAATATTTGCTGCACGGATGGAAAGGCGGAAGGGGAGGGCTAATTCACCAACCCGTCTAGCCAGCGTGGTGAAATGATGGCTAATTCCTCCAATATGCTAATACACCAAAAACCATGGCCCCTAGTCTCCAGGTGCTGGAGTGCTCCTGATCAAGGCAGCGGTCAGTGTGGCATGAAAGCAGGGGGTGCTAAGAATCACTGGAATGGCCCAGGCTGCCGTTTGTTATTGACCTTGGCTACGTTTAATGGACGATCCCTTGCTTCTGAAGCAAAACTTCAGGAATTGGAAGAGGAACTAGACAAGATCAAATGGGACATTGTAGGACTCAGTGAAATTAGAAGAAAAGGTGAAGAGTTGGTGGAACTGAAAAGCGGACATTTGTTTTACTATAGAGGAACGGAAACTGGAAGAACAAGTGGTGTTGGCTTCTTAATCAACAAAAGAATTAAAGACTGTCTTCTGGAAGTTGAAAGTACATCAGATCGAGCAGCGAGGCTTGTTGTTCAACTAACCCAGCGATACCAACTTCAAATAGTACAGGTATATGCACCAACATCAAGCCATACCGACGAAGAGGTTGAAGAATTTTATGAAGAAATCAAAGAGTTACACACCAAAGGGAAACAACATATCAAGCTCATCATGGGGGATTTCAATGCAAGAATTGGACAACAGGAACAAGGAGAGACATCGGTTGGTAAATACGGATATGGGGAAAGGAATGAACGTGGCGATCAACTCATCGAATTTGCAGAAGCTGAAAACCTTAGCATCATGAATTCATTTTTTAAGAAGAAACCGCAAAGAAAATGGACATGGAAACACCCAAATGGGGGAACTAGTGAAATTGACTATATCCTGGCAAACAAGAAATCAATTATTGAAGATTGCAGCGTACTGAACAGATTTAATACTGGAAGTGATCATCGAATGGTGAGATGTAAAGTGCACTTAAATACTAAATTAGAACGACAGAAGCTCATTAGGAAACAAGTAAGTAAGAGGGTGGATCTAATGAAACTGAAAGTAAATACCGAGGCATTCAAGTTGGAATTAAAAAATCGCTTTTCTGCACTGGAAGGACTTATTGATGAAAGTGATATCTCAGAAGCAAATGAAAACATTGTTAAGACAATAGTTGAAACTGCTGGGGAAATTGGTGGTGTAACCTGTAAAAAGCACAATAGCAAATTATCTGAGAAGACGAAACAGCTCATGAAAAGGCGAAGAGATATGAAGGTGGACAATCGAAATACCAGTTCCAGGATTGAGTACATAGAACTTTGTAAAACTCTGCGCAAAAGCATGAAAGAAGACATAAGAAAATTCAACTGTGAGCTAGTAAGGAAAGCCATTGAAAATAACAAGAGCCTTAGGGTTGTTAAAGGAAGTTTATCTGTTGGGAAGAAACACATCATTGCATTAAAAGGAGAGGATGGCACCGTAACAAGAAATAGGGAAGAAATACTTAGAAGAGTTGAAGAATTCTACAAAAAACTATATGAAAGTAACAGTGGATTAAACGAAGACACTGAAATAGTCGAAGGAACAGCTCCTAAAATCTTAAAAGAAGAAGTTTCATTTGCAATAAAAAATATGAAGAAAGGAAGAGCCCCTGGTGATGATGGTATTACATTAGATATCCTAAAAGAAGCTGGAGAATATGTAGAAGACATACTTGCAAAATTCTTTACCAAATGTCTTAACAGCGGTAACATACCAAACCAATGGGATTCTGCAACAGTAATTCTTTTGCATAAAAAAGGTGATAAAGAGGATTTAAAAAATTACCGACCAATTAGCTTGTTACCTGCTATTTATAAAATCTTCACAAAAGTGCTAACACATCGCCTGCAGAAAAAATTAGATGCAGCTCAACCAAGAGAACAAGCTGGATTTCGAAGTGGATTCAGTACAGTGGACCATATTCAAGTATTAAGAGAATTAATTGAAAGAACACATGAATATGAACTTCCATTGTGTGTTGCATTTATTGACTATGAGAAGGCCTTTGACTCTATTAAAACATCAGCAGTCATCAACTCTTTAAGATCAACAGACATTGAGGATGTGTACATTGACATGGTGAAACGTGTGTATAAAAATGCAAGTGCAAAATTTCGGTTACATAAAGATACCAAAACTATCAAAATTGGTAAAGGTGTGAGGCAGGGAGATACCATTTCTCCAAAACTTTTTACTTCAGCTTTACAGATGATTTTTCAGCAGATAAATTGGAATAACAAGGGAATAAAAATAAATGGTGAATATTTAAATCATTTGCGGTTTGCTGATGACATTGTTATTTTTTCAACGAACCCATCAGAACTCCAAGACATGGTACAGGAGCTCTCAACTAGAAGTAAAGAAGTTGGACTCAAGATGAACCTACAAAAAACTAAGATCATGTTCAATAATTTCGTAGAGGAAACAAAAATACAAGTTGACAACATTGAGCTAGAAATTGCTGATTCATATATTTACCTTGGCCAGCTGATTTCAATGGATGGCAACATTATGAAAGAACTCAACAGACGTATTAAACTTGGCTGGAGTGCATTTGGAAGAAACAGTTTTATCCTGAAGGGGAAATTCAAGCATTACAAGTAAAGGCTGAAATGGCGATGGGCTGGGCATATTGCAAGAAGAACTGATCAACGATGGACAACAGAAATTCTGAACTGGATTCCAAGAGACCACCGAAGACCTAGAAAACGTCCTCAAACTAGATGGGTGGATGAAATAAGAAAACAGGTTGGGGTGACGTGGAAGCGAATTGCTCAGGATAGACTTGTGTGGAAAGCATTTGGAGAGACCTTCATCCAGCAGTGGATAGATAATGGTTGAATATGATGATGATGATATATATATATATATATAGTAATATAAATATAATTGCTAGAACATAATTACGATAGTCGGGAAAAAATACAAACACACAATTAGATAAATGGCCGTAATGCATAACGAGATGCTATCTTTAGTAACGAAATTTTCCGTTTCCCTTCCTAGCATAAAACTAATAATTTATGTTTGGACATCTTTTAAAAACCAAATGCGAATACCAAACTCTGCGCTTTATATATCGCCGGAAAATTAAAAAATAAATCGCTTTTTTTAAGAGTAATTCCCAAAATGCGTTTTTGCGGTAATTACGCCTAATTACACGAGAACCCGGATTAAATAAATTTATTTTCCAAAAGTGACATTTGCCTCCACAATGAGAGAAAAGTTTTTTTTTCTTTTGGAAGTCCACAATTAAATGCTTAATCGACTTTTTATTCCCCAATCATCCTGACATTAATTTCGGTAGAAGTGCATTTTTTAAGCCTACATAGTTATTTTATTTCTTCCTTTGCGAAAATAAACTTTTTGTCGGAGTCTTCGAAACATCGTGGTTTTCCTCTTAGTTTGTTGCAGATCAAAATTCACATTTGCCGCTCAAGTCAAGCGAACCTATTTATAGTGGGGTAAGCCAGGGTTGGGTATATATTCCATCAAGTACTGTTTTTATACCACAAATTTAAATACATGAAGTAGTAATGCCCTGTCACCGACCCCTCCTTTATAATTTTACTGCTTCTGTTTCTGCTTTTCAAATTTCACTGGGCATTCTATTGTTTATACGAATTTATTTGGAAAGTTTAAAACAAATTTACAAGAAGTTTAAAAGAGATTAATTACTGATGAGAAATAGAAGTTGGTTTCAATTACGTAGCAAGCGATTTCTGAAGACTTAGCTTAAATTCATATGAAGGATTAACGAGATAACTGAGATAAGAGAGTAGGTTGAAATGACGTAGATATGGCCAACTCAGAACAGATTAGTATGCAAGGAATTTAAGAATAGTCTTTTTTTAAACAATAAATTATTAAATCAAACAACAATGTCAATCAATCAACGTTTATTGGCGTAGTGATACCAACGCCGATGGTATGGCGTGATTAGATGGTGAAACGTTCGAAAGAAAATAAATATTTCTGCCTTCGGTGGGACCTGAACCCACGACCTTCCACCAAAAAATTACTAAGTGTTGAAGACATTTATGTAAATTTCAAATAAGTAAATATAGCAGAAATTCCATTGCCGACATGCAAAACATCCTTATATTAACGTTGTTTCTGATAAATAGTTATAAAATACTAAGACTCAGTATTACATTTCCTAACCAAGATTATTAGTACACGTAAGTTCCCTTGTTTCAATATTTTCGCTATTGTGTATTGTATTTTGTGCAAAATATATGTTAATACAATAAAAATTAAATGAATAAATATAGAAATGCAAAAAT
>QLNU02003225.1:100283466-100346416 GCA_006491805.2 Dysdera silvatica | reverse complement strand
GGGGTTGGAGTCGAAAAAATTGGGACTAAAATTAAATTAAATGAAGACATTACTACTGCACCAAACTCAACACCCAAGATCGGAGGTGACGAAGATCGTTTTTCTGTACTCCAAAGCAATTTAAATATTTAAGCTAACTTCATTGAATGTAAAGGAATATATGATATAGAAGTACAGGATATATGTAGAAGCGTTTGTAGGATATAGAATTATTTATAGGATAAAGAAATGTTTATAGTATATAGAAGTTTTTAACAGGTGTTGTAGGGAAGAAAGCTTTGTTATAGAATCATATTTATGAGATTTTATTACTGTTTCATGATATGTTTGTCTCTAAAATTTATGATATTACGTAAATTTTTTTATGAAAAATGTCGAAAAGGAGTCATTTTTAATATATTTTCTCTATACGTTTAAAGTATAAATTTTTTACTCATATTTTTTATTACATATTTATTTATTATTTCTTAAAAATGAAATAAAATTATAGCGATATGAAATTGATATGGAATCAGTTTATAATATGGTACAAAAATTCTTTAAAGTAAACAATAATAGAGATTGATTAATAGTAATAAATTTGTTTTAAATATGTTTTTTGTAATGATTTTAAACTTTATTATTAATCAACCATTTTCATTACAGGATAAAATTTAGTTAATAAAAGTTAACCGTCTGATATTTATAGCGTATGAAATTTATCAAATTCTACTGAAATCGGGTAAATAGATTTAATGAATCTTCTGGTATAAATACGTTTTTTTTAATACCATAGCTTCTAACATTTATAAGTTTGTAGAAAGTGTACTGATAATATTTTATAAGAACAATAGTTATAATTTTTTAAACATAATTTTTATAATTAGTTTTTTAAAAATAATTTTATTGAATTGTATCTTATCTCTTTTCATGACATTGAGTTTATTGACATGTATTACTAGAACGTAAAGTGACATACGTGAGATATTGTACTTTGATAGACGATGTTTGTTGGATCATTTCTCAGGCGTTACCATAGTTACCAGTGTTTTACAAAAATATCAATTTTGTTTAATTTTTCAATTTATTACAAAAATTTTAGCCATATTTAAAGGATTTATAGAACCCCTGTTTCTATTGTTTTTAAAATTTGTTTTCCTGGATCGATTTTTGATTCTCCACTAGATCCTAATCAGACAATAGCTTTTGCAATGATGGAAAATCGATCTCTTGAAAGAAAATTAGCGTTTAAAAACAGAGTATATAATGATTTTTACAAAGACTTATATTTTAAATAGATATCGAAGTTTATAACGTGTTCTTACTATGGTTAAATGAACCTGAAATGAATTAGTTCTTTCAGTATAGTCCTTATATAATTTTATATGATCTTCACGATGACTTAACTCCCTCGTATCTCCTAAATTTACTGTGATTATTATATGCTTAAGCATTTAAGAATAGTTTGCCTTTATATTAAGTCTTATTATTTAATGCACTTCGTTCACGGTTGCTATTGAAGCAGCAAGAAACATTTTGTTCGGAATGAAGGAACCGTTTACTTTTACTCCAGCTTAGTAATTGAAAGGAAGTGATTTCAAGTAATCTAGTCGACAAAAATCCGTAGGATGTTGCCAAACCGAGTAAATGAAACTAAGCAAAATTAGATTTTAGGAAAGGGTCTTCATCTTATTCCTAATACTTTACTTTGTCACTGACTTTAGGTTTTCAGAGACAATGAGTAAAGGACGACGAATTTTTTTCGGTACAATAAACCAAAGCAACATATATTATGTATATGAAGGTCCACAATGTATATTAAAAATGTAGTGTATAAAATGATATGCATTATATAGTGTATGTAATATAAATGTTGCATAAAACCTGAGCTCATATGCAAATGGGTGTAAGGTAAGGCAACTGACATAATATCATGGTAGAAAACAATAAATTGCGTTGGCAGGAAATCTAACTTTTTTAAACTAAAATTCCCGAAATTCTAAATAACTAATCAGGTTCCAGTATTTTACGAAATAAAAATACTTCTTCTAGCGACACAGCTTATCATATATTTATATATTCCAAATAATTAGGTTTGTAATTGTGATGAAGTTGCAAAAGTATTGAAAAGTATACTATACAACTGTTTACCACATCAAACCTTTGCTACATTTAAACAAAATTATTTTAACTTAAATAATATTTTTCATGACTTTTCAAATTAAGTGACATTTTTCATGACATTTAAAAGTAAGTGATATTTTTCATGACTTTTAAAATTAATTGTTAAAGTTATGAAAAATATCACTAAGTGATATTTTTCATAACTTTTAAAATTAAGTGTTATTTATATAAATCGAACACTACGCAGATTAAATTAAACAACAATATAAATCGAAACTGTAAATAAACTACGCCAATAAACGTTGATTTACATCGTTGCTTAATTTAAGTGTTATTTAACATGACTTTTAAAATTAAATGAGCTTTTTTCATGATTTTAAAATTAAGTGATATTTTTCATGACTTTTAAAATTAAGTGATATTTTTCATGACTTTTAAAATTAAGTGATATTTTTCATGACTTTTAAAATAATCATTTTTCATGACTTAATTTAAGTGTTATTTAACATGACTTTTAAAATTAAAGTGATGCTGATTTTTCATGATTTTAAAATTAAGTGATATTTTTCATGACTTTTAAAATTAAGTGATATTTTTCATGACTTTTAAAATTAAGTGATATTTTTCATGACTTTTAAAAGCATCATTTTCTTCCTATTGCGCCATATCCGCTAAGTGAACTTCAGTAATCACTTCCGCGATCACTCCCTTGTCCCTTGCTGCACGAAAAACTTCGTCATTTGTCGTTGCAAATGAGTCGTGCTAAGTTAACGTTGTGCTAAGATAACATTGTGCTTATGTCTCAGCTTTACCTCAATCCTTTTTTTCTACAAGCATACTAGTGTATAACATCTAATCCTTGAAAACTTTGTCGAAAACTGAAATTTACCCCCTAAAATACATCGTGTTTTTTGTCACACAGTAATCCAGATATTTCGTGTAACCAGAGATAGATCCAGATAGGGATTTTCGGGGATGTAATATACAATAGAAACCATTTATAACGAACCCGCATTTAACGAGTATCAGATATAGCGAGGAAAATATGGATTTTGTTTGGTATAATGTTTAAGTACAATACAATTTAATCGCTGTAGAAAAGAAGTCTTTTCCGGACCCCGGATTTAAAGAGCAATTTAAAAACATTAAGCAGAAAATCAAACTTTTTGTAAAAATTCGGTCGTTATATGAAGTTGGTCGTTATAATCGGAGCTCGTTATAACCGATTTTCACTGCATTTTTATGGATTCGGGAGGAGAAATTTCCCTAATTCTCCCGTCGTAGATACGTCGCTGCACGTAACTTCAGATTATCAAAAACCTCGTTAGCGTAAATTTCCCTTTTATTTAGTATTTAACGGTTTTTTTTCCCATTTTCGCTTAGCATTGGCTATATACTATCATTTGATCTTACTGTTCTAACGAGAATATACATATTATAAACGAGGGCGAATCAGAAAGTCTTTGCCCCTATTTTTTATTAGCCAAAATAAGGTACATACAGGTAATTACAAATATACGTACTATTCTACGTACCTTACACTATTTTTCCACATAGTCCCCACACCGGTTCAGACATTTGTCCCATCGCAGCACTAAATTTGAGATGCCCCTGTGGTAGAATTCGTCCGGCTGACTGTGGAACCACCGTCGGACTGCTGTCTTGGCTTCATCGTTGCACGTGAATCGCTGTCCTGCCAGGAACTTCTTCAGCGGACCGAAAACGTGGAAATCACTAGGGGCGAGGTCCGGACTGTATGGTGGGTGGTCCAGACTCTCCCAGTGAAATGACCGGAGCTTGTCGGCGGTTCTGATTGCATACAGTCCGGACCTCGCCCCCTAGTGATTTCCACGTTTTCGGTCCGCTGAAGAAGTTTCTGGCAGGACAGCAATTCACGTACAACGATGAAGCCAAGACAGCAGTCTGACGGTGGTTCCACAGTCAGCCGGACGAATTCTACCACAGGGGCATCTCAAATTTAGTGCTGCGATGGGACAAATGTCTGAACCGGTGTGGGGACTATGTGGAAAAATAGTGTAAGGTACGTATATTTGTAATTACCTGTATGTACCTTATTTTGGCTAATAAAAAATAGGGGCAAAGACTTTCTGATTCACACTCGTATTATCATATAATGTCATATTATATGATGTCTATGTTTTATGAAATCATATGTTCGCGTCTAATACTTTTGCTTTTAAAACAAGTATCACTTTTATAATAAAGGCCGTATTTGGCACAGTATGTCTCTTGATGTCATAAGATCGTAAATTATAAACAAAAATAGTTTTTTTTAAAATAACTTATGACACCTGTTTTTACCCATGGTACATCATTTTGCGGAAAACTGTAGGTTCGGGAATTGAATGTCGGTTGCTATCCTCGCATCGTAAGTAAAATCGAAAAAACACATTGAATGTTAGAGCTTAAAATAAGTCATGCGGTTATGGAATATTACAATTGTAAATAACTAACATTAAGCGAGGAGCTGAGCAGTTTGTTTAAAGTTATGGTTTGTTGTTTTATACTTATGGAGGAAAAAATTCATATACTCTTCTGTCAGTTGACAGCTGATGCCAGTCATTCGACTTTTGATGTCATTAGCTCATAAATTGCAAAAAACTGAATCAACTTATTTAAAATGCGCCATGATACTTATGTCAGGCAAAGATGTCAAATGTCCCAGCTGGAAAAATCACGTTTAGTACATCAACTTCATCGAATCAGAACTCTCGGCATCAAATCATCAATTCGGCATTAAATTTCTATTTGTAGGATAAATCGAAATAAATGGATATTGACATTGATTTAGAAGATCTGTTTAAATAATTTATGGAAATTTTATTGACTGATTGATTTAGAATTAAACGAACTGGTTAATTTGCGGAAGTTGAAAGCATCTTTGATATCCCAAAGATTTAAATTAACCGGCATATCACGATCTGATACTTGATTACGCAAAAATTATTAATTAACAGTTGACTGGCTATGATCACTCAGTCTACAACAGACAGCAAGCTTTTTAATGAATCACAAAATATTCCAGAAAATATCGGCATTTGCTAATACACTCTGCAGTTGTTAATAATTTATGCATATTAAATACGTACTTTTCAAATTCCAATTACTCAAATTTTCCATCTTAAACGAACTCATTTCCCCAAGCACAAGACTCTTGAAGCGCATCGTTTTAATCTCACTAATGTGATATTTCCAAATTCCTTGTCAAAACCTACTTACGGAAAAGCATTCTTCACGATGTAACGTTCGTAAAAGATTTGATCAGGCGAAATATTTGGAAATTCCAAAACCGTTGTTTGCAAATATTGTCAAAATTAAAGGATTAGCATATTTGGGCATACGCTGAATTAAACGTTATTAATTTATATTTCTACCGATTTCGCAAATTTTCTTCAGTTACTGTCTTCCTACTTCAAAGAATCATAATTGTTACGATTCTAGTCGACATTTGAAGGATGCAGAGTTGCGTTACATTAAATTCTGAAATGACTTTGAAGTATTCCCCGATGAACATGACGGGGGTGACTAGATTTTTGCAGTCGTCAAGTAGGAAATTTTTTTCCTACTAGGGTCCTAGCTTTTCTTATTGAGGTGGGCGTGTATTAATGTTGAAAATATTCTTGTTGAGGTTAATTAAAAAGAAAGGGTTTTTATTTCGTTATTTTTTAGTTAAATTTTTCGTCAGCTTTTAATAGGAGCCTATTGCTGGATTCAACAATAAAAATGCTACGTTTCTTTTTATTAGTGGCCTCCTGTACTGTTGCTACTTGAAATAGAAAGTAACGTAAACTTAATAAGCACAATTCATAAAATTGGCAACATGCCAGCTTCTGTCCTTTTATTTGACGTTTTCCAAATATTGTACATAATGTCACTTTCCTTATCTGGTAACAAATATTGCACATCATTTCTCTTTATATATTTGGCAACAGAATGTGTTTTTGTGTTAGGAATTCTAAAATAATAGGTTAGTTTCCCGTTTATACTATCAATATGTTCAGACGTATCGCTTTAACGAAACTGCATACTAGTTTCTCTAAACTTGTAATCGAATAAATTTATTTGCTGACGTATTAATGAATTATATTAAACTTTTAAAATTTTAATAAAACATTTAATTTAAATCCGATATCAGACGAAAATTAACACAACACGTGGTGGAACTGTAATTGATGGAGTATTTTGTCAGGAATTAGAAAATATTAATTGTAGAAATCACATATCGTAAAACCTTTTAATACTATTGAATACATTTTCAACGTTCTCATACTCAATAGCATTGAATTTTTAACGTTGAAAATGCTTTTACGGAGGTCAATTAAAAGAAAACATCATATTTTTTCTTTATGTTTTCGCAGGACATTTTCATAAAGGTAGGATGTTGTTGCCACTTTATTATGATAATATTAATAATACAATCATTTGCGTTGAAACCAATGAAAAATAATTGTTGCCACTATATTCTGGTGGAATCAATAATAGCTACATGAGGAAATGTCAATTGTGCATAATTTTTTTCTTTTTAATTTTGGTTGTCATGGTAACTCAAAAGGCACGAAATGCCAGAGGGCGTTTTTTTCACTTTTCGCTTATTTGTATCCATTTAAGTTTAGACGGGTAAACACGTTATTTTCCTATTCCGCTTAAATTTCATTGTTGTTCTTTATTTACCAATGAAAAAACTGCAAAGAAAAAATATTCAGTATTATTAAGTGCATTTTAAACTTTCTAATATTGAACAGCATTGAATTTTTTGATTAATTTTGCCTGTCTATCATGGTTCCTTGCGATTTTTCCAGTCTAGAACATGACTATACACCTCAACCATTTGTTGCATCTTGTTGACATAAATGCACCATTTTGTAGGTGCATTGCCATATCTTGACGTTTATATCTTACGTGGTGGTACCTCAGTGCATGACGTAGGGAGAGACGGCATATCCAAGTGACTAAGAAATCGCCAACAAACGGTGTTAAAAACGTAATATCGATGAACTCAAGAAAAATTATTTTTTTTTAAATCAAGAATAGATTTCGAATGGAGGAACAAGCTGTATGATTGAAGAGATCCATTGAAGCCATGTGATGTAGGAAGCATGGTGTAATCGGAAAGGGGAAAAAAATTCTTCGTTTTAAAAATAATCTGTCTTCATTGCTTCGAATTAAGCAAAAGGATGTTCTTTGCTATCTGGGCAGACTAACTACTCAATGAATCCTTAGAACTGGTTCGCAATAGTTCGTTCGCGGAAAGTTGACCGATGGTACCTTTAGAATTCACGGGAGCTGACGTCACAAACGGGCTAGGTCATTACAGCAGAGAGGGGGAGGCATTATTACAGAACTGGCTTTTTAGCGAACGTTTGTCTCTGCAAAAACCAGAAAATTCTAAAATAACATCCCCCCCCCTCTGCTGTAATGAACTAGCCCGTTTGTGACGTCAGCTCCCGTGAATTCTAACGGTTTCAAATTCCTGTGAATGACATCTTTCCGCGAACGAACTGTAGACAAGTGTTCCTCAACATCCAGGTCATGGCCCAGTACCGGGCCCTGAAATCGATTGCACCAGATCGAAAAAGATTCTTCTGAAATTCCCGATGTCAGTTTTCTGAGCATCTTTCATAGATAAATATTTTATCCTGGAAATATTCCGAGGAGAACAATAAGCTCGGATGCGTCGAAAAGCTCAGACCAACGACGCCTAAATAACATCTGTGCAGGAAATGCAAGTGACCAAGTCGTGTATTTTTAAATATGTGCATATTCACAAATGACCGAGAATTTGCAGACATCGCCATCTTTTAGCGTTAGAGCAGCGGTTCTCAATTGTTTTTGCGCCGCGGAGCACTTTTCAAGAGAAAAATAATTCGCGGACCACTATCGTCGCCCTTATGCTAAAGACATATTTTTTTTTGCTGCTTGTATCTAATCATATTTTCCAAGTTTGTAGTCGAAATTTTATTGTATAATAGTAAAAGCATGGATTTGTTTTCGAATTTTACATTGCTTCAATTTTGATCTAAACTTAAGTTTCTCAATTAATGTCGTTAAAAATTTGAATTAAATGGAACTTTAAATATCGTTTTCCGAAAACAGCAATTATGCATATAATTTTTTATATGTGTTTTGTATGTTTATTCTCTCATAAACGGGACGATATTTTCACCAACATAATTACGAAATTCAATGACAGAAGTATTAGTGATGGAAGGCATTTTTAGTCATTTGTAGGCATGTAAAACGTCAAGTTTTATTTTATTCAAAATGTAATATTTCTCAATAATTTCAAAGAAAACTTCCTTAACCACATAAACATAAGCGAAAAACAGTAACAAAAAAGATAAAATAAGGCAAAACTTTTGAAAAAAAATATTCAAAACAGATATTTTAAATCCATGGTATATTATCCATACAGATATAATACCTAACACTAATTTTGCAGTTATAAAACTAAAATTGTCACTTGGCATCAAAACAAGAGCGCCAAAGCCCAAGAAATCCAGAGATTTTGAGAATTTTTGAGCATAAGAACTCGCAGAGCATTTGAAAAGGTTTCGCGGTACGCAGGTTGAGAACCGCTGAATTAGAGAAAGAGCATACTGCGCATTATGACCGGTTATGAAAAGTTCCTGCAAGCTGATTATTATAATTTGCGGTATATCATTATTTTCGTAAAACTGGATGCTAGTAGTAGTAGAATGAGCATAGGTGGTGAAATGGGAAGGGTGGCTGCCGAAAGCGGCAGTGTAATCCCAGTAAAACTGGACGAGTATGTGTGTTTCAAATTATGGTGAACAATCAAAAAGTAAGTGTGAAAACAAAGTGCATGTTAATAGAAAAGGTGTGCTGATACTTTTTATGATCATGCCATAATCAATAATTTGTTCTTACGATAGTTTAATTAATAATATTTTTAGTAAAAAAAAAATGGAAAGGTATTCATGGATACATTTGTTGGGACCAGGCACACCCATATCAAGGGGTGGGACTTCAGGGAGCAGTTCTCTTCGAAATTTAATTCGCAATTGGACCTCAAAAATATGTATATGCATTTACTTATAAAACATTTAGAAAGGTGAAGGAAAAAAAAACATTCAAGCCTTAAATGATTATCAAAATTCTGGCTGTAAGATCTCGTTTCACAGATCACTAATTGGAGAACACTTTAAAGAAAAAAAATATTGAAATCGTTCTTTTAAAAAAGGAGACATTATAAAAAATTTAATTTTAATGGCAAAACTACAAGCAAAAATTTACAATGATGTCTGAGAGCAAAATTGGTGTTACCTCATTTATTTTTTTATGATGTATTTATATTTTTTTACGAAAGGTAATATATTTTAGTTAACGTCATTTTGTAAAAATTTTTGAACCCCCAAAATTTAAACCCTGGCTACGGCCTTGGAATCATGCCTTCGTGTTATAAAAGTATAATTTACATGGCCCCGGCTTCACGAAGGTTGAGAAACACTACCCTTGACATTAAGGCCGCGTCCACACATGCAACAGAACATTGTATCGTAACACCGTCGCGCACCAAGTCTGGACCGCACTCCCTAACAGAACACCGTAACATTTCCGCGTCCCACCGGTTGTCGGTTTTCCCCGTCGCTTTAAGTTTAAGCGCTATTATAACCCTGTTTATTCATAATTGTCCCATGAATTTTTATTACTGATAGCCCTGAATATTAAAATAATTACATTCAGAGAAAAACTCTTGCTTTATTGAGTGAATATTGCCAGGGTCAGGCCTCTAGCTGGAATAAAGGAGCAATTGGGGGCGAGGCAAAGGGATTATGGGACACAGGGCACCTGGGGATTATATATGTATAAATTGTTCGATGGGGTAAGTGGGGCCCGCGCCCCTGCTGGCCCCGTCTTGGCTACAGCCTGACAAGGGTCGAATTTTTCACGGACCCATTCTATCATTTCGCACTAGGGCCCATAAAAGCCTTAATCTGGCATTGTATCCGAATCACTGATAATATGGTAACTAAACCCCGGATCACGATTGGCGGAAAAACAACACGCTTTATCCGATACCATTCGGTATCAAACCGGGGTTCCGTCACGCTTGAATAATACGTTACTACAACACTACCGTAGAGCAGTAGGCCTGAATTTTCCGGCGACCCGAACCTTTCAGGGCCTAAGGAACGAAATCCCGAACCACTGTAAGTATTCAGTAAGTAATATATCTTTCCTTTCCTTTTGGATTTTTGGCTTCGTTGGGAGTCAAATCCGGGTTAAACACCCCCCGTTTATCTCAGTGTTATCTCTGAGTTATCTCCAAACACATCTTTTTTCATTGATCTCTCTATAAGAATTTTAAAAACACGGGCCTGATAGCCATGTTTCTTCACGATTTCTCTTTGCTATTAGATCGTTTGTTTGTGGTTTTACGGCTCAAGGACTGCATTAATCATGTTGCTCCGGGATCTACTGTTTTCCGAGGAATCCGAACCTCTGGACCTACAATTTTCCGAGGAATCAGAACCTCTTAAGGCCTAGGGAACCAAACACCGGACTACAGTGAGCAGTGCGATATTCGACTGTACGTGACAATGGTAATATTATCATCGAAAATATAAACATGAAGAGAAGAGTCATGGTTGTTTGCTTCTCGGTCTTTTAGTGGATATGAGGCTTCGGTTCCACCAAAGGTGTGTCCAGTTCGACCCAAGTCTTGGACTTTTTTATTTTCTTCATTAGGAGTTCCTGGATCTTGTGATGCTAGGTCAAACGAGCTTAAGAATATGATTTGATTGTGAGTACTGAGAATATGATGAATGATTAAGGATATGATAAATGATTCAGAATGTGATGAATGATTAAAAACTTGATGAATGATTAAAAATATG
The DNA here is from genome assembly GCA_006491805.2 of Dysdera silvatica. Lineage (NCBI taxonomy): Eukaryota > Metazoa > Arthropoda > Arachnida > Araneae > Dysderidae > Dysdera > Dysdera silvatica. The sequence goes on along the minus strand of QLNU02003225.1, from coordinate 100,335,434 downwards.
ATGAACGATTAAGAATATAATGAATGATTAAAATATGATGAATGATTAAAAACATAATGAATGATTAACAATGTGATGATTGTTCAAGAATATGATGAATGATTAAGAATATGATGAGTGATTAAAAAACATGATTGGCAAAATACTTCGTTTGATAATGTCTTCTTCAAAAAATTTGATTAAGGGTCAAAACACAAACTTTAGATAAAAGGTTACCTTTCATCTTTTATTGATACGATACTTATGTCAAAAATTCCAAAGTTCGTTTCAACAAGACACTTCTTTCATAAGCTTATTTTGCACGCATCGAATACTTGAACGTTTTATTTGAACGTAACATTCAAATACTAAAATCAGTTGCACTTAATAATTTTCGTCTCCCATGTATAAGCTCAAGCTAGAGCGATTTCCGTTTAGGAGAAAAAGGGACTCCGTCCCCATCCTGTAGTCGAACCAGAATACCTCCTTGGAGCTGGGAGTGTCTTGACCGTTAGACGAACGAGGACGGTCTGACGGTCGCAAGGCACTTCGATCTGAACGGATGGACGCTGGTTTGACTCCAAGATGGAGACGGCGTCTCTTTTTCTCCAAAACAAAAACGTTCTAGCTTGAGCTTATACATGGCTGTTGAAAATTATTAAGTATAATAAAACCCTCCACGAAAACTCACAAAAAACTAGCCCCTGTGGCTTTCTGTGTTGACCATTATTTGGCAATTATATTATCCCCGAGCAAGTTAATAATATCTTACACTAAAATCAATACATAATGTTATGGACATGCAAAGCACACTAGACTTAATTCAAATTTTACTTGTTTCATTAATATTTTCTATTTGAGAAACAGGGCAAATTTCGGACATAAAATATATGAAATATATTTCCGGAAAACATATTAAATCGGAAAGTTCAACTTTTGGCAAAAAAACAAAAAAAAACAAAATCATTTTAAGGAGTTTTAGAAACAAAACAATTTTTTTTTTCAATTACAGAGTAAAAATTAATTCTTTGTCTTTTTTCCATTGGAAAGAAGTCAGTTATTTTTATTGGAAAGAGTTTGGTCGCAGCTTGAATAAATTGTGAAAAAACCCTTCCTTCGAACAAATGTTAGACATTTAAATAGCTTCGGCTAAGTATATCGGGGAAGCTTACTACTTATTTATGTCGAAGTCTTATTACGTTTTTCTCCCCTTTACGAAGTAGGAAAAGCAATATTGTATTTTTTATCCGGCTAAAAGGTGTTCAAATATTGCTTCTTCGAAAGGCAATTTAAAACTAATTTATGTTCCCAATTTCCCTCGAGATCTCGATTCAGGGCTATGGCAACAGTCATCTCCCCTTGAATTTATTTTACGCAACAGACAAGTAATTCTTTGTGTCGCTTTCATTATAAGGTCTTTTGATCTTTTTCAATTTGCATTTTGCTCGTTTCAAATCTTTTTCTGTTTTAAACGTATCTTTAAAGAATATGCGCGCATAAGTACATGACTTATCGTCCTCTTATATGCTGTTGCACGAAGGTCTGCAAACTGGTAAGTGAATCTCAACAATGTAAAGATCTATATTATTATTTAATAAAAATATATGCATAAAAATATATCTTCACGTAAATGTGGTTTATGTTATAAATTGCATATTTATATATTTATGTGCATATATAAATCATCAATCTTCATACAAAACGGCTTAATTTTTTTTTCTTGCGGGGGAAGGGAATGGTAAAGACCACTCCACGTCGGGACCCGTAATTCTCCGCGGGATGCGAATGCTTGCTGCCCAGGAGAACCAAATCTCGACATACAATGTGCAAAAAACAGGCACTCGTCCTGCCATAATATTGAGCGTGAAAGCCGGATTAGCGGCACGTGAAACGGCACGTGCCTTAACACTGCACCCGTTGGACAATTTCCACAATAATTATAATATCCCGAGGTAACCAAACGTCTTGGGGTGCGTACAGACACGCAACAGAACATCGTCGCATAACACCCCGTGTCACACGATGATGTTACAGGGAGAACATTGCCGCGTGTCATCAGTGCGTAACAGCACTGCTTCCCATCAGTTCACGCCGATATCCAATCTACACTGACAAAACGCTGTTGTCGCAAACCGATCCAAATACATGAATGTGGGGTGCAACATAGCCCCGTGACATTTCTTTCAGTACTAGACCACCGCAGGGCCCCCAAAATCGTAGGACCATAGGCTTTACTTAGCCTATACGCAGGGCCGATGCAAATGATGGGTGAAACGGGCATTAGCCCTGAGCTACAGATTTTTAGGGGCTTCAAAATGGGATGATTATTATAAAATATGAAGTCATTTTGGGGCGGTAAAACACGTGTTTGCACACAGCGGCATCATCATTAGTGCAAGCTGCATATACGTAAATCCGGGACTGTTCGGATGTATCCAACAAATTGTGAATCTCGGTGCGTCATGACCTTTATTGTCCTTGCACCTTAAACAATTAAATAAAGCAGTGGCGTAGGCAGAAATTTCATAAGGGGGAAGGTCATAAGCTTAATGGGATGGGTTACAGAGCTACAACTCATATATTCCTATGTTAAATATACAAAATTTCATTGCGATGGGGGGTTACAACCCCCAAAACCACCCCCTAGCTACGCCTCTGGTTTGAAGGGCTATCTAAGAACGTAACTGGGAATTATTTCTTATTCTGTAGACGCATGCCGAATCGAGAGTATTTTATTGATGCAAAAAATGATTTTGCTAGAACTATTTCAGAAATCGAAGAGTAGTTCTCCCTTTGATAAAGTGCATTTCCGTAAAAGTGCATTCACCACAAAAATCATTAGTTCGTGCCTTACGGCACGAGAATAACCCAGGTCATGCTTCCTCGGAACCTACTAAGCTTTCCTAGGTATCCGAACTCCTGTCGCATATGGAACAAAACTCCGTCTACGTTGTACAGGAAAATGAGCATGCGTTCATCGTGGCACTGGTAAAAATCATTAGTTTGTGTTTTGCGGCGCAAGGACAACTAAGGTCATGGTTCCTCGGAACCTACAGTTTCCTAGGAACCCCTGTTGACTAGAGAACCAGATTCCGGTCTACTCTGTACAGAAAATTCGGAATGCGTTCTGTTTGTTTGTTTGGCTTTTTTATGGCGCAAGAGCATCTGGGCTATACTGCGCCAAGGCATACGTTCTACGGTAGAACTGATAAAAATCATTAGTTTGTGCTTTCCGGCGCAAGAACAACTAAAGTCATGCTTGAGGTCAGAACCTACAGTTTCCTAAGTATCCGAACCTAAAGAAACTAGAGAACCAGACTCCGGCCTACATTGTGCAGAAAAATCGGCTTGCGTTCTACGGCGGTAGCACTAGAACCCAACCCGAGTAAATAGTACGGTTGAAGAAGGCGCAAGGCATGCGTCAATGTAGAGCCCAATAAATGTACCTTTATATTAAACAATTATTCAACAATACAGTGCATTTATATTTACAACTGGTTAATTAGATATCATGAATATTTCGGTTTCTTCTAACGGCGCAAGGAGTGCTGGTGTCATATTGTTCTAGAACCCACAGAATATGAAATTTTTTCCCCCCCTAGGAAACCAAATCCTTGAATGCTGGGAAAAAGTGCGGCACGCACTTCACGATCCCCTTTGGGACGCACCTGGATAAGTGGCACGGTTGACAAATGCGTCACTTCTACGCTCATGGATCTGCGGTGGCATTTGTTAAAGCGTTCTCCTAGCGCACTGTTATCCAGGTTTTGACTTCTAACTCTGCCAAAAAAAGAGAGCGTTTATAGCCTAACTGCTCACTGCAGATCGAGGGTTGGTTCCCTAGGATATAACAGGGATTCCTCGGACAACTATAGGGTACGACGCAGCACAACCCTTGTGCCGTAAATCTTACGAAAGAAATTGTGCGTTCTCGAAAGACATAATAAAGATTTATAGTTGAACGCTTTATGGACCATTCCTTTTGGACAATGGCGGCAATTTTACAATAGTATACTTAACTTTCTATTAACGTTAGATTCTTCGCTCCTCTGCGAATATTAAAATTAATGGTATATTTAGAAAACAAGTCCAGCAACCCCGATAATCCGAATTAGATTATAGTTTCCCCTCATTCGTATCAGAGGGTCGATTTTAAAGGTCTAGGTGTATTTCCTAGAAGACTACATGCTATTCAAACATAAATAATGCTTTTGTTTTCCAAATAAAGCGGAAATAAAATTATAAATAGCTGTGTAATTATTTTCTGTGCAGTTTAATTTAACGAGTATGCGAAGTGGCGCGCAGGGGGTTTCACACCCCACAACTTACAATTTGTGAAAAAGAACCGTCCACCCTTGCTTCTGAAACTGGCCAAACTCTTTCCTGTTGCCTTCAAAGTGAAAATTCCACTTACTGTTCCCTGTAAAATTGGACGTTTTTAATGAAATAATGCTATATAATTAGATGGGGTGCAAAGCACCCCATTGCGGCTCCTCGCGGGTAAAGCTAGAGTTAATTTTAATGTATATGTTGATGTTAGTTGAATTTAAAAATTTGCGGAAAGCATCGGAGCTTATCAATTAAAATGTTGTTTCACTGATACTTTACCTAAAGCTGTGAAATTGCTTTTAACCGGCGAGCAGGCGCGCTGATTAGAGGAACGCGAGAACGCGCGCGGGGTGATTTGCACCCCATCTGATTATATAGCATTATTTCATTAAAAACGTCCAATTTTACAGGGAACAATAAGTGGAATTTTCTCTTTGTCACCCTACTCCGAAAGATCGTGACTTTGAAGGCAACAGGAAAGAGTTTGGCCAGTTTCAGAAGCAAGGGTGGACGTTTCTTTTCACAAATTGTAAGTTGTGGGGAGTTTCACACCCCACACCTGCTCGCGGGTTAACAATTTTCCGACCTTAAATCCACCACACAAGAAATAGAAGACGGCAATCATTGTTTTAAATTGGTTATTTTCAATGACATTTCTTATTTTTCCATTTAAAGTTGATGATATATCTTTACTTCAGTCAAATTAGCCTCCGCATTTTCGATTTACGATTACAACTAGAGGAAATACCTCTAGTTTAAATCTGAATTTTCCTATAATTTACACAAAAATAGAACAATAGAGACAATGATGATTTATAAACGCCCAAATTATATTTTTCTATTGTTTGTTTCGGTCCGCGTCCACGCCGTAGGTAGCTAATCTGGAAAAATTTGGATCTTGTTTAAGATGGCTGAGCATTCGACTCCTTTTACATTCCTAAAACCTACAGGTATAAAATTACCTGTTAATATATATTTTCACTAAAGCAAAATAAAACATTGGAAGTTGAGTTGAATTTAAAGAAATCATGTATTTTTTTAACCTGTTAACGGGGAATAAAATTTTGTGAAACTCGTTTCACACTGGGGACTTTTTTTCACAGTGATAAGTAATGTCATCACACCATCACGCTAGGATTAAATATATAAGAACTACATAAAACGTAATGCGTTCAACATAATACGGTTAATTTTAATGACGAAAAATGTCGTCATTTGCATTTTGGTAGTCTTCCGGGCATGACGAAAAATGTCGTCATACCCAGTTAACAGGTTAAAAGAATCAATCGCTTTATTAGGAACTTTACTGTGTGCCTTATGGATGACTTTCTCCAACTTACCAAAAACCCGGTTTTGAATTCTGCTGGCGCATAATGCTTGGTCTTCCTTATCCAATATTCTTAAGACTTGTTTTCTTGGGCGATAGTGATTCGGTCTTTTTCAAAAACTGCAAGTTTTGGTGTAATATTTGAACTTCTTTTGCACTATAAGACACGAATTATCTTTTTTTGAAATGTACTCACAGAAGTTGCAAACGACAAGCTTCTGTTATTTCATTGATACGAATCAAATTTCACATCTTTTTAAGCGGAAATAAAGGGGAAAAAAAGGGCATTAACTCGAATGGAAAACGCAAATGTATGAATTATGGTTTTGCATGTTTCGTTCAAAAGTCATTATTGAGATAAAAATCTCCATTTCGGAAACCAAATGTCCATTTCTGACAATTACAAATGCGATACAAAAAGTATGGTACTATGAAAGGCGAACATAAATCTTTTGCAGTGTCTACAACTTTGAAATAAATGCTTTTCGAAAAAAAAAAAGAAAACGGAAATAAAATCAGGAGTCAGTGATGGATTGACTTTGCTAAGAGAATTTTTCAATAGAACTTTCTCATTTATTGACTTTTTCTCCAGAAAAGTTCCCAGCGAAATGAATTGTACGAGGGTTAGGCTTTTTATAGACATGCCAGAAACTAAAAACACACATGCTACTTTTTTCCCCCAGTTTCTTCATCAAACTGCATTTTTAATATCTGAAAAATATGACATATTACTTTTTATGTTTTTCGTATATATTTTGGGATGGCCTTTTATATATGACATATATTATTGTACTGTGAAAATATATTATATAGTTAATAATAGGCATTGTACACACCAGCGAAGCTTATAGTTGTATATATATGTTACCGCTAAAGTGCAGAAATCAGTTATTCTACAGATTATCTAGGCAATGTGAAGATTAACTAGGGTGATCTGTTAAAGTGCCGAAAATCGTTTCATTTCTCAAATTACCTAGGTAATCTGCAAATTACCTAGGTAATCTGCAAATTACCTAGATAATCTGCAAACTACCTACTAGGCGCTCGTTAAAGTGAAAATAAGATCTTTGCTGGAACAACAGCAACGTTTCTGTACGCTTAAATTAACATAATGTTATTTATTTTTCGATATCTAAAGAATCTTCATACCATCAAACAATCAATAAATTAGTCATAGAATTAATCACAATCAATTAAAAAACTATAATACAAAGAATCAAATGGTTTAAAATATTATTACAATTAAAGAAATTAACATAATGTTATTTATTTATTTTTCGATAGCTAAAGAATCAAGTTAATACAATCACACAATCAACAAATTACTTGATAGAATTAAACATCAATCAATTAAAAAACTATAATACAAAGAATCAAACGGTTTAAAATATTATTACAATTAAGGAAATGAATTTGCAAAACGTATGATAAAATTATGCTTACTTATTAGTGAAATCTAAAGATTGGCGACACTCTGAATTACATAGCAATTAGTTTTTGCGATAAGCACACCTATTTGTGGTACATTTGGATTTGCAGCCATATTTTCTGAAACCCCGCCCGGTACCAAGGGATTGTTTTATTGCTGTTTGACGTAAAGATATTTCTACAGCAGAGACATCTTCTTTCGTTAAAAATCTCTCTTTGAAAACACTGAATTCAGATTTTGCATACAATTGTTTTAAAATACCCATTTTAGTACCAAGTTTATAAAAGCCATCCTCTGTTTTACTAAGAACCACAGCTAAAATCGAGCGGGCATCAGTTTTTTCTCTGTCTATTTCGGGTACTTTAATTCTCAAAGTGACACCTTCATCGACATTTGGGTGCTTTGCATTAGAAATTGCTAACATTTTCTTTGCTTGCTTTTCTAAACCTTTCTTGGCTTTGGCTTCATCACGCTGTATTTTCTGATCCCTATCTTTTTTACAGATGTTGCACAATACATTCTTACCATACCCTTCCACTTTAGGATCTATTTCACCACAAATTACGTGAACAAACATATCACACGATTTACACTTATGAGCACCTGATGCTACTTTTGAGCAAACAATACAGACTTTGTCTTGTATAGTCCTCTTTACAGGCTCTGTACGAAACTGTGATGGCGATTCTGCTGAAGTTGAGGGTAACTCAATGATGACTTCTTCAACATGCAGAGGTGATTCCTTGGAGGTGCAGAGTAACTGAATATTCTTCATAACTGTATCCTCAATCAAGGGAATAGAAGGCAGTTTAAGATTACTATCGATAAGTCCTTGTATTTCTATAGGTGATTCTGTAGAAGCAGGGGATAACGGAATGTCCTCTTGAGTAAGATTTGACTGTGATCCCATAATCACAGTCTCTTGTGAATCTTCTGATTTTTCAAGGTCTTTTTCAGTATTTATAGAGTGTAATACACTTTGTGGTATAATAGAAGAAGACAATCCCACTTTTGCGGGACAACCGAATATGGCTTCGTATGGACTTCTTTTAATTGCAGAATGATAGGCATAATTCTTCATGAATTGTACAAATCGTACGCCCTCACTCCACTTGTTAGTTTGGTTATCAGCCATCCAAGTAGTGAGCATGTTTTCAATGACTTGATTCGTTCCTTCTCCATTTCCTTGACTTTGACTGTGTCTAGGTTTGCCATTAACCATTTTGATTTCTGGCCACAACTGTGTTACACATTCTAAGATTTTATTACAAAATTCGCGTCCGTTATCAGAATGTAAATATTTGGAGCGCCAAAAAGGAGAAAAATATCAATCAAGTTATAGGCTACTTCATCCGCCCGTTTTGATGTGAGCGGCTTCAATACAACAAATTTTGTTAAGTGGTCTTGGTATATGAGAAGAAACTTAAACTTTCCATCTGGTTGAGATTGGTAATCGATGAGATCCACCTGGCATCTGTTACTGAAATGCGATAAAATAATCCGCTTTATAACAATCCCTTTTTTCTCACTTTTTTGTTTTGTTGACAAGGTTCGTATAAATCCAAAAACATTTTTATTTGGACTTGGGTTATGTTTTTATAAAGTGTATTTAATTGCTTGATCATTCTGTCTCTTCCACCGTGGTCAATTGACAAATGAGCAGAATACAATATGTCAAACAATTCTTTGGCATGGACAAATTTTTCACACTTTCTCGCGCATCTGACAACGGCTCAATGGGGGTTTCACAGCCTTGTACAGTCAACATATCATACCTTTGAATTATTCGATAATCTAGAGATAATTCTTTCTTCTTGGAAACTTTTATTCGCTTTACATCTTCAATTATGGAATTATACTTTCGTTTTGTCATTAAAACACTATTATATTTTGAATCTTCGCTAAAGAGGTTTGCGAAGAATATTTTCTTTATTTTACTCACCAATTCGGTGCTTGCTTACATACTAAGAGCTAAATTTATCTGCTTTAAAAAAAATCAACATTATTACATCATTAATCAACATTATACATAGGGCACAAATTCAAGCGCTAACAGGCAGAAACGAATTTTAAAACAGAATTAGCTATAATACGCATTGACAGCCGACGCAAATTATGAGAAATAAAAACAACCGGCGACGACAAGACGCTGACGAAACCAAACTAAAAGTGGAGGGAGAGGGGGAAGGAGTAGGGAAAGGAAATGAGAGAAACAAACTTTTGAACTTTAACGATACGGAAGCCGTTAATGTGCACATTACTTAGGTAAAATGCGGAAAACTCTTGATTCCGCACGTTAACGGAGCAAATCAGTTAATTTGCAGATTAGCTAGGTAATGTGCACATTAACGGCTTCGAGCTTTAGCGGTAACATATATATTACATACTTCGTCAAAGATAGATTAGTCAGAGATAGAAATGACTTCTAAATTATCGCCATGTATTTGTATTGGTTGAGCTTATTATAAAGTCAATATCTGCTTCTCCGATGACATGTGAAGTTTCTTCAAACACTCATCAATTTAACATGAATAAAAATACCGTATCACAACATTAAACAAAACATAAACAGATTTACCGGTGAGTTATCTCATGAACGAGCATACACGGGCTTGTGAATAAGTTATGCGAATACATTAATAACTGAGCGAGGGAGAGTTAAATAAATACGAAGCGATCTGTAGAATAAATGGGAGGATTTATTAATCTTACCAACTGATCGATCAATCAATCAATTCGATGAAACTCCGGATTTATTTATTTATTCTGTTCTGGTAAACCTACCAACTTTCTGATACGCATAAATTTCAGTTAACACATTCGCTGCCGGTCATGTGAGGTTGTATTGAGAGTTAGTGCCCTGAGCACGCGCTGGCACGAGATCGGCAGTCAATGTGTTGGGTTGTCCAAGTGCCACTGTATATGCAAGTAATAGAAAACTTGGATTGAGTATCCAACATTTTCGTAAATGTAGATAGCGCAATACAAAGGTATGGTGCCAAAAAATGGTTTTGTTTGTTTTGTGGTTTTACTTCTCAAGGACTACAATCGTCATGCTGCGCCCGGACATATTATTTTCAGAGGAATCCGAACCTCTTAAGGCCTAGGGAATCAAAGCCCGGAATAGAGTGAGCAGTGCTTTTTTTAATGAGCTCTCTGAGTAAGAGTTCTTTGCACCGTTGGGAGTCGAACCCGGGTTAACGGCGCAATGAGTGAACGCCTTACCACACTGCGCCACCACAGGACACAAATCAAAGTCAGTGCATGACATCATGCAATAATGTAGTAGCCAATGACAACCAGGTGGCCATATTTATCATATGCAGCCATATATATCGAAACATGCGTCGAAGGGCTCTAATTTGATCCATACAAGTATAAATGTTGGAAATTCAAATCCCTTACCTTTTCCGCGTAGATCTAAATTTACAAAAAGTATTTGGTCAGCTGTAGAAAAGTTTTCATTATTATTCAAGCAAATTAAATTTATTATTTATATGTTAAATTGTATAGATACAATTATAATGTATTCTGTGTTGTACAATTTTGAATCTGACAATACAAAGAACTTGGAGTCCACCGATGCTTTCACAATTCCGATCAAATTTTTAGCCATATATATTTTTGTAGACATTAAATGTATTCAATTTTTTATTTCTGTTATGTTACATGTGATTTTATATCAGTGGTTCAAGACCATAGTGAAAGGCCAGTGCATGGTTGGTTGGCTGCATTTTATGGCGCAAGGACAATGAGGGCCATTCTGCGCCAAAAAAGGTGGGAGGCCAGTGTATGGTTGTTATGTTAACCTAAAGAAATTGTATGCTGAAAGAGCTTGGGAATAACTAATATAGAGCTGACTCCTTTTAAAAACGTTTCATTTCGCTTAAGAGTCTTCGTTTGTTTTTAAATTTTGTTTTAGTACAGTAGTACTCAAAAAATTAGAATAACCCTATAGAATAATAGAAACCCTATAGAAACCCCTATAGGAACCATATAGAAACCCCTATAGGAACCATATAGAAACCCTATAGAATAATAGGAATCCTATAGAAACCCTATAGAATAATAGAAATCCTATAGGAACCCTATAGAAACCCTATAGAATAACAGAAACCATATATGAACCCTATAGAAACCCTATAGGAACCCTATAGAATAATAGAAATATAAAGAATAATAATAATAGAAACCCTATAGAATAATAAGTCCCGAGAATACTTTGTTGTTTCTTCAACACGTTCGCTAAAAACAAAGATCTTTTGGCTTTTCAACTGAAGTACCGACTTTTTACCGATATTAAAATCAATGCCAGTATTATTGTAAGATCCCACTAATCTTTCCTCACTTTTAATATTGTCCCTCCAGGTATCCCTCCAAATTTATTCTAATTCCCCGCGTTATTTCAGCCCAAAAAACTCCACTGCCATCTCTTTTCCATCATGTGGGATATAGCGATTCAGTTCGTTGGCACCCTGTTAATAATGGGAAGCTGTACTAGGCTGAAATATCCCACAATCAGTAAAGAATATTTTGATTAAGAATTATTCATATTATGACCTCAACGACATGCATAATTATCCACACACCTGTATAGCCAATAAACGATTAAACAAACGCACCTTCAGCCGTGTTTTGACTGCAATAAGATGATTATCTGGTGCCAGGAGAAAATCTTCCAATCCAAGTATAAAACAGGTTTCCCAAATATTAGAGAATTTGTGAAAATAATAAATCTTATCGTTAAAGAATACAGTAATTTAGTTCCTGCATCGTTACTGAGTTTTTAACTTCCTATAATTATTGCGGTGGGGTGGGGTACTTGTTATTGTACTTGAACTTCCAGTATTAATGATATTTAAAGAAAAGAACGTCGGAAAAGTAAACGTGGACATTTCAGTAAGAATTGGATCGCAGTTTTCAAAAAGGATACAAACTGTGTTGTTTTTATTGTAGTTTTTGTTTTTTTATAAGGCTTAGGCAGGGGGTGTTGATGGGGGTTGTAACCCCCATTGCAATGAAATTTTGTATATTTAACATAGGAATATATGAGTTGTAGCTCTGTAACCCCCCATTGAGCCTATAACCCCCTTATGAACTTTCTGCTTATACCTATACATATATTGATCACCTGATGTCAACTGAAAGTCCCACACACAGGAGTGGAACTACGTTTAACGCGCGATTGAAATGGAATTTCAGATTTATCAATCGAAAATATTTGAATAGAATTTATTTCCGGCTCCGGGCCCGTGGAAAGAAATGGATAAGGTCTGGGTATCTTACGAAAGCAAATCAAAATTTCATAGTTCTTTAAGAAATAAATTCTTTTAAGGAAATTGCCGAATATATTTTAAATCAAATTACATGTACCATATAAACAAAATAGCTGACACATTCATTTCAAAAAATAACTTTCATTTTGTCATTGTTTTCAAATGCAATCAGATTTTCCTATTTTCTATCTCATAAATTACTTCAGAAAATATATTTCCATATCAAGACACAATAATAAAATATAATACACGAAAAATGCATTTTTTATTAGTAATCTTGCTCTCTTACTATAAACGCAGAGGATTTTCACTTTTGTAGACAATTTGAATTCTTATTTATTAAATTTCCCATTGGTATATTTAACGTTTTAACCATAAATCATGATTATACTACTTCTTTTTATTGCAAATATTGTTAGATTTATTTGTTAGCAAAGAAGATCCGAAATGCTTTTTCTTTTTGGCAAATTGAGGTTTATTTGACGCTTATGAAATCGACAGAATTTTCAGGATTAGCAGCTACACAAATTTCGCTTTCTTTCTCATGTATACAAATTTGTTCAATCGCTGAAAATCTATCAGAAATCGGCGTCATTGCTATTTCTGTGTTGTTAATTATATTTAATAATCAGGAACTAAATGCAAATCACTGCACCATAAAGTATAAATCAGATTTAGAACAACGTTGAAGTGGTTAAAATTTTTAATAATAATTTTTAATAATTTTTAAATTTTTAACCACTCCAAGGTCGCTCTTAACCTAATCAGGAGCTTTCAAAGATGAATTTTTTGCGTAATATATTCTTTAAAAAAACTGAGAACATGTCTCTTATTTCCGTTTTTTAAGTAATTTTTCTAACTAAGAGTTAATTTTTGGATTTCTTCTGGACGGTACAATTAATTCATCATTTGATTAGACGTTTCTCCTTCGCTTGAAACTTCGATGCCGTCTCAAAGGAAGCAGATGAAACGGATTCAGTTCGACATAATTTTAACGTCTTTTCCGATGAAACTTCAGTTCAGTCGAGCGCTAAATTTTAATGGTTGACTGAAAGTAAATTCAGTTGGGGATTAGGAAAGGTTGTGCAAGTGGGAGAAAACGAAGGGAAAATAAAACAGCATAGCTGTGAAATTATTTTTCATTTCTTCTGCTCCACAGCAGCTTATCTTTTCGCGTTAATTAGAGGATTAGAATGTTGATAAAAATATACTAAAAATAAAAATTGCGAATTTGATAAAAAATAAAACATGAAACAGTGATCCAGATCCGGACATATCAAGCAAAATTTGTTATATGCGTTATACGATAATCAAGATGTTAGGAATCTATATGCGGCTATATGTGAAAATATTTCACTTTTGAAAGAGGTTTGGCGCAGTATAGCCCAGATGCTCTTGCGCCATAAAACATCCAAACAAACAAAGCGGTTGATTGGACTTCAAGCGATGCTAGTAATACTGATAAATCTGATCACGACTCAAATTAGAAAATAAATAAATAAAAATAGTTGTTTGTTTGTAGTTATGGTGCAAGGATAAAAAAATTAAAGCTGTATTAGGAAATAGAAATGACTTCTTAAATCCTAACGGGCTTTAAAAATAGTATTTGAAAGTGCAGTTTTTATCATATATCTTAACCAACCCACACACACATCATCACATAAATTAATTTACTCAAGTAAAATAATGTTACATTCCGCGAAACTAACAAATGGAATAATAACACTGATTATTACAGTTTATTTAAACTACGATAATTCGTGTTATTATTTTCTTTATTAATTAACTCACATTTTTGTAACTTTTAAGCCGTATATTTTAGTAAAATAAAAAACTTTCTTATAGTAGTGAACATCAATAAATATATAGTATACGTACCCCAATTTGGTATATTTATTTTATGAAAGCAGGGGAGGGGAGAGCAATACGTTAGAGATGAGACGAGCTCATCAGACGGATATACGTAACATGCGTAGAAATACGCGTGTATGTGAAAATTCGAAGAAAATTAAATGACGTAGTTTACCAAATTTTTTCAAACTTAAATCGTATACCAAAGGGTTAAAATTATATTTGAGGTTTCGGGCCCGCGCGGCTTCGGGTTCAAATTCCCACAAATTATTTCGGGGCACGGGTGGTGGGGGCAGGGCTCATATTGCAAGTCTTTGGGCGGGCTGGGGCCTCGAAAAATGAGCTGGAACTCAGCTCTAGAAGACGTGACGTGGAGCTTACCATCACTGCCCTCCCGTCAAAAATCAATACGTTACTTATTTAAAAGTTGTTTAAAAAGCGTCCACATTAATCTGTTTTGGTAAAGCATCCTTGTTATCTAACTACATTAATTTGGAATTAAAACAAAATATCCACCTATTTAAGAGAGCATCCATACGTCAATGGACTGGCCGTCTATTCATTATGATTAATTAATGGGAAAATAATGAAAAATGGAATTACATTACCAATGCCCTGTCATAAAGCAAGCTCATCGCATATGTCTATTAAAAAAATGAAAAAAAATTAGTGATGCAAAATTGTTGACAATATACCGTATTATATAAGTATTTATTAATATTATGAGGACGTTTTGCAGCATCCAAGTATAACATAAAGAAGATTCGAATCGGAATGAGATTTGTAATTGAATGTCTTTTTTAAATAAAAATATAATGTTTTCTTAATATTTTTCCGCAATTTCTTCGTTTTATGTACTTCAATTTTGATAAATGTTGACTGTTTCTAATAAGGTACTAAAGTTATTTGAGATTCTGTTTCATTACATAACATGGAAATAATTCTTATTCTCTAAATCTACCCTCAGACCTATTTTGATTGCAAGAAGGGGGACAAGCTTGGAGAAATTGGATTAATATAATACGACAGAAACGTTTTTGGATAAAATAATACATTTGCTCTTGCAGTAATCAAGGTATGAAATTGGATAAATTATGAAATATTTGATGTTAATTGGAAATAATTTTTTTTTCATCTTTCGGAAATTTGTAGTGGTGGCATTGTTTTCTTCTTATAATCATCAATTCGACTATAAGTTGTTATCGATAGGGTTTGTTAATTAATATGCCTTATGCTAGTTACTCACACTAATCGATTTTAATCGATTGTTGTTTTTTCAGGTTTCTAATCGCAATTTTGCCACCATCACGCAGTACGGTTTGTTGCTTCTTTTTACTACTTTTGGAAGTCCTCCTAACTAGAATAATCAATTTATCTAATCAACCAATTAACTGACTAAACAAATGCTTCATTTTCCTGAGATTTTAGATTAAATATTTACATTTATTCCACTCGCTTGTTAATTTCGAAAAAGAAGATGTATCTTTACCTAGACTTGAAAATGTTAGAATATCTTTCAGTTAATAAGATACAAAAAAGTTCTTAGAATTTATAATCAAAGATGGTGCTACAATAGACTTATTTTGTGAAATTATATCACATTTATATTTGCTTTCGACAGCCGCTCTTTCGAGATGATAAATGTGTTTCCAGGAAAACGGTTTCCAAGTTTTGATACCATTGACAAGTAATCACAGCCATCAATGGTGATCCATAGTGGATCTTCTGACGAGAAAGACGAGGAAATGCTAGCAATTTAAGCAAAATTTTCAGAATTTGCGCCACATTTTTATTTGTGATATATTTTCAAAGAGAGGTTGAAATTCATACCACGAGGAGTGTAGTGTCTTGAAGTCACCTTGGAGACACGAACACTTATTGAATTCGTATATTTGTGCAAGCTTTTTATATAGTTTAATTTTTATTATTAATAATAAATTAACGCCTACCTCACCCCACTCTTCTTTATTATGCATTCTCTCTTCATTGAAAAGTTGTCAATTCAACGGTCTTTTCTAATTAAATAAAGGTATTTATTTTATATGTTTACATATTACTGAAAGTGCATAAAGAAACGATACGTTAGAGTCAAGTATAAACTCATCGAATGAAATGGCGTCAAACATAGAATTTAAAGGTAGTCCAGTTATAGCCATCTTCTTTGGACTCGCTGGATTTGGGTTCGAATCTTAGGTGAACTTCATTGTGCATAAACGTATCATGGGGTGGTGTCAATCGCCTATCATTGTGCCCCTATGACAAACGACTGGCAAATAACTGCCACCATCTGACAGTAGAACACAGAATGGTTTATAACCGAAAACTATATGCTTACGAAAACAGAAACCTTATGAAATTCATAGCGAAATATAGTGATACTTTCAATAAAATAATACATATTTAGTTTACCACATTTTCGCCGACGATTCTGTAATTCATATTGAGCAATAAAACCCTTTATCTAATCTTCATTTAAAAGGAAAATATTTAAAAAAGATAGCTGTACTATTTACATTTTTCAATACCATAGGCTTGACAAAAAGAAAATAAATTCGTCATCTGTTAGTACGATGTCAGTCGTATAAATTCTCTCAAATCATTAGTTCTTAGTGTACAGGTTGAACGGATATTTCGTAAAAATTTTACAAAAATCCTACAAAAGGAAAAACTAACGTTAAAGAGATAAAGAAGGGCGATTTTCACGAAAGTTTTTCTAGGAAAATCGGATATTTTTAATAGCATAAAAAGTTTAGTTAAAAAAATCACATGCAAACGACGCCTATAATTCAAAAAGACAATGGACAGGACAACTGTGCATTCCATCGATTTATTATTGCAACAGTTGTTCAATATGACCTCCAAAACTTTGTATAACAGATATAAGGCGAACAGCACATGATATGTGGCCATCTCTTGTCTACAGTTGCGAACAGTACATGATATGTGGCCATCTCTTGTCTACAGTTGCGAACAGCACATGATATGTGGCCATCTCTTGTCTACAGTTGATATGATATGCTGCCATCTCGAGTCTACAGTTGCGAACAGCACATGATATGCGGCCAGCTCTTGTCTACAGTTATTTCAATGTGCGAAAGTTTCGCAACGCAATGGCTTCTAATTCAATGTTCAAGTTGAATTTCACCAACAAAGCTTGATCTGGTAACTATCACATTCTCCAGTTATGCAGTACTGTTGGATTTGAATGAACATTCCATGTGCATCCAGGTCTTTTATTGCAAGCCTGAGTTTTATATTTCTGCTGAATATCTTGGGTATCAGTGCAGTCTACAGGTGACTTTTAAACTAATTTTTTTTGTTGTTAAAATATCCAATTTTCCTAGAAACCTTTTCACGCAAACCGTAATTCTTTATCATTATTTGTTCCTTTTTAATGATTTTTTAAAGTTTTTACGAACTTTTCGCGCACCCTGAACCTTTTTCTAGCTCTATGCATGTATACGTTGAATAAATAATACATTAATAAACACAATGTGACCAGTTATAGCAATTTAATGTATTTTCGATGGCTTTTTGGCCATCTTCCAGAGAAGCCTTCGTAACAGACTCATGTCACGACGATTTCTCTAGAAGGTAGATAAAAAACCATTGACAAAAGTTTAAAGATACACTAAAACTGCTACAGCTATGAGATTTGTATTCATTAATGAGTTATTTAATAGGTATATCGCACAATTTTTCGATCTTTAGTTTCATATATATATTGGTACACTTCTCGCTGTGTGTTTTTGAATGAATTTTAGTTCATTTGTGCTGTATTTTCCTTTGTTTCTGGACCTTATTTGCACTCGTGTGGTTTTGACTGTATTCTAGACAAACTGTGTTTGATTTGATGTCTATCTTCGTTTATCTTAGTGTAATTTTCTTAAACGTTTAAACCATTATTTTGTGTAAATTATGCTATCGAACCACATGGGATTATGTTTTCCTCGCAGTGTTAACAAAACCCACATTTCTGTTAATTAAAATAATGCTAATCATAGGAGTTAGGCGGTGATATATCGCAAGGTAGCATCATTTCATGGCCTGCACGCCAGACATTGGTAGAGACCTTCTATGTTTGAATCGTGAAAGGTAGAAAGAAAATGATTATCCCGAATTCAGTGGCGAACAAGTACAAAATGGTTATAACGTAACTTCCCCTAAGTAAGAGACCATGTGGACTTGATTTTTCAAGGTATCGAAATAAAAATAGCGATGTAGAGATTTCAAGGTGTGTGTCCGAGAATTACTTACATAAAAAAAAATTAAGTTACCACGGTTTCAGTTACCAAATTTTGAAAATTTCTAATGGCAACATCTGTTTTTATTATCACAATATAAGCGGGGCCGTAAAAAATCCGAAATAACGTTGAAACTTTTCTTTTAACTGCAAAAACGACTTCGCAAGCGGAGTAACAAAGAAGTTTGAACGATATAATGGAAAGGAAGACAGCAAGAAACTATACCATTTGATGTTTATTTGGCAGTGCTCGATGTGGTCATCTTCACAGAAGATGGTACCTTACATGCTGCACATCGTGGATATCACTACCACATGTAACATTGTACGCGGAATCTGCAGAACCTCTCTTTTTATGGCGTCTTTCAAGTAAGACAATCTACAAGGATTTTCCCTGTACACATTTGATTTCAAACATCAACATAGCCAGAAATCCATTTGCATGAGGTCAGGTGAGAGTATTTGCCACAAAATGGTGTGGTATAATCCTCTCATCGAAGTGCTGCGTTTGAGTGACGAATAGCTACGTATAGACTTTGAGAATGACTCTCTCATACGGTATGGCAGTGGTAACAGCTGTCCTGGAAGCATACTGTGGACTGATAAAGCCCATTTCTCTCGGGAATGTGAACTAAAAGAAATGTGTGCACCAGATGGAGGAAAATATATATGAATTTTTCCTTAGCCCTCACAGGAGGACAAAGTAACTGTGTGGTGCGGTATGTCAAGCATTTTCATTTTCGGTACCTACTTCCTTGCAGAGGTGACTTGAAAAGGTTTACGGACGTGTACTGTCATGGATGCTCACTACGCAGCAATGTAAATACATTACGTCGTTCCAGAGTTGCAGCAGCAAAATGCTAGTTCTGACATCGTGTAGATGCAAGATGGCCCTCATTCACATGTTGATACAGGTGTCCAAAGTATGTTACAACAACACTTCGGTGGCAGAAATATTTCCCGCCATTTTGCGTTTCCGTTGAATCACGGTCACCTGACCTCACACCAATGGATTTATGGCTATGCGGATATTTGAAATCAAAAGTGTGCACAGACAATCCTAGCAATCTGTCTGATTTAAAGGACACCGTAAAACGAGAGGTTCTGCAGATTCCGCGTACAGCCTGTTCCATGTGGTACTGATGTCCACAATATCCCGCATGCAATGTATCATCATCATCTGCAAAGGTGGCCACGTCGAGCACTGCTAAATTATTGTCAAGTGTTTTAGTTTCTTTTATTTCTCTTTCTTTCCTATTCTACCATTCACACCCCTTTTTAATACTGATCTTAAGTAACCGTTTTTGTAGTTAAAAGAAAAGCTTTAACTGCATTTAGGGTTTTTCACAGTGCTGATTAAATTGCGATAATAAAAAAGGATATTGCCATTTGAAAATTTTGAAATTTGGTAACCGTAAATCTGGAAACTAGATTTTCTTGTGTATGTAATTCTCGAGCGCACAGGTTTAAATGTCTACAACTGAATTTCCATTATTTCCATACCTTGAAAATTCCGGTCCTTAGGGTCTCTTACATAGGGGAAGTTACTCCATGACTACCCTGTATATTTCGAACATATAAAAATATATGCTAATTGCACTACATTTGAATTAGTTATCGTTGGACGGGATTTATCATATTTTTTTTTTCATTTCTTGCTATAATCTGTAGACATCTCGTCCAAATCCCGCTAACTTCTCAGCTGTTATTTGTTGTGATATGTTATATTAGTTTTAACTTAAATGGCAGAAATATGAAGAAACATCCTACTTAATTTTCGTCCATTCTTCCTCGTTTAATAAACGTCACAACGAATAAAACTAGAAGGCTACTTGAATCTGAATACAGTAGTTTAATATCTAAGGCTGGCGACTGGTAACTCGAAGGTTCATGGTTCAAGTTTAACCAGTAGATTGCCTTGATATACCCTAATTATCCTTTATATGTATAAAAGAAATTTATTTTATTTTAGTCTAGATACTTTCTCTTAAAACTGCCACTGAAGCCATGTTCTTAAGAGGTTAAGATATCACAGTGGTTTCATACATCCATCACAACTGCTTTTTAATAGCATTGATGTTATAAACTCCTTATGTATCTTAACGATATAGTTGAAAAGATTCCCGTTGCTTGTCAAAGCAAATATGCGTCAAGAAAGCAGACTTTAAAAGCCTGTAAGACTACAAAAATGAAAGCCTTCACGAGCAAGTCAGATGCTAAAAATTTTGAAATTTAAATGAGTAAATGTCAAGAACTTTAGGAATTTTAAAAATGTTGAATTTGAGTTTAGCAAAGTAAACGTTGACGAAAATTAGAGTTGACGTCTGTTACGGTTGTTCGAAGTACTTATAAGCAGGAAACTTTCAGAAAGCAGTTATTTCCTATTTACATATCAGAATCTTAATCGTTTCTGCATAATAATGAATCAGTAAGTGATGTGAAACACTAACTTAGAATTTAGACGAGAGCATTTTGAGTTAGATTGAATTTGGAATGAGTTGTCGGTGTAGGAAGCGATTTCAAGAAGGAGGACGTTAAAAAAGGAATACGCTTTTCACAGATCGAAAATGAAAAGCAGGCTTACGTCGTAAACTCTTAATTGCGGCTATTCAATACCTTAATAAACCTTAATAAAATAATGTGAGTTGCATGTGCTTGCCGTGTCAGAACATAATAGTCCTTAAAATAAAGAGATGATGGGTCAATCCTTAATTGTTTTGTTTGTTTGTTTTGTGGTTTTACGGCTCAAAGACTACAATGGTCATGCTGCGCCGGGACCTACTGTTTTCCGAGGAATCCGAACCTCTTATGGCCTAGGGAACCAAACCCCGGACTACAGTGAGCAGTGCGATCTTTTTATGAGATCTCTGAGTAAGCGTTCTTTGTACACTGTTGGGAGTCGAACCCGGATTAACGGCGTACTAGGCGAACGCGTTACCACACTGCGCCACCGCAGGGCCAATCCTTAATTAATACAAAAATATAGTAGCTTTTATGAGATGCTTGCCCACATTTAACCGTTCGTTTTTGCAATCTAATTTATTGGTGATCTGTACTTAAAAAGGTCATTCATGAATGTTTTAGAGAACAGTTTATTGAGGTCATTGATCCCATCATTTATCAAATTCGCCGAAACTCAACAATTTTAGCCATGAGTAGCTGAAATGTGATCAACCATTGGGCCAAATAAAACGGCTTTAAGAACGTTTCAGCCGAATTTTCTTCCAGTGAGAACCAAAGTACTGAATCAAATATGTTCATTGCCAAATACTAGGTATTAATTTGCGGCACGTTCGTGAATAAAACGTCCAGCTAAATAAATATAACATTAAATTCTCTCGCTCTTTTATTTACAAATGAAACGATATTTACGTGATTACATGTCCATCATTTATTTTTATATAATAAAAAATATTATATAAAATATACTTTGCTCTGAAAATTAGGTATGAGATATCCATGTAAAGTAAATATTAAAAATTCCCAATGAAATATTATATACGTAGTCGGATGTAAAATATTACAAAATGTTACAGAAATACCATATCGCCTTCATAATCTCAATCGAAATTCACAGAAAGGAAATTTCTTGTGAGAGAGGTAAATCGTTTGTCAAAATTTTCGTCGTTGTTCACTCTTCTTCCAAAAATCCGCCGCCTCCTAAATTACCAAACTCATACTTCCATAACTACTGAATTAGCTTACTATCATTAGATATTACTAATCGAAAAATTATTTACGTACAAAACTTCCATCTTCATGTTTAACACCATACG
The DNA here is from genome assembly GCA_006491805.2 of Dysdera silvatica. Classification (NCBI taxonomy): domain Eukaryota; kingdom Metazoa; phylum Arthropoda; class Arachnida; order Araneae; family Dysderidae; genus Dysdera; species Dysdera silvatica. Next base: position 100,313,224 of record QLNU02003225.1, on the reverse strand, counting down.
AATAGGTACTCATTTTGATCTTATTTCATTACACTCTCCTGATCATACCCTCTTTACAAGAAATCTTAAAGATTTAATACCAATACATTGGTATTAAATCTTTAATACATTGGTATTAAAGATTTAATACCAATGTATTCAAGAACGAAACTTGGACTCTCGCTCATCTGTTGCTTTGGCCCTAGGGTGTGGGATCTTCTTCCTAACTCACTTAAATCTGTTCATTCCTTTGCTCAATATAAAAAACTCATCCGCAGACATCTATTGGATAGAGAATTATAATATCACTACATCTTTCTCTATTTATACCTTCCATACTTTTGCTAAACAACCAAGTCTTTTATTTTATTGTATTTGGGTATTCATTACTTAAACTTATTTTATCCAATTCTGAGCAGCATGGGATTTGCCAGACCACAAAGTTTTAACTCTTTGCTTCCTAGACCGATTAACTTGATAAATTTTAAATAATTATCACATTTTACAAAAAAAAAAAATTGAATCCGTCTGGATAAAGTTTGAAATCTTTTCAGGCAGAAATTATTGTATAACGATGCACTAACTCAAAAAATATACATTTGTGTTAAGTTCGATTTAAATGCTACATTCCTCAGTGCATCACACGTTTATTTCATTCGAAAGTTCATTTTACTACAAGCACATTAATTTTTTAATCGATTAATATAATTTACAAAAGTTCCACTTTTCAATTTATCTTTTCTGGGATTTTTCATTTATTTATCAAGACATTATAATATAGTGCAATAGAACAACTACAACTTTAGATAAGAGCACTTCAGTGCCTTGGTAAGGAAAAACGGAATAAATCACTTTGACAAGCCACGACCTCCGGATTTCTAAACGACAGCACCAATCTGAAAACATTTCTGGATAAAGAACCACAAACAATCATTATTTTACACAAACGAACTAAAAAAAATTGGGCAATATGGGCCTTGTCAGACTTTGCATTTACCTTTAACTATTATGGCCCTGATGAAGATGAACTATGTATCACTACACCGTATCCCGGTCAAATGTTCGTGACCTCTCCAAAAATGGAGTTGTTGTTATATTATTATTATTTAAATTTACAAAAGAACAATTTACAAGTTTCCGGTCGATTTCCCAACAATTTATTCATAAATTTCTTGTCCATTACCACCCATGGCAATTTGCACTTAAACATTGCAAATCAATATAGTATATAGAGCAATTATGTTTTATGTCGTCCTGTTAATGGCAAATTTTATTACGTGTTCGATAGAGGAGAAAGGAAATGTCTTTTCAGGGACATTGAAATATATCTCATGCCTTTGAAACTGATCGAGCTCAAAGAATTAATATTTGGCTGCAGAGCTATTTTTTTGGCCGTAGTTAAAAAATTATTTCCTACACTCAAAACTTTGAAAAAATAAGTGCGGTTGCTTTTTAGTGTTTCTAATTATACTGAATAATTTGGAGTTTTAAAAATGCATCCTTGTCATAATACGTTCTTCATTATAAAGGAAGTATATCCCGTTTTTCTTACAAAGTGCTCCAACAGTTAATTTTTGAATCTCTTCCTGAGCGTGTAATTAATGTCTCATTTTATAAAACGTTACTTCCTTGCTTGAAAACTTAATCGATGCCACGTTAAGAAGCAAGCGAAAAGAGTTCAGTTGAACAAGGTTTCAAAGTCCTGTGCACTGAAAATTCAGTCTTGCGTTAAATTTTAATTTAGTCGCTTGAAAGTAAATTTAGTTTTGGATCACAGAAGGTTGCTCAGAAGTGAGAGAGGAAAACTAAGAGAGCGGAAAATGTTAATGTGAAATGAGTTTTTATTTCTTATATTCCACAGAAACTTTTATTTCTGCTTGGTTAGTAATTATAAAACGACGAAAAAAATAACTCTGATGCAAATATTTTTTTAGAGAAAAAAATTGTGTTTCTCAAATTTTAATTATCCCTGAAAGGGTTGTTAGGCTCTATGACTCTTATATATATTTATATATACTGCCGAAGTCATTCGAAGTAATTAATCTTTAATAAACAGTTATTTTGACACTGGCGTAAGGTTTAAAAACACGACGTTTCGGGAGCCAACTGCTCCCTTTGTCAAGTGAAGGCAGAATGAAGAGTTCGTGAAAGTCCTAAGCTTATATACCCGCATGTTGGGAATCCCCATCTGACGCCATTTGGTGCGGAGCATTTCCAGCTGGGGAAACCCCAATCGGGGAAACCCTCGCCGGGAAAGCCCCCGCACCCGACGATGTCAGATGAACACCCCCAACTCGAGGTTTTGCAAAAATCCTGTAAGGTTCTGGTAGAGGTTTTGCGATGTTTATTGCACGACTCCTCAAACCGTAGGTTTCCCATGATTCCAGAAAAAGTCTACTCCCCAGATTCGTCACATTCTGATGTAATATTTTCATCGAATGCCAATCTGGTTCGTGACCCTCCCTGAAGACATGTTCAGCCAACTGGTTTGAATCGTCTCCCCTAGCTACCGCACGCATATGCTCCTTCCCTCGTAGACGTATCGATCTTCCCGTCTGTCCAACATACACCTTGTCACAGTTTCCAGCCAGTTTGTACTTATAGTAGGTCTAGACCTACTACAAACCTGTCTACACCCTGCGTGATCTATTACTTAAAGTTAAGGATCGCGTCCCTGAGGAGGAAAAATCTGGTGCTATTTACCAAATACCGTGTGGAGACTGTTACAAGGTGTATGTTGGACAGACGGGAAGATCGATACGTAGTTATACATGCGGTAGCTATGGGAGACGATTCAAACCAGTTAGCTGAATATGTCTTCAGGCAAAATCATGAATCACACAGATTGGCACTCGATAAAAGTATTACATCAGAATGTGACGAATCTGGGGAGTAGACTTTTTCTGGAATCATGGGAAACCTACGGTTTGAGGAGTCGTGCAATAAACATCGCAAAACCTCTACCAGAACCTTACAGGATTTTTGCAAAGCCTCGAGTTGGGTGCTATCATCTGACGTCGTGGGGGTTTCCCTGGTGAGTGTTTCCCCAGGAGGAACTATCCCGCACAAAATAACGTCAGATGGGGATTCCCAACATGCGGGTATATAAGCTTAGGACTTTCACGAACTCTTCGTTCTGCCTTCACTTGACAAAGGGATCAGTTGGCTCCCGAAACGTCGTGTTTTTAAACCTTACGCCAGTGTCGAAATAACTGTTTGTTATGGAATCTCCTGGTGAAACTCTGTATTGTTTCGTTAGATATAACTTATCTGCTTGTCAAATATTTTTGGTTCGGTTTATTTATAAGAATTAAACCTTTTCCAGTGACAAGAGTCATTAAGTACAGACATAAGTACTGAATGCTCTTCAAGATATTTGATAGAATAAAGTTAAAAGAAAATCAGAGGCGGATTTGGGAATTGCTTCCCAACTCATACTCTGTATAGCAGTCCCCTAAAATTTTTTTTTTTTAAAAAAATCATCATAACGCGCTCTTACATTTTTATATGTAAAGGTGATTTTCATATAGTTATACAGAATAATATCTTAGCTAATAATTTCATATAACTACTAATTTATTTCTGGTTTCTAAACTGCCTTTCTTAACAAATACCCTCCTTAAGCATGTGACATGCATGTGCTCCAACTTCAGTAAAAAATCCGTCACTCATCTTAGTGATGCATAAAATTTCCATTTTGTTTGCTGGATTAGTGTTTCAGCGAGAAATTAATCGAAAAGGATAATGATGATACTTTTTTTGTAAAAATAATATTCCGACAAAACAAAAGGCGAACTGTTGATAAATAAAAGGAATGCTAAAAAACTAATTGGTCACATACACGAGAAACAAGTATGTACAGGCGAATAACTAGTCCATCAATTCCCTATTGAGTTTCATATATGTCCATTTTTAATCGATTTTATTCGATTGTCGTCTTTCCAGATACCAATTTCCAGTCGCAATTTTGACACTACCTGGTAGAATTTGCTCTTTTTCACTATTTTTGTAAGTAACTGGCTTTTGTGTAGCTTTCAGTTTTTTAATGCTTTAGGTCAAATATTTAAATCTGTTCAATTACTTGCATGATTCGCAAAGGAATTTGTAGTTTTACGTTCCTTCGGGCATGCTAGATTTTTTAACTAGAAACTGATACGATGCACGAAATATTTTAGAAATTGCAACATAAAATGGTGTCACAACCGAGTTATTTTCTAGAATCGGGTATCAAATTTAGATTTGGTTTCGACAGCCTCTACTTCGAAATGATAAATAGCTTTTCCGGAAAAAAGAGTAGGATTCTCCAGTTTGGAACCATTGGAAAGTGATTACACTTTTCAGTAGTGATCCGTCTTGGTGCCCTTGAAGATGGAGACGATGTAATGTCAAATATTTAAGTAAAATTTTCCGGGTTTCGCTTTTGTATATTTATTTTTGATGTATCTTCAAACCACTCTTCAAATCTCGAATGATTTTTTATGAATTTATCTTGAAGAACTGGCATGCACAATTCATTAAGAAACCTTATTTAAACTGCACAGTCGTGATTTTTTTATCAAACAGTTTAATGATCATTAATGAAGATATTTTAAAACATGCATATACTTTACTATATGCTAAATTGCAATGAAAAGGGAAAGTTTTAGAGAGAGAGAGAAAAACAAATTCTTGTATATTTTTAGTAACATTTAAATTGGGGATAGGTGCAAAACGTTAAATTCGCTTACGAAGAACGAAAAAGTCTTTGTAGCTTTCAATGCACATATTAAAGCATTGTATCGTCCCATTCAATAAGATGACATATGCTGTATTTCTATCTTTATCGTCTGCGATTATAAAATGCATGTATAAAAATAAAGCTCTTTTTTATTGAAAAAGATAAATATTTGAGGAAGAAAATTTCATTTTGAAAACTTCACCTTTAGGCTAGTATTCAAATATTCACAAACGAACCGCAAATATTCCACAATTGTTTCAATTTCGTTACGTTTCGATGAAAGGATACACCTTAATCACAAATTGATATGAAATTAGTTACACTAATATTCTGCGCATAGTAAAAATTGTTTATTTGTGTGTATGTGTTCTAAAATTTTTAAAATTCTACACATGTATTTGCGGAATTAAAATTTTGATTTTAGTTTCCAGATTTGAGGTTTTGATGTCATGGTAAAACTCTGTTGAAAACATTGAGGCCAAAACATTGTTTTGCTATAAGCATTTTTAAAACGAAATCGGAAAACGTTCAAATTAATGGTACCTCAGTTGCCTCGAGTTTTTGCTTAATTTTATATTATTAAATTATGTTAAAAATTATATAATGTTTCAATATCCTATTGGTTTTTTTTTTTAAATCGCTAATACAACTGATTACCGCCAAAAAAATTGTCATCCTTGTATCCTGCATTTACATACCTTCTGGGTAAATTTATCTATTTCTCTGATATCGGATAAAAGAGTTTGTATAAACGATCACTGAGAATTCTCGCATCTGTGGAACTTGTATTCGTTCCTATTGATCAGTACTACGTCACTCTATGACACTTTCTCACTCAAGAAGTTGCAGAATGTCTTTTTCACGTTCTGCGGCATAAAGGTCATCAGATTAGATACTCAGTTCCTGAAATTATGCGAAAATCATTAAATGGCAATTATATTTTAAAGACAGTTGATTACTTTACTAATATGTGAAAATCATAATGAAGTATAACCTGTGTAATACACACTCGTTTCCTTTAGGGATTGTCCAAACTAGAGGGTAACATGGACAGAACGATAAATTTATTATTTTTTTCAACTTAAAACACCAGTCTATTTATGGCAATTGAAAAATATTAATATACAGATGGTTTTATTTGAGAAAAATAATAATCATAAAATTTATATTACGTTCGTACAGTGAAAAAATAGAGATAAATAACAAATGTCAAGTGTGTTAGAATATGCACAAAATGCCGCCGATTGCCTCTGTAATTCCTTAATTTATTGCTCAGGCACACTAGTGTTGATTTATAACAAGCACTATGCACTATTGAGTTATAATAAGCACTACTGAGATATAATAAGTACTACTGAGTTATAATAAGCACTATTAAGTTATAATAGGCACTATTAAGTTATAATAAGCACTATTGAGTTATAATAAGCACTATTAAGTTATAATAGGTACTATTAAGTTATAATAAGCACTATTGAGTTATAATAAGCACTACTGAGATGTTATAAATATTACTGAGTTATGATAAGCACTACTGAGATGTTATAAATATTACTGAGTTATAATAAGCACTACTGCGATGTTATAAATATTTACTGAGTTATAATAAGCACTACTGAGATGTTATAAATATTACTGAGTTATGATAAGCACTACTGAGATGTTATAAATATTACTGAGTTATGATAAGCACTACTGAGATGTTATAAATATTACTGAGTTATAATAGGCAATATTGAGTTACAATAAGCACTATTGAGTTATAATAAGCACTACTGAGATATAATAAGTATTACTGAGTTATAATATATAATAAGCACTACTGAGATATAATAAGTATTACTGAGTTGTAATATATAATAAGCACTACTAAGTTATAATATATAACAAGCACTACTAAGTTGTGATAAGCATTATGTTATAATAGGCACTATGAAGCTATAATAAGCACTATTGAGTTATAATAAGCACTACTGAGATATAAGTATTGCTCAGTTATAATGTACTACTAAGTTATAATAAACACTACTGAGATATAAGCACTACTGAGTTATAATAAGCACTACTAAGTTATAATAAGCACTACTGAGTTATAATAAGCACTACTAAGTTATAATAAGCACTACTGAGTTATAATAAGCATTATAAAATTACAATAAGCCCTATTGAGTTATAATAAGCACTATTGAGTTACAATAAGCATTATAAAATTACAATAAACCCTATTGAGCTATAATAAGCATTATTATTGGGTTACACTAAAGAAAAGTTTACTCTTTCTTTTAAAATTTTCATGGGAAGCAGACGACTTTTTTCGGACTTAGTGCACAAAAGCACATGTCGAGGAACGTGTCGAATTTAGAATATAAAATACACTTAATTTCCAAGCTAATGAAGTTGATGTGTCCGATTTAGAGAATATTATACACACGTTAAAAGTTCAGAGTTTGGTTCTAACGAACTGTGTCCAGCTTAGTGAAGTGTCCAAGATATAAAGGTGTCCAGGCTTGCTAAATTTTACTTCAATATGATAACAGTATTTTACACGTGCCATTTGAAAGCATGTAAGAATAACGGAATTCGTCATTCAAAACGATCTTAACCGTCGAAAATATTTACGGATTAAAATTATAACTAAAATTGTAAATTTAAATTATCAAATTGAATATGAAATCAAACCCAAAAACATCTTTGAAACGCATAACAAAATTTAAATGAAAATTTAATCGAAACTTCACATTGTATTTAGAAATTCTGTTTTTTCAAACCCAACTATACTAAATTAGGTTTATAAGTTTTCTTTCTCCACGCAAAACCTAAATTTCGTGCTTAGTAAAATTGTTATTTGACTCATAAGTATTGAAAAGAAATTGATTAACAGGAAGCCAGACAAAAAAAAATAATGTAAAAGAAATCTTCTTTTACATTATTTTTTCCCATTTGTATTCCTTAATTATATTATCTGCTGTATGTTCGATTCGCTCCATATACATCTGATGAAGGCTGCCCTTTAGCGCAGCCGAAAGCCGGCTCATGTACCAATAATCTAACAAACCGCTCAAAGTTGTCTGATTGCTTTTATTATATTTATGTGTTTTCTTGATTTCTTATTACAAGCTATATATTAATCTTATGCCTCTAACTTTATAATTGTTATATTTTTTGTTATGTTTTTCAAGCGGAAGTGGCAACTAGCTTTGTCAGAAATGGCAGAACTATCCAAATGATTCCTAATCGATTTTTACCCACAATTCCTCGATTAATAAGGATGCTTTGCAGCGATAGGTATAATCAACATTTTCTATTTGAATCTGGATGCATTAGTTTAAAGTCTACAATTTGCATCAGGTAACCAAGTTCCATGGGTACAGTTGACCAGCACGTGGCTTTTACCTATTTTCCAATTTTATGTGAAGAAAAACGAGTTTATTTCTGGACCTAAATTATATAAACTCAGAAAAAAATGGTTTTATACCACTCTGAATTAATTTTATGACAACACCAGTTCTAACTCTTACTTCTTACCCCGGTCCTGATTACAGGAAAAAACAATATTTCTCTGCAGCTCACAAAGACTCCACCTTTGTACCACTCTTCAGCCTTCACTTGTAACGCCTTCGAGTCAAGACTGTGCTCATAAACTCCGTTAATGTGATATTCCAGCGAATCCGAATCTCTTAATAACAATGCAAATTTCTACACGCGAATCAATATCTTTGTTGTTTTTTGCAGAATACGAGAAATCTCTTGTTTTTTTCTACCGGAAAGAGAGCCCCGTTACTAGCATCGCTACTGCTGTCTTTCCATTTCCCAAATAAATTGCTTTTACAGTTTTCTGATTTAAAAAGTATATAATAAGGAATAAAAAGGTATTATTATTATTATTATCATAGAATTCTCATATCCACAATTTTTTAAAGTTCTGACACGTGTAAAAAAATATGTGCATGGAGGAGGTGTACTTGAGAAAAATAAAGTATTACGAAAGTAAAGTTTTTACTATTTGATAGATAAACGACGCGTTAGGATACCAAAGATTTCAAAATTGAAATGGGTGAATATTACTAACTTGAGGAACTTTAAAAATAAGTTTCAGTTTAGGGAAGCAAACTTTAAAACGAATTCAAGTAGAAATCTATTGCTCTTGTTGAAAGCTCTTTTTAAGTAAAAAACTTCGGAAAAGCAGGCATTTTCGTTGATGAAAAGTAAATTTTAAAAATATGTATGCAATATAAAAATATATATGCAATTTTAAAAATATATGAAAGGGTTAGCTTAAGACAATAAATTACGTATCTTAGAATGCGCAGATAACAGGACATTTCCTAATCAGTACAAAAGTATCGAAATTTATGTCCGCCGCTTGTTCAGATTTTAACGGATTAGTATCCACAATCTAGTTTATTAATAATACATACTTTCCAAACATTGCTAACGAATGTCCTGTCAAACGGTTTGCTGGAGCAGGTGACCTCGCCATTTATCAAATTAAGGGTAGCTCTACAATTTTGGTCATGATTAATAGCAATGTCATCAAAATTTCGACAAAACAGGCATTTAAGGATACTTACGCAACATCATGTTTCTGTATAAATCATAGTACACGTACCTAATCAAAATCGAATCCCTATTCCAAAACACTTAGCATTTATAATTGTGGTACGTTTGGAAATAAAATGCTCAGCAGAATATCTTCATAACATCAAAACCTTTTTTCATTCATCCCTCAAACAGAACCTGATGTAATCGCGCCTTCTATTATAAAATGTATTCGATTTGAAATATATTGCTTTTTAAATCAAGCATAGAATACTTCTACAATCGGCGCCGCTTATTTTGAACGTTTTTATAACGAAGTTCTTCCATTTCCCCTAAACATTGTTATATGCAGAGGCTGACGGGGTCCTCTCAAAGGGCGCATACCTTGGATTATCGGAGGGCGCGAGTCCTATAGCCCATGAGGGCGCAAGTCCTATAGCCCATGAGGGCGCAAGTCCTATAGCCCATGAGGGCGCAAGTCCTGTAGCCCATGAGAGTGCATGTCCTATAGCCCATGAGGGCGCACCGGCCCTAAGGCCGGTAAGCTGACGACCCAGTCCGCCCCTGGTTATATGCATCATCTAGTTGCACAGAAGTTCACTTATAGTGGACATTTTCATTGTTCCGTTCAGTTCCGTTATAAGCTGACTCGGCTGTATAAATTAAATGAACACACAATGAATGAATATTGCACTATGTTCAGTTTTGCGATGGAGTTCATTCTTCAAAGAACTCTATGGCGCCAGTTGTACTTTAGCCACTGCTTGTATCGCAAAAATATATTAAAAGAACATTAAAACGAAGCGATGTAAGAAAATCAGATGAGATTGGGAGTGCCAAAACTGACGCAGTATAACCCAGATGCTCTTGCGCCATAAAAAATCCAAACAAACAAACAAACAAATAAACCAATAAAGAGTTAAAAATGAGTTCATGATTAAAAGAATCGCATAAAATATCACTAAGGATAAAATAATTTTGATTAAATCATAATGCACGTTGTTGGTTCAAATTAGTGCAAATACGTATTTGCACTAATTTTAACCAACACTATTCATTATCGTTTAATCAAAATGATTTTATCTTCAGTAATATTTTATGCTAATCTTTTAATTATGAACTCATTTTTTAACTTTTTATTGGCTTTCCCAATCTCATCTGATTTTCTTACATCGCTTCGTTTCAATGTGCTTTTAATATATTTTTACAATTGTGTTTTTAATTTATTTTCATTTCAAAACTGAATGTACGGTTGCACCTTGTTTGGATCAAATGTGCTTTGCTGTCGTTGCGCCATAAAATTACAACCAACCAATCATTAAAGTCCTACGACTTCAAGTTCTCTTTCCTCTTCAATGCACATTTTCTTGAATAACAAGCAGTGGTTAAAGTACAACTAGCGCCATAGAGTCCTTTGAAGAATGAACTCCATCCCAAAACTGAATTATAGTGCAATGTTTCAGGAAAAGGAGGGTCTGGTATATGTTTTATATGCAAATTGTATTTGGAATTTGAATTGATGCTGAAACAACTCAGAGTAACATCAAGTCATTTATGAAGTCCAAATTCATGCAGAACATTTGTTTCCCCGGAAAATATTTTAGCAGATGAACGAAAGAAACGTGTTCTCATTCTGGAAGAGAACTTCTACGAATCATCATAAATAGTATTTCAAACTTACATTTCATCCTAATTTAAATAAATTCTTATTTTATTCATGGAAATGGGGCAAAAGTAAAGATCTCAAAGAGCCGTGTTAGATGACACATTGATTTACTTCACAAAGCTTATCCTATAACAGACCACGCTAACTTAGCTGCATATTTCAATTCAAATGCTGAACTTACCATGAATCATGTTTGAGGAACCTGCAGAGTAACGGTCATTTATAACAGAATTTCTCACATTTCAACATGATGGAGTTTATGTAATATAAAGAAAATTATAAATACAGTCTTACTCCTGGACGCACCTTTTTTCAAGCACATAATCCGTGAGGTGGGGTCGTGATAATACATTAGTTACCGTACGAATTACCTGGATTTTGTCAACAACACGTGCTTGTCGATTTCTTCTGAAGAGTCATGGCCTGGTGTTGGATTCCCAAGAATATAAACGTGCAGTTTCTTTTGTAAAAATATAGATGCCAGGGCAGTACAGACTTGTCTATTCTTATTCTGTAAATAAGAAAATTACAACGGCCATGTAAATTCGTTATATTTTAAGGTAAGCTATTGTGAAATTATCAGAAAATTTCCATATTTTAAAGAAAGTAATTGCTTACTGTTCTTGAAGTATAATTTTCCATGGCCTAGACTATTAAAATCAGATTCTTAAGAAACGCTGGCCTCATTTCCATACATTTTAAATGACGCTATCTGGATAAAGCATGATTTGAAGAGGTGATACATTTCACATCATATTGAAGGTGTCTGATTTGGTTTAGTAGGGAGTTCATTTGATATATTTCGCGTTTAACTAATCTTCGTAGTTCACATAATAACACATATGTTCTTTGTCTTCTTTATTGTTCCACACGTCTTTTGATATTGTACCCGCTAACAGCTGGCTTCCTAAATTCGACACACATTTCAAAGCGTAATGTACTCTTGATTTTTAGTTTGTACATTGTCAAGTTCTACAATAACGGACTGAATCAAAGTCATTACAAGCAAATACAGGAGTGCGTAGATTATGGCATTGCCGCTTCAAATTGAAGGAATTGTGCCCCTCAAAATTTCCTTCTAGCTAGTCTTTTCACTGTCAGATCATGGGGCTTGCTTCGGTAGTTTATCTATTTAGGATAGCGAGAAATGCTGGAAAGCCCTTTGGGATGGTATGGTTGTACTGTAAAAGAAATAAATGTTTTTCAGGTAAGACGAACATTTATTGCCGGTAAGAGTTAGATTTGCTAACAGTAAAGAAGATGAAGTTTAGGTAGTTTCTATGATAAAGAATGGAGTAGAGAGTTACATTACTGTAGACTATACCACTGAAAATTGGTAGAATTTATTTTATAACAATTGATGATAGACATGTAACTGTCTTTTTTTGGCTCGGAAGTATCCAGTTGTAGCTGTTTAGATGGAATAACGGTACTTTTTTTAACTATTAATAGAATCGTCAGCTTATACTTTTCAAGGAAGTGTGTGTTAATCTCTTTTATGGGAGGCCAATTAATTGGTTTTCAACTTAAGAAAAATTATAGTTTTGAAGTCCAGCGCAGACAGTCATTTATAGGAAAAATAATAAATAAAGTAGTTAGAATCAAGACAATTAATATTTTGTGTCATCTCGTACATACTAGGTTTAATCTTGAGAAAAGTCGTACAAAGTGGAAAAAGACATGTATATAGTGATAAACTTGGGATTAAGGAATGTATACGTCATATTTGGTCATTCACTATACCCGTTTTCGAATTTAAAATTCCGAATATTTCTTCAAAATGGACTAAGTAAACGTAATAAATGAGCATACAACATGCATACATAACATTCAGCTTGAGAATTTTTTAACGTTTAATGAAAAACTTATTGAATTTGAGTACAATAAACTAAAAAAGTAAAAAACGATATAAAATAACTTACGTTGGCGATCACTTCTAAAATAAGCTTTATTTAGAGGTGCTTAAAACACGGTCTATATTTGTTGGTTTCGTGTTGCAATTTCTATGTTCATAAAGTTTTTGTCCTAAAATATTTAGCACATTAAATAAATAGTCCTCAAAATAATCTATTGACTCAAAAACGTGCTTATTGTGAATCCTTACTATGTATTCTGAAAGATATGAGAATTTTCAGAAATTCTGCAGTTTAGAGTGCTACAAAGCTCGTTTCATCCTGTTTGCCTTAGATAAGAAACATCCTTGATAACTATCTTTTTTTTTCAAATTCCCTACATTTTGGCTGAACATTCCCGACATTTTTATTCATTAGATCGGGGACCAGCAAAGGCCTTGTTCCCTGGGACCGATTCAACTGTATTAAACTTAATCATTCTACCACACAAAATTTATCTCTTCCTTACGAAATCCAGAAATACTCTAAATGTATGCTACATTTTGTGCTTCATACTGTATTTAAGTTATTTAACGTATTTAACTTCCTTCAACATGGCAAGATGACAAAGCGAAAGAAGAAAAATATACTATTTAACTTCCTTCGTTTAATCTGAAGAAACAAACTTACAGTCAATCATGAGTCAAAATTGATATCTGCAGCTTTCTGTAACTGTCTGCGTGAGTTAATTACATTTATTTTGCAAAAAATGCTTGTCAAGGACATGAAATCAATGGACGATAAGACTGGAGATATCATCATGTCTGCCCTATGTGCGTGGCATAATTTTTAGATGGATAGATGGATGTTGACATTTGATTGATTATTGTATGCATATTCTTCATACTGTAAGTGTAAAGTCTACCTATGCCAAATATGATTTGGTTCTGCTATATCAAATATAATTATCTTTATGTTAAGACATGCGATACCAAAATATTCAGTTCTAAAATATATATTCACATATTTATTTATCCATTTACACTACGTTATTTTGAGAACCTCTAGAATGTTTATACTATATCTCCATTGCAGATGTTGATACAAGACATTTAGTGGGAACGAACATAAAAGATTGTCACGGATAATACCCAGTGTTTCTTTTTAATCGAGTTTCGGTGTGGGAAGAAAGGAGAGAGCGGGGATGTTAATTAGGTAAAAGGTGAATAGAGAATAGGCAAGGTAAGGAAGCATTCAAAAATGGAGCCATACTTACGGTTAAAATTCTACTGATACCAAAACATTCGAAATCTTTGGATAACTATAAATCGTTATCAAATAATCTTTATCCAATGCACAAAAAATTATCAGTAATTTTTATTACACAGTCACACTTCGGTATAGCGCCAACCACGCTTAGCGCAATAAATTGGCGGTGATCAAATATTCCATCTAGGCACCACAATTCAATATACTATACCGTTATATATATCGTTATAGCTCCAGAGCCAAACCTAACTGCCAAACTGGTGCCATTTTCTGAGAGAATTCGTTTTCGTTTTTGGTTTAAGATTAGCAATTGCTCTGATTACAGATACATGGGCGTGCGCAGAAAATTCATTATGTGGGGGGATGATTATAGAGCTACAACTTCATGTATATCACGCATTGAAATTTGATTATTTAAAATTTCTACTATACTTATAAACATTGTTTCTCTTTTTGCTAAGGCACATCAAGTCATCTTTCTCTCTTCTGAGAAAAACCTGTTGTCCGATTCTATATTATAAATGTTTATGCCATAAAGAAACATCCTTTTAAATGCTTCGTCGTCTTAAAAGATGTTTCTATGAATTGTCTTCAAGCTTGCCCAAAACTTTCTTCGCAAGCTAGGTCTCCTGATCTCTCTCCCATAGAGCACATTTGGGACGCTATGGGAAGGCGATTGCAACCATCCCGGAATGTTGACGATTTAGCCCGACAGTTGGAGACAATTTGGCAAGAAATTCCGCAGGACACCATCCGGGATCTTTATCAGTCTATGCCACGCCGGGTGACAGCTTGCATCCAGGCCAGAGGTGGACCAACGCCTTATTGACTTCCTCCCTTTGTAACGGTCAAACTCTGCAATAAATCATTCAATTGTTCTGAAATTTTAATCGTTTCTTTTTCTATGTATGTTCTTCATATCCACCAATTTTTATCGCAATCGGACAACTCCTCCTTGATGCGTCGATTTGTTTGTTATAGGGTGTATGTAATATATATATGAAAAATAGAGCGATGTAATAATCTTAAAGATGGAAAAAATATCGCATTTGTTGAAATTTGCCATATCTAGCGCCTTTCTTACTTTATTACGCAATTAAATATGAATGTAAATGTGGAATAATATACAAAGGGAAAATATAGTTTTCTTAAATAATTACTCAGGAAATGAGACGTTAAACCATTTATTCATTTACTGGAAGGTTGTGGGTTCAGGTCCCACCGAACGCAGAAATATTTATTTTCTTTCGAACGTTTCACCATCTAATCACGCCATAACATCGGCGCTGGTATCACTACGCCAATAAACGTTGATTGATATTGTTGTTTAACGTTAAACCATCTTAAACTAACCGACAATTAACATCGTGCAATTTCTAAGAATTTTCTAGACGTATCATTTATAATAGTAGCAGTTTTCCTCCTTCAAACTTGTACGCTGAGAAAGAGTAAGCAAAAAATGTTTAGTCTCACGGGAACGTTCTTAAGTTTTAATGAATGCAATTCGCATATCCTAACATAAATAATCTTTTCTGCAACTCACTTCAAGCACAAAACACAAATATAATTAATTAAAACTAGAAAATTCAGTGGTTTGCTAATTAACAAGGGAATAATTAGGAACAATAGTTTTTCTACAATTTGTAATCTTAAAACCTTAGCATCGTTCACAAATTGAATAAAACTATCTGGCTTTTATTTGTGGCATTTGAAAACGACTGAAAATTATACTTCCATTTTTTAATAGGCAAATGAATTTTATTGTCGTTTGCCGTTTGAAGGCTTTAAAAATCAATTAGTGAAATTGAGATTTAAGCACATAAACAACAATTAGGAAGATCAGAGTTTCGTTAGCTTGAAGATTTTCTTATTTTATGAGATTCCAGGAATATAAAGCATGTAATCTGAGTGATTTGGACGAACTGTATTGTGGTCCCCATCGTTATCATCAACAACAACAACAACAGCAACAACAACTATATTCAGTCTAATGCAGGATGGAGGTCTCTCTGTTATCACACACTCATACACGTGGTACAATGGGAGTGAGGTCACTATATAAGTATGTATACATACTGGAGTCCAAAATTAAGGTTGCACTTAATGTCATTTCAATGGGAGAGGTACATATTTTGCTCTGTAACTTTCGACGTGCTTTATTTATAAAAAATCATTTTACAGAAAATTAAAGAGCTATAAACACATAATTACAAAGGAGTCAAGTTTTTTCAGGCAACCTATGAAGGAGAATCCATGATCAAAAATTGTGCAAAAATAAAAGTTATAAACGAAATAGATAAAAAAACAGATTTAGGATTAAAATTTTGCTTGCATAAGCATTAACAATCATTTTCTAATAATTTTGCCGGTTTGTGTGAGAAAAATTGTCATTCTAAATTAGTTTTGTGCGAATTTTTGTTCTTGACTTTCAGTGTTTACATCAACTTCAATCGTAGATTCTCCTTCACAGTTTTCATAATTATGTTAAGTGTTTATAGTTATTTAATGTTCTGTAAAACGATTTTATTAAATGCAGCACATCGAAAGTTACAGAACAAAATATGTACTTCTCCCATTGAAATAACATTGAATATAATCTTAATTTTGGAGACCTCTCTCTCTCTCTATATATATAAACCTGCGGGCTATGTAATATAAAGCATCAAACCTATGTATTGCCTAAGGTAATCTGCCTAACATATTGCTGTCTACATTTCAAGTTAACATTTCTATTTTTATCTCAAGCAGCCAGGAGCGGACTGGGCAGCCCGTACGCCCTCATGGGCTACAGGACCAGCGCCCTCCGATGTATGCGCCCTTTCCGGGCACCTAGTCCACCCTTGAACACAGCCATGTTTAAAGCGTGACGTTCAAACACAGTTATGGGCACACCTGCCTTCTGTTGCAAAATTTTCTTCCAAAGAAGTTTTTAACATGGAATTTTATAAAAAATCGTATTAAAGTATTATAATGCAATGCTCTTTCTACAAAGCATCCTAATAAAAACTCTCTCAAATTCTTTATAAAAGCTTTTATCAATTGGCTTTATTAAGAACTTCTAATAATATATTCTTATCATAAGAATTTATTTTAACTCATCTCAATTATATGATAATAAACCTAATTTCTTTAATTCATAAGAGTTAAAAAGGGCAAGAATGAGCCAAGTTGGACTCATATATAAATGTAAATTTCCGTATCGATGTCATGGTAACTATGCTACTGTATTCAGAATGGAATTATAGTTTCACTTACGTCCACATAATTACGTCCATATATACTGATGTCTGCAAAATGGATGATAAAATGAATTGATAGGGACGTCAGATTTATTTTCGATCTCAAATTAGTGAAGGCTGATTTAGGTATAATGAGTAGCAAAAGGGTAAATATATATGTTAGTGTTTTATTCATGTTTACTATTCTAATATAAAAGAGCAGATATGACTAGCTTGCTTGTATTGATGGAATTTTACAGTTTTTTCATAAGCTTACAATCCCTAAACTTTTCCTTCGGTACTGCTAAAAGTAATAAAGACTAAAGTGCAAATGTGGAAATACAATAACGTGACTCCGAATTACTTAGAGCTAAACTATGATTAATTTAGAAAAATATATTGCATTTAATATTAGAATCCACGACACATGCGATGTGGAAATATGCATTGTGAAACGTGGCTAATTAGGTAATTAACTTCGACCAAATTGGAAATCGATGCATCACTGTCTATTTCATCGGATAATATCCATTTTACAGTTAATAAACATATCAGAACACAAACGAACCGAAGACCAAACTTTGGAAAGTTTAGAGTGTAATTATCGAAGCGTTCATAAAACGTCTTGAGAATTATCGTCCTACATTATGATATAATACCAAGCAGGTCAAATGCATCTATTAAGAGTTTAACAGACAAAAGTTAGATGCAAAAATCCTCCAAAACGCTACAAAATTGCTTGTTATGAGAGGAAAAATTAAAGGTGTATATAACAAATACAGAACCATTTCTAATTACCCTTAACTAACCTCTCTTTCATCAGTTATTAATTACTTTCTCGTCAGGTCTTGATATGGAAACACTTTAACAATAAGTTTATGAAATTTTGTTTAAACAGCCATCGTTCTTACGAATGGTGTGATACACTGCGCAAAAATATTAGATAAATAAAACACAATATTGTCGCAGTTAGCGGAGATGTCGGTGATGGAGCTATCAACGATCCTAGTGAAAGCATATTTTTTGCGGAATGCTACAAAAAACTGTTGCCCCATTAACTGTATTTAAAATCCTCATCAGTTTAATTTTGACTACTTTTCTGAACATTTCCGCCGTCTCGTGGATCGGCGTTGTATCCAGAGATGTTTCTCCTATCCCAGTGAAAAACGGTTATTTTTCTCCGAAGCATTACTTGTAACTCGTATAATGAAAACCGTGACCATCATTACCAATCAACAGTTTTTTTGGTTTGTATATTTTGTTTGAAAAAAGTATCAAGAAGCTACTGAAACAGCTGTCACGACATTAAATTATGCATTTTTAACTGCCATAATATTGTATTATATTTATCTACTATTGACGTTCTTGTCTTCAACCATTATTCAAAAATTTCCTATCTCAAAATGACACATTTATGGTTAACCTTTAACAAAAAGACACCATGAAATATCCAATCCCAAAAGACAGAGAATAATTGTGGGATTATTTTGCTTTTCCTAAATATAATTATCTAATTGTAAGTTATTGCTTTTGGTGTCGAAATGAAGAAGAATATTAAGTGTATCCACATAGAACAACAGTAATCGCTTAAAGAAGATGTAAAGCCAAACTTATAGTGTGCTTTCGCCTAATCCTTGAATTGGTGATCCAGAACTTTCAGCATAATGGGTCATTGAAATACTTTCTACCCTTCATTAATAATTTAGTGTGGTTTTATTTCTCCTGAAGTTTAGTTCTATGAAATTTCCTTTTCCCAGAAAACTGTTAATTTTGCTTTTTATGTCGTTTGACTGAAAATTTTTATGAAAATTTTATCCAACCCTTTTGATTAAATTTTTTGAAATAGAACACATTATTTTGGAGAGAATGGGATGGTGCTTGAAGTCGTAGACAAATACCATAAGAATATGAAAATTGTCATTTTCTTGTATAAAGTATTGTTTTTGTTCACTCTTATACGGCAACTTTTGGGTATGTCTCTTGTCCATTTCTAAAGAACCGTCTTCACAATATGGCTCACGCACACTCTCTATGCATTTCTTCGATTAAAAACTTTCACATAGTAAAAAATAATTATTCTGATATAATTAGCATACATACATAAGAACAAAGATTATAAGCAAAAATATCAAGAGTGATGAAGAGACAGTGACAATAAGTAAATACTAACTGAAGACGCAAATACCCAAAGTAGGGCATAAAGTAAACCAGTTTGGTTGATGGTAGGTTAAGGACGGTTTCTTCACAGTGTCCTTCCAGTCCTTCGTGGTGTTGCAATTTTTACAAACATGTATACATACATACACATATATATATCACTTTCGAAAGCATTCGCACAACGTTAAAGCTCATGATATCAAGATAAAATCATGGTTCTTTAGATTTGATTATGTTGACGGTTAATACGTCAATCCTAGGGAGCCCCAGTATGTCCTCTTTTATATAATGTAGTTTTGTTATGAATTGGGTAGGCCTGTGACCAGGATGAAGGGCAAGCTGGGGCAAGGCAAATGGCATGTGGGGCACAGGGCATCCGGGGATTGTTCTACATATATAAACAGCTCGATGAGACAACTGGAGCCAAAGCAGGGGACAACTAGGACCACGCCTCTTTTGGGCCAGGCGTGGCTGTAGGCGCTGAACTGGGAGAAAACAAATAAGCGTTAACAGAAAAGTAATGTTTAAAGTATTGCTGGGAAACTTGTTTTCCACCTTCAGTTAATAAAATACGTTAGAATTCCATTTAGATAAAGCTTGGTTACATGTTACTGTAAACTAGGAGGTGGTGTAGAGGGAATGCATATTAGGCTACTTTCCGAGTTTGACTACTGCAAGTACTCCGTAGAGGTCTGTCCAACGAGTTGAATGAACTTGAACGTTTTTTTTCCGGACCAAACGAGTCTTCTCTTTCATGACAGATGTGTAAAATCTTTCACTGATTCGTTCACCGATCGATTTAGCACACCTGTAGTAAGCAGTACTCCCCAATGTTTTCTTACGGATCCACGGTCCGGGGTTATGTTTATGTTTTGCTAGGCGTCAAAGAGGTTTGGATTCCTCGGCGAATTGTAGGTCCTGACGCCTTCGGCTCTTGTCAATCGTCGTACCATAACAAGCAAACATGTACAGTGTTACCCCTTAATAAGGGAGACACGCGGAATCTGACATTTTACTCTTTAAACAAAGATGTCTCCTTTTCGGTGGATATGTGTTGATACGCACATATGGTAAGAGACACCCACGGGATCGAACATTTTGTCCTTTAAATAGAGGTGTCACTCCCTTCTTCGGTGGTAGATGTGTGTTAATACACACATACATTAAGAGAAACCCACGGTACCTGATATTTTGTCCTTTAAATAGAGGTGTCCAACTTTTTCCGAGGTACATGTTTTGTTACATAGAGTAAGGGACATACACGAGACCGGATATTTTGTCCTTTAAACAAAGGTGTCCCTTATGGGAGATCACGCCACATTTTTATATAGCTTTCTGTGAAAATAATTACCATCTTACATAGTCAAATTTAAAAGGAAAGTGAAGATATTCCCGTCTAGAAAATAAGCGTTTTTCCAGGTTAGCTCTTAAATTTTAGCAGTCTTACGTATCAGTTGGTATATTCGCAATATAGAAAATTGTGTTACAATAATATTAATAATAGAAAATTTAGGACAACATAAAAAACATAAACCGAATTACAGCCTGTGAAGCACTCACTGGACACAAAGAAACATACAGATTGCTATAGCAGAGCTTCCAAACGTTTCCCCGGATTTCCCTACGGACATTTCCAACAAATGCAATACTCTTCCTTACGAAGATAAACTTATTATATTGCATTTATTGTATTTGGTCTTTCAACCTCGGAAACTCCTACTGCTTTAAACATATTTTCCTTTGCATCGATTCATTGTTACTTTAGCGTATATAATGAATGTTCTCCAACATCGGTATGGACACAAAAGTAGAGACTCAAGGCTTTCAAACATCATCTGAACTCATACAATGGCAATTGGGTTTTTAAGTTTTTTTTTATCCACAAATTAAGTGCTTTTCTTTTTCTGAAACAGTTAAACTTATTTCAAAACGTGCACTATAAAGATTCAACATTTTCGTTTTTTTCTAAATAAAAATTTTGATACTTACTGTATGGGCGCTCTACCTCTCTTTTCCCTCCTAAAGTTAGTCTGCATTTTGGACCAAAGCCCTGTAATATGTTTATTTTAGTATAATCTTTTCTATAATGTTGTAATTTCATATATACTCGTATAACTCTTGATGGTACAATTAACTTGGAAACTAATATTGTGGTACTAACATTTTTTTAATCAAATTTTCTGACTACATATACTGACTCTCGGATATTCTTCTGGCTCGAATTTTGATAAGCAGATGATTTTATAAATTCTATTCATGTGTGAATTGCAATTTTTTCAAATGAGGCCCATCAAAATCCTAAATAAAACTAATATTTCTTATCCATTAATTCGTAAAAACGACGTTCAATCTGTTTTTAAGATATTACACGGTTTCTACGTCCTTCTACCAAAGGTATACAACAACTCAACTTCTTAAAACGAGCATAATTCAGAACCATAAAAATAATGTATACCTTGTATTTTCTTGTCATTATATTTTGTATATTTGTATATTATAAATTGTGTTTTCTTGTTTCAATCGTTGCATTCTGGAAGAGAACCTCGTAAGGAATTACGGCTTTATATTCTTTCCTATTTCTAACCCAAAGCCAAAACTAATTTAAAGTATATATCTTCCCTTATATTGCTATAACTTTTATACTGCCCAAGTCGTGCATCACTAAATATTTTATATCGAGTTGAATAAAGTTATTATTATTAAATAGTTATCATTAAGATACTCTTACAAATAACGTAACATACAGCAATAATTCTCACAGTATAAGGATATATTCCTAATATTCATGTAACTTGCGATATTTATCAGCATTTAATAGGCGTCATTTAATTTTTCTTATTAATTTTTTAACCTTCTCTGTATTACTTCGGCACAAATACGAACACATTGTTACTAAATATAACATCTTCCTCCCGAAACATTTTAGCATCGATGAATAATATTGAACTTCAAAAAGAAATAATCCTTCGAAATATAAAAAACAAGAGAAGGAAATCGATATCAGCGTTAAAAATTTTTCGACGCTGATAATGTTCAATCAATGTTTTTTCTCCAGTTTCTCAAACTTTTCTAATCTATGCAATTTTTGTTTCTAAGGCGAACAAATTATACTTTGGGTCTTAATTTACAGAATTTTCAGAAAAAGGAAAATGAAGTCTTTCCTTATTGAGCAGAATTTTACCTGTTTTTATCCGACATAACATCGACCCAAATTTCGTGCGAAGAAATAACGTTTTATAAAATGAGACGTTGCTTATGCGCACAAGGAGAGATATGAAAATTTCCTTTTTTAATAAAATAAGTTACACATTCTCCCCATTTTAATAAAGAAAAATTATACAAGCAATATGGTGCTAATAATCCAAATTATGTAGCAAAATTAACTGTAGCAAATTGGCAATATCACTAGTTTGAAGTTAGTCTGCCGTTTTTGAAGAAAAATTTGTACACAGAACAAAAGACAGCTGTTGGAACCAGAAGACTAATATTTTAAGCTCCATCAATTCCAAAAATCCTGAAATTAATTTTCATTTTCAGGAAAATTCAGAATTTTGATAATTTAACTTTAAAACATTTGTTAAATTTTCTATTCACACAAAACATATGCTCAAAAATCAATAAAACGTTAAGACATACTTAAGAAATAAGTGTCAAATATATCTATACAATAAATTATTTAAACATGTAAAATGACATATTGATTCATAAATACTTGTTTAGAAGTTTTATATAAATTTGAATTTAATTTTCTTGGGTAATTGCGAGTAGTAACGTTTAGATTTGAGGAAGCATTTGTTAGTTTGAGTGTGATTAAATTCGTGATATAAAATTGGAAGAATAAGGGGTGATCACCGCTTTTCTAAATCGATTATTTTATTTATTTTCATCATCGTCAGTTTGTCTCAGTCTTACATCTATGCAAGACATACTTTAAAAAATGATTGTTTTTTATTTCGAACAAACTATGGACTATATATATATGCAAATATTATAAAATAAATTTCAAAACTTGTGAACATTTCAATAGGAAACCTTGGGAAATATTTTTAAAACAATGAAGTTACAAACCGAAAATTTTCCAATATATTTTCAAAAATTGCCTATTGGTTTTCCCTGCTTTCGTAATAATTTTGAGCAATCCAAAATCAACATAGCCCAGATGCTCTTGCGCCATAAAAATCCAAACAAACAAACCAACCAACCAAAATGAAAATTATCTTCTTATTACGGTAACTAGAAAGAGTTTAATGTATGGTTCGATGACAAGACGATGAATCAAATTAATTCATTTTCTGTTTGATTCGTTTCCGAAGAGACGTATTAAAGTTTTTCAAACAGCTATAGCCATGAATTTATGCTTTTACAACATGTTCCAGCATCTTCTTTCCTTTCACTTTGCCAATTTCACTATATTTATATGGGGTCGGCGCCATGCTCCTTTAGTCACAATAGTTTCAAGAATATTAGTTATAAAGCAAACAAAGGTTATTTCTGGTGTTTTCTGGTTGCTAGCTTTTCTTTTGCGACGAATTTAAAAGATGTAGTTAAAATAATCTGGCAGAAAACTGCACTTGTGTTAATGTTTACTAGAGGTTAAAATTTTAAAGAAAATTTAAAAATAATTAAGAAACTTTGAGAAATTGCTAAGGATGCTCTTTAAGACTGATTTGAGAAATGCATTTTTTCCTTTTTGAACTTCAGCTTTCAGTAATTTAAGAGAGTTCTCAACTGAGATGTGAAGAAGATTTTCCCGCCCATGGGATTTGTTCGAGATTACATTTGAGGCACTCATTAATCCTAAAAAAAGGCCATCTCCATTAATTAATCTAATTAAGTGTTAAACAACACAGCTTTAAATGGAATTTCACTCTAGCCTCCAATTTCGCTTTCAAAACTCATTTGCCTGCTAACTTTCTATGTCTTTGTTTATCTAAACGCACAGTTCGCTTTGAAAGAAAAACCCCTATCTAATTAATGGGAACTCTAAATTTAGGGTTTTGCTAATTGACATGCGATAATTTCGGCTCTGAATAGTTTTGCTTTTTTCACCAATTAGAAATTTAAAAGCTTTGGTACGGTTTGAAATTTCAATAGAAGAAATGTAAGACCATTTTAATTTCAACGCCAGTGTTATTTGAAACGGCCTGCTAATTTCATTTGCATTTTTAACTATCACACAAATTCTATTCTTTTAATTAGCACAATAAATTGGCACCCACGTTCTTAAGCTCATATTGGAGCTGTTTATATATGTATATCTATCGAAGAAAAAGGGTCATCGTCCCCGTCCTAAAGTCGAACCTGGTCCCTTCGTTGATCCCAGAGTTCTTGCTCTTACCGGTAGACCAACGACGATAGGTACAACGTTCCTTTTCTCCATATATGAAGTTGTAAGAAATTAACACACTTCGCAGGGATAACATAATTGCCACATAGTGGTCAACACAGAAAAGTCCCCTGGGCGAGTGTTTTGTGTTTTTCCTTAGGGAATTTTTTTATTATCACAATAAATTTTCACCCATGTTTTAAAGCTCATACTAGAGATGTTTCTGTATAGGAGAAAAAGAGACATCGTCCATGTCCTAGGGTCCCTCCTTTGAGTCCAGAATGCCCTAACTGCTAGACCAATGAAGACAGGTAAAACGCTCCATTTCGCCATATATAAAGTTGTAAGGTATTAAAATAAATTTTATTGAACCTAATTACGGTTGTGGTGATACAATATACCATATGATATTTCTGATGTTACATTGATATATTGAACTTTGAGGTTTAAGATGAGGTGTAATATATTATTACCTTCGCAAGGATAGCAAAATTGCAGCATAATGGTCAATACAGAAAAGCATCCGGGGCAAGTTCTTTATGTGTTTTTGTGGGGGATTTTTTTTTATTATCTCAATAAATTCACACCATTAGTGCTATTTATGTATAAGAGAGATAGAGACGTCGTCTCCTGTCATTTTGTTTCCTGTTTTAAACTATCTAAAATGTAAGATAATTTTTTACTTCAGTAGTAAGACACAAAAGTCCAAGAGCTGATAAGGTTTTTACATAAATTCCACATTCGAAATGTATAATTTTAGTTAAAAATACTGTTAAAGATTCCGATGTTTGAAAAGAAGAAATCCTTAGGAAAACAAAGACGAGATAAATAGCACAGCATCGCTGAATAAATAGCGAATATACTAGTGCAACGTTTATAGGTATAGTATAAATTTCACTATATAAATTGTAACATGTTTCAGACGTAACTTTTCTATCGGGAACGCTTGAAATTTATGTAATAAATTTCTACTAATCCATTTTTTTGTGTGATTCTTTCTGTCTCTACTTCCCTCTTCGCTATTTATTCAATGGTTTGCTATGTTATATTAGTTATTTATTATGGGTAGCACTACATCGTTAGATTAGTTCTAGTTTAGAAAAATAATGGTAAAATGACGATTACTAGGATTCATGGGAAATTAAAAGCAATATCTTTATTAAAGGACCTTCTTTTGGTTTTTTCTTTCGTCACATTTACAAACACTTTCCAATTCATAAATCAGTTCAAATTTTTAGAAATTAATTGAAAATTGAAACTTGACAATTGAATTTTTGGAAAAAAAAATTAAGCCCTGTTAAAATAGTTCATCTTTTGTATTGCTTTTTTATAATTGGACTTAGATCAAATTTTAAAATAATATTTTACAAAACACGATATCAATTACAGATTCAAAAATATTTAAAAGCCTTAGATCTCAGAATTTCTCTTAAAACACGAAACGCCCTTCTCCTGCATGTAATAAAGGGAAGTTAATATTTAAATAAACAATGAGTAATTAAATAACTTCAAATTGTGCAACATAAATAAACATCTTACTTGGCGGTGGTATTTATTTTGAAAATAATTATCCGTAAATTAA
Source organism: Dysdera silvatica (assembly GCA_006491805.2). Taxonomy (NCBI): domain Eukaryota; kingdom Metazoa; phylum Arthropoda; class Arachnida; order Araneae; family Dysderidae; genus Dysdera; species Dysdera silvatica. The sequence continues at coordinate 100,286,939 of QLNU02003225.1, read as the reverse complement.
ATAAATTTTGTAACGGAACATGGCAAAAGCTGTTGAACCAACAAATGAACCCTTGAAACTCCGCCCATTTCATAACAAAATTTCGAAATAATCTGCTTTCCAAAAAAGCAATTGAATTCTCATTTTCCCTCCAAAGCCAATGCTTACATTTTTCCTAAGAAAAAATAATATAAAATAATTTTTTTCAAAATGTTTCAACCTGTTATATTATACACTAAAACAATAGAATATTTGTGGATTTAAAAATTTCTCTTTCCATCTTGGTTGGAAATTGAATCCTCCGAAATCAGCTTTTAGTTCCTAGAACTCAGGGAGACTGAAACATTCAAGAGTAGTGAAAACTTGTTCCTAATATTTCTTAAATTAATGAACTCATTTAAATAGTAGAGGCTGTTCGATAACAGCCTTCGATAATTTGTCCCTTGCAAAATGAAAATTTTAACACAATTTTGTTGACACCTTTTAAACAGATAAATTTCAATAAAAAGTTTTGCTCTTTTTATGTATCGAAGAGTGTCTGATCCAGATTTCATTGATTTACTGCAAATTAATAATATAATATTCGTTGATTTACCGTAAATTACTAATCTGATATTTGCTGATTTACTGTAAATTACTAACATCATATTCGCTGAATTAGGCTATTGTAAATTACTATATCTTTTTATTATGTTTAGGAATAGTTTTCGTTCTCATGATGTTATTACTGTTCTTACGGATTTTCAAATTACCCAAGGAAACGGTTAACCGCTCAGATCTCAGGGGTCGTGTTTCATAGTTTCTGTAGGTGAGTATCATTTGAATTTTTCCTATTTGGACACCCACTCTCTATTGTTCAAACTAGTGTTTATGCAAATATAAGCTGTAATTTAAACCATAAATTATCAGCTTCAAAACATCAAAAATTTCATCAGTCAATCAATGTTCGTAAAACTGAATAATTCTGGTATATACAAATATAACGGAAACTTAGTTTACTATGCAAAACCATAAGAGTATTCTGACTAAACAATTCTTTGTAAACAATTTTATTAATTCATTTTATTTATTCGCTAATCGTAATTAATCAATATGAGAGGATAAGAGTTTTGGTAAAGAACAAAGAAAATTTTCCATCTTCGTTTAAATTATTAATATATTGTTCTCAATTATATTCGTTCTGTTTTGATATTCTTCATATCTTATGTCGATATACAGACCAGTGTGGTAAGGAAAGAAATTTGTGAAATTGAATGCGCTTCAGAATGAAATGGCATATCACGAGTGTCATGTTTTCTGCAGTATTGGCAGTCATACATAAAGTTCAATGTTTGAAGTCCTTATGAATTGCATTATTAGCAATAATACGAAATATAGTATAATGTTAGAAATTCCAATGAAATTTATTATTGCCAAACAGCTGACTATAATCACCTTAGTAGCTTCCTCTCTTTTCCTTTTAGATCAATGCCACTTTCAATCCAGGCCCGTAAATAGGCGCTTTTTACAAGGGAATATATATATATATATATATATAAGAAAATTCAATTGTGAGTTAGTAAGGAAGGCCATTGAAAATAACAAGAGCCTTAGGGTTGTTAAAGGGAGTTTGTCTATTGGGAAGAAACACATCATTGCATTAAAAGGAGAGGATGGCACTGTAACAAGAAATAGGGAAGAAATACTTAGAAGAGTTGAAGAATTCTACAGAAAGCTGTATGAGGGAAACAGTGGATTAAACGAAGACTCTGAGATAGTCGAAGGAACAGCTCCTAAAATCTTAAAAGAAGAAGTAGCATTTGCAATAAAAAGTATGAAGAAAGGAAGATCCCCTGGCGATGATGGCATTACATTAGATATCTTAAAAGAAGCTGGAGAACATGTAGAAGACATACTCGCAAAATTCTTTACCAAATGCCTCAACAGTGGTAACATACCAAACCAATGGGATTCTGCAACAGTAATTCTTTTGCATAAAAAAGGTGATAAAGAGGATTTGAAAAATTACCGACCAATTAGCTTGTTACCTGCTATTTATAAAATCTTCACAAAAGTGCTAACACATCGCCTGCAGAAAAAATTAGATGCATTAGAGGATCATTAGAGGATCTTTTCCATACCCCATACATCTCGTACTTCATGTCTGAGATCTTGGTACTTGGTGATTTTCGTTGTGTAGGTTGTCAGTATGATATTGGTGTTGGGTACTGCTATGTCGATTAAGTACGTGGTCTTACTCGATTTATCGACGAGGGTTATGTCAGGACGGTTATGTGGGACTGTCTTGTCTGTTATGATTGCTCTATCCCAGTAAAGCTTGTGTGTTTCGTTCTCATGCACGGTCTCTGGCTCATATTTGTAGTATGGACATTTTTCTGTCAGAAAGCCAGCATTCGCTGCCAATTTCTGGGGGACTATTTTCGCTATTTGATCTTGTCTATGTTTGTAGTCTGACTGTTCAAGGATCTTGCATCCTGATATCACGTGTTGGATTGTCTCCGATGCCGCATGACAGTGTCTGCATTTGTCGCTTTCTATATCTTTTCTCTGGATGGATTTCTGATTGTTCCTTGTTGCGATCACTTGGTCTTGGATTGCTAGCATGAATCCTTCTGTCTCTGGCTGGAGAGTGCCTTTGGCCAGCCAAGAATTTGATGCCTTTTTGTCAACGTGTGGTTGTTGCAGGTCATTGTAGTGCCTGCCATGTAATGGTTTTCCCGCCCAAGTTCTCAGTTTCTGTTCGTTGGCTGTTTCCAGGACCGCTATGGTACGCTACACATGTTTAGTGGCGTGTGTTGCATCTGCTTGTATTATGGCTTGGATGGTGGCGATCGGGACTCTTCAACTGGAAGTATTGTCTCATTCGCTGGATCTGCTTGTCATGTAAGTCTTTGATGTACGCTTGTCCGTCCTCTTTCTTCCCAGGGTGGTGTCTGCCGTTTCCTTCGCAGGGTGTAGTTGTCCGGCTCTTCTCTGGATGGTTCTCATTTTCCGGACCTTGACTTTCTTGTGCTCCTGCTGCCGTTTTTGCATTATCCCTAGGTATTTGTAGGTTTCGCCCTCGTCCAAGATCTTCAGTAGTCTCCCGTCTTCGAGTTCGATGCCTGGTAAATCTTCTTTGCTATTCTTCTGTATTTTGCACTTATCGAGGCCGAATTCCATTCCTATGTCCTTGGAGAATGTCTCTGTGATACTGATGAGTTGTCGGAGTTGGGTGATTGTTGGCGCGTATAGCTTTATGTCATCTACGTATATGAGGTGGGAGACTTTATGTAGGTTTCTCTTGTCTTTCTTCAGCATGTATCCGTATTTACTTGTGTTCAGCATCCTTGACAAGGGGTTTAACGCCAAGCAGAACCACTGGGGGCTTAGTGCGTCTCCTTGAAAGATTCCGCGGCGGATGGGGATCTCGGCCGTTTCTATTTTACTGTCTGGCGTGTTTAGCTGTAACCGGGTTCTCCATTGTTTCATGCTGCTCTGTAGGAACCGGATGA
>QLNU02003225.1:100250043-100283366 GCA_006491805.2 Dysdera silvatica | reverse complement strand
GTTCTCATTTTCCGCTGGAGCTGTTCTAGTTCAGTGTTGGTCCATTTGATGATCCCGAAGGAGTAGGTGAGCACTGGTAATGCATATGCGTTAATTGCTTGCGTGGTGTTCTTCCCGCTCAGTTTCGTCTTCACAATGCTTCTAAGTCTTTCTTGGAATGCTTGCGTGAGCTGGACCTTGACTTTCTTGTGCTCCTGCTGCCGTTTTTGCATTATCCCTAGGTATTTGTAGGTTTCGCCCTCGTCCAAGGTCTTCAGTAGTCTCCCGTCTTCGAGTTCGATGCCTGGTAAATCTTCTTTGCTATTCTTCTGTATTTTGCACTTATCGAGGCCGAATTCCATTCCTATGTCCTTGGAGAATGTCTCTGTTATACTGATGAGTTGTCGGAGTTGGGTGATTGTTGGCGCGTATAGCTTGATGTCATCTACGTACATGAGGTGGGAGACTTTATGTAGGTTTCTCTTGTCTTTCTTCAGCATGTATCCGTATTTACTTGTGTTCAGCATCCTTGACAAGGGGTTTAACGCCAAGCAGAACCACTGGGGGCTTAGTGCGTCTCCTTGAAAGATTCCGCGGCGGATGGGGATCTCGGCCGTTTCTATTTTACTGTCTGGCGTGTTTAGCTGTAACCGGGTTCTCCATTGTTTCATGCTGCTCTGTAGGAATCGGATGATTGAGGGATGCACTTTGTATATGCTGAGTATTTCAAGGAGCCACGAGTGCGGAACAGAGTCGAAAGCCTTCTTGTAGTCTATGTATGCGGTGTTGAGTTTTCGCTTTTGTTTTCTTGCTTGTTCCAGGATAACTGAGTCGATGGTAAGCTGCTCTTTACATCCCAGAGTCCCTTTCTGGCATCCCTTTTGTTCTTCCATGTATATCATCGTCGCCTTTAACAGAAGGTGTTTGCTAGAACCTGGGTTTGAGCCCCAGTGTATGGAAAAGCTACAAAATGGGAGGGACGTGGAGAAAATGGAAGAAGGTTTCCAATGTGCCCTGGCGGAATATGAAGGCTCGGATGCCGCAACAAGGCCAAGAATACCACGCCAACCGGCATCTTGGAAACTCTGCAAAGCAACCAAGATCCTCAATGAACATACTCTACCACTACACCTACAGAACCACAACTCCCTACAGGAAATACACACCGCCATATACTGTGCAGCAGTAGCGGCATCACGCGCCAATGGGTACGAAGTAAGGAACGAAGGCCGAAGTAACAGAGGAAACAAAGCCCAACCACCATGGCAAGTGAGACTGCAAAAAAGAATAGAAGAGCTCCGCAGCAGCATAGGGCGAATAACCCAGTACATGCAGGGAAATAGGAGTAAGAAATTAGTGAGGAAAGTGAAGATGGCCCTTAAGAGAAATAGGATTCATACAAGACACGAAGAGCCCAATAAACACATCAGCGAATATCTGGATACCCTCAAACAAAAACTGGGTGTATACGCCAGAAGACTCCGAAGATACAAAGACTATACCAACAAAAAACAACAGAACATGCAATTCCAAGCAAACCAGAAGGCCTTCTACAGGAAGCTTCGAGAGACCCCAGCGAACAAAGACAAGTACGAAGCCCCAAAGCCAGCAGAAATAGAGACCTTCTGGAAGACACTATGGTCCAATGAAGTACAGCACAAAAGCGCCCCCTGGATTCAGCAAGAAATGGAGGCTACGAGAGGAATAGAGGAGATGGAGTATACGGGCATCACGATAGAGGAACTCCAGCAGGTCTCAGCGGGACATCCGGTGTTCCCTACAGAGCAGAATGAAACAATGGAGAACCAGGTTACAGCTAAACACGCCAGACAGTAAAATAGAAACGGCCGAGATCCCCATCCGGCGCGGAATCTTTCAAGGAGACGCACTAAGCCCCCAGTGGTTCTGCTTGGCGTTGAACCCCTTGTCAAGGATGCTGAACGCAAGTAAATACGGATACATGCTGAAGAAAGACAAGAGAAACCTACATAAAGTCTCCCACCTCATGTACGTAGATGACATCAAGCTATACGCGCCAACCATCACCCAACTCCGACAACTCATCAGTATAACAGAGACATTCTCCAAGGACATAGGAATGGAATTCGGCCTCGATAAGTGCAAAATACAGAAGAATAGCAAAGAAGATTTACCAGGCATCGAACTCGAAGACGGGAGACTACTGAAGACCTTGGACGAGGGCGAAACCTACAAATACCTAGGGATAATGCAAAAACGGCAACAGGAGCACAAGAAAGTCAAAGTCCAGCTCACGCAAGCATTCCAAGAAAGACTTAGAAGCATTGTGAAGACGAAACTGAGCGGGAAGAACACCACGCAAGCCATTAACGCATATGCGGTACCAGTGCTCACCTACTCCTTCGGGATCATCAAATGGTCCAACACTGAACTAGAACAACTCCAGCGGAAAATGAGAACCATCCAGAGAAGAGCCGGACAACTACACCCTGCAACGGCAATTGAACGGCAAACACTACCCCGGGAAGAAGGAGGACGCGGACAAGCGGACCTCAAAGACTTACATGACAAGCAGATCCAGAGCATGAGGCAATACTTCCAGTTGAAGAGTCCCCGATCGCCACTCATCCAAGCCATAATACAAGCAGATGCAAATTACACGCCACTAAACCTGTGTAGTACCGAAGAGCGTGTCCTGGAAACAGCCAACGAACAGAAACTGAGAACTTGGGCCGGAAAACCATTACATGGCAGGCACTACAATGACCTGCAACAACCACACGTTGACAAAAAGGCATCAAATTCTTGGCTGGCCAAAGGCACTCTCCAGCCAGAGACAGAAGGATTCATGCTAGCCATCCAAGACCAAGTGATCGCAACAAGGAACAATCAGAAATTCATCCAGAGAAAAGACATAGAAAGCGACAAATGCAGACACTGTCATGCGGCATCGGAGACAATCCAACACGTGATGGCAGGATGCAAGATCCTTGCGCAGTCAGACTACAAACATAGACACGATCAAGTAGCGAAAATAGTCCACCAGAAATTGGCAGCGAATGCTGGCTTTCTGACAGAAAAATGCCCGTACTACAAATATGAGCCAGAGACCGTGCATGAGAACGAAACACACAAGCTTTACTGGGATAGAGCAATCATAACAGACAAGACAGTCCCACATAACCGTCCTGACATAACCCTCGTCGATAAATCGAATAAGACCACGTACTTAATCGACATAGCAGTACCCAACACCAATAACATACAGACAACCTACACAACGAAAATCACCAAGTACCAAGATCTCAGACATGAAGTACGAGATATATGGGGTATGGAAAAGATCCTCATCATCCCGTTAGTCATCTCAGCAACAGGGATAGTACCAAAAACGCTTGCGACGAATTTGGAGATACTCAACATTGACCCAAACACCTACATTGAAATACAAAAAGCCACAATCCTAAACACGTGTCACATTGTCAGGAAGTTTCTAGACATGGCACATTAAGAAGTGATGTAAAAAGAGGCTTGGGAACATGGCGCTCTGCCCGTCCCAAAGCCTGTTTCCGCCAAGAATGGGCGAGGAAAACTTTTATATATATATATATATATATATATATATATATATATATATATATATATTATCACTGGGGATCACTGATCATACAACGGTTCATTTAATTTTTTTGGTTGTAAAGAATAAAGTGTTTGGCGTTTTCGCTTGATGAGACGTAACCTAACTTCATTATTTCCCACGTTTCCTCCTCTCGCGACGGCGCAAACTTCCTCGCATTAATTAAACTACTTGCTAATCACTGCTAAAAAAACTTTTTTTTTACGGTGAGTTTGAAAAGCTTTCAGAGTGGCATGAGTCGTTAATCAAGTTGGGGCAAATATTACCAAAGAATTTCTGATAATGCTTGAGCAAATATTGAATAGAGTCACGCAATTCTGGAATTCTGTAGCATTATTAATGAAAAAGAAATTCACTCTATTCGCGATATAAGTTTGTTTATATTATAAATGACTTTTTCTCATTTGTATAGATCACGGCTGCTTTGTCTTCTATATATGTGACGGTTCAACTTCTTTCTACTAAAGATTTTCTACTTTTTGAAAAAACATGTCTATTTAAAAAAAAAGAACTTTAAACCATTAAAATGCTTTGATGTTGAAATTTTTTCTTTTGCTATAGCTCATTTGCTTTGAAAATATTTTAATCTTTTCCTCTATGGCTTTAGATTTCATCACTCATAGTTTTCTAAGATAGCCCCGATTTCACTTTCTGAGTAGGCGTTTAAGAGTAAACTTTAATTTATCAAAAGTATTCAAACTATTTTCATGGCGAACTTCATTCAAGTAAAAGACATACACTGTTACTTCCCGTAAGAGGCATCTCCGGAAAAAGGACACCTAATTAAGGAAAGATTCCTCTGGTCTTCAGTATCATCATCATATTCAACCATTATCTATCCACTGCTGGATGAAGGTCTCTCCAAATGCTTTCCACACAAGTCTATCCTGAGCAATTCGCTTCCACGTCACCCCAACCTGTTTTCTTATTTCATCCACCCATCTAGTTTGAGGACGTTTTCTAGGTCTTCGGTGGTCTCTTAGAATCCAGTTGAGAATTTCACTTGTACATCGTCGATCAGTTCTCCTTGCGATATGCCTAGCCCATTGCCATTTCAGTCTTTTTACTTTAACAATCATATCCTCTACTGTTTGCTCTCTCACCCAAGTGTTTCTTTTTCGATCTCTCCTAGTTATTCCAAGCATGCACCTCTCCATGCTCCTTTGCGTTGTCTGTAACTTTCGTATTGCTCCAACTGTTAGACTCCATGTCTCTGATCCATAAGAGAGGACTGGCAATACACACTGGTTGAAGACCTTTCTTTTTAGACACAAAGGCAATTTCCCCTTCAGGATAAAACTGTTTCTTCCAAATGCACTCCAGCCAAGTTTAATACGTCTGTTGAGTTCTTTCATAATGTTGCCATCCATTGAAATCAGCTGGCCAAGGTAAATATATGAATCAGCAATCTCTAGCTCTGTGTTTTCAACTTGTATATTTGTTTTCTCTACGAAATTATTGAACATGACTTCGGTCTTCAATATATGTATGTATATATATGAACATATGTCCCTCCAAAGAAGAAATACCTCTATTTAAGAGACAAAATGTACGGTCCCCCGGGTGTCCTTTATTAGGAGATAACTCCGTATTGTACACCTTCAGTCGGCAAAAAATAGATTCTATTTTAGCTCCACGTAAAACAGACTTATTTTTTGTGTTTATGCTCTTTCGAAGACATCGTGTCAACAATATAAACCTAAGAAAAACTAGTGACTGTCTCAAAAACAATCCGATTTTCGTCTTGTTGACAACTGAAACCAACTTCTCTCTTTATGGCGGACATGGCTTTCTCAGCAAAGTTGTTTTCTTTTGTTATTATCGTTGCTGGAAACACGAGTAGACAGCGGCAAGTTTTTTCTAACTAATTATCGGAACATAGAAACTCAATAATGGTCTAAGAACGAAATGATGTTCGTTAGCGATAAATATTTTTCTTAACTAAAGTTTCCCCTTAACGCTAAGAAAATCATAGTTTTGCTTGTTTTGAAGATTTTACATTTACTCTTAGACATTTAGACATTAAATTCCTGCTTTACTGCAATCAGTTTAAGTTCGAAGATGTAATTTGTTTGCTTGTTCACTGGCCACGCACACAAGTAATTTATTTCAGATGTAATTTGTCTTTAAATGAATTGTACTAATCCGTAATCTACTTTTCCAGTTGAAAGGTCGTTTAAAATCCCCAACCAGTCTTTTAATATTATCGTACGTCTGAACGTTTTCATTTGAAAAACTAGAGAACTTCGTCGCTACTTGGAATGAAAAAAAAAAGTAACATCGTAAAATTTGATAGTTGTGAAATAACACGTTTCTTAATTTTCTGAACACTATAATAAAAATGAAGTGTTTAATTACTTTTTTATGGGACCCAAGCCCTGGTTTTCTACTGGGTAACAAAACGCGTTACCTCTCACTGCAGAGTAAGGTCTCTAAAGCTCGAAATCTCTCTCGCCACTGTATGGTTATCAGTTTCATTGAGATGGAAATCACAATTTCGACCGAGTGCGCCATGGATGGCACTTATGACCAATATGAATTTCTTAAAAGGTCTTTCGCGGAATCCCAGGGTTCCTCCATAACCCCTCCATTAAAGGGGTTCTCCAATTAATTTGCAAAGCATTGTCGAAACGTCAAGAAATTTTGTGACCATTCCTTATGTCAAATTATTATATAAAATTGACATGACAATAGAATTTTCTTCGACACAACCAAACTTTTAAGGCTTTTTGACAGCAACAACCAAGTCATACTTCGAATAAAAACTGTTATCAACAAATACTTGTATCATTCCTTTAAATTTTTTCTTGCTTCTATATCAGTTTTGTGAGTGCTGTTACGGATCTCTTTTCTTTGCCATCACACCCGTTATGTTTTGTATACACAAAAGATCAGGGCAGGTGTGACTGGCGTCACGCTAGTTCCTAAATGCCAAATTTTAGTTGTTGTTCATTCTCTTTTTTGCTTGTGTTTAACAACTCTATTTATTATAGCGTCAATTAGCTTACTAACCTTGTGGTGCTGGAAATTCCGATTTTCGTTTCTATTTTCATTTTATGTGGCTTGATGTCGGTAAATTACTTATTTGTTGAGTTCTACATAGTTATTGATTATTAGTTATTGATATTACATTCGCCCTGCGGTGGCGCAGTGTGGTAACGCGTTCTCCTATTGCGCGGCTAATCCGGGTTCGACTCCCAGCAGTGCAAAAAGAACGCTTACTCAGAGATCTCATAAAGATCGCACTGCTCACTGTAGTCCGGGGTTTGGTTCCCTAGGCCTTAAGAGGTTCGGATTCCTCGGAAAACAGTAGGTCCCGGCGCAGCATGACCACTGTAGTCTTTGAGCCGTAAAACCAAAAAGAAAGATATTAAATTCACTTATTTATCGAGTAGCGGCAAACAATGGTTTGCTTAATGTATGTAATAATATTGTCGAAGATCGTCTTCTTCCATTTCTCGATGTGTTGAACTGTTATAGCTATCAAAAGTGAAGAGTTCTTAGCATAACGAGGTGCAGCTGTTTCTGAATTTTGACGATATGTGTGTCATTAATCAGTTGTAAAACTCTTATTTTGTTCATTTTGGATGTGAGCAATAAAATTTTAGCCATTGCGATTTCCTTCTTGAAATAGAAAAGCGGGGTAGAGACAATCATCATTCTGTCATTAAACAATGATGGAGTAAGAAACGGTAATTGTTTATTTGTTTGGATTTTTTATGGCGCAAGAGCATATTCTGCGCCAAACATGGTACTCAGAAACGGTAAGGCGCTGAGGTTGGATGCACTCACGCAAATTAACCATACAGTGTTAGTTCCATTTTTATATAAATTTTTTGTTTAATTTTATATTTGTCGTGACAAATAATAGGCCTTAGTTTTTCTTACGTAAGATCCAAGGTTTTAGAATTTTTAAGAGTTGAAGTTTCATGAAGACACAGACATTTTTCCTGGCCGCCTTGTAGTACGAATTAAGCCCGTGTCATTACAGTAGGATCTATATATAATGAGGATTTTAGGACCCGTGAAATAGATAGCTATACCCGATCTCTAGCTAAAGCCGTCCTGGAATTTAAATTTTAAACTTTGAACATAAATTCGGTACAATAAAATATTTGCATACAATGTCCATACAAAAAGCTCTAAAATTCGCAAAGCGATAAAATTACTGGCCTAGTGATAGGATTTGGTATGCAGCGATTTCGAAGTAGCGTTGCGTCTTCACTCAGAAAAAGCTGGCCTTAGATATTTGTCCTATTTGTCTATGCCACTGTTTCTTGAACTTTTTTGGTTGCAGAGCCCCCAGTAGCGCACCTAGAATATTCCCAAGGGGGGGAAGATGGAAAAAATGGTCAGAGGTTATATCAATTACATTTGTCCTTCAAGCGGGGATTCAAGGAGGGGGGGTGCATGGGGGCCATTGCCACTCCCCCCCGCTGGGATTATATCATGGAAAATGAGATGAAAATTATCGGAAACAAATTGCAGCACCCCTTGAAATATTTCAGAATCCATCCTTGTTTTCATTTTGTGTACGTTTATCATTATTAAATTACTAATAATTCTACAGTGCAAGATACTTGAATTATTAGAAGTAGTACTAGATTATGTTCGTAAAATTTTACAATGGCCAGCCGTTGTTCTCCACAAAAAAATTACCGTTTTGATAATAGGTTTAAGAATAACCCTATTCTGCAAAACTTGCTTTTCCTTACACTCTATCCATTACATCATTCACAGGAGTTTTTTTCCGCCTTCCATGTCCCTTAAAAAATCATCGCCTTTAAGAACTGAATCCTTATGATAGAGAAAAGTTTCATGTTAGCTGAACCCGTTTGAAGACAGTCGCGGGCCACTGCTGTTGCTTGCCTCAACAGCAGTCTCATCACTGTCACCAGAGTTCAGAGAAATATCGTCGGGAACATCACAATTTTCAATCGTACTTTTAAAAAAAATGGCCAGTAACTATTTGAGATTTATTTTTGGGCTTTGTTTATCCAAGGGAGGTCTGACCCCTTGGCCCCCTACGTGCGTGCGCCACTAGGAGCTCCAAATCCTATCATGCAAACCTAAAAAATTTAGCAATTTATTATATATACAAGGGGGCGTTAAGCTATTATGTAAGTACTTTAGGAGGGATGGGGGGGTTTGTTTGTTTGTTTGTTTGTTTGGCTTTTTTATGGCGCAAGAGCATCTGGGCTATACTGCGCCGGGGGTTGTACTTTGCTTACTTTTTATTTCTAGAACAACGGCGGGAGGGTGAGGTTCGCTGAACTATGCTTACGTAAGTTGCGTAATCATAGTTCTGTTGTATTATTTTCGATGTCTTACGTCGTAAGACATCAAAAGTAATACAATGAGCACAATGGGCCTTGTTACCAAGTGATAAATGCAATAAACAAAAGGTCTGCGATGAATTTTTTTCTTCAAAGTTTGGATGCTAAATTCAGGAAAAATACTTAAAAAATTCTATCACGTACAGTTTTGACACAAATCGAGAATTTCTGTCTGGTTGCCTACCTACTAGGTGTGCTACTATAAAAATGTGTCAAAGCAATATTTTTGCTTAGAAGGAGGTATTTTGCCTCATGATCGATAAATTAAAACATAGAAAGTAGAAAAATATTATCAAAAAAGTCAAAACATAAGCGATATTACAAATCAGAAAACGTTTAAAAGAATAATTTAACGTAATGGACTTCAAGTAATTTGGAGCATTTCAATCTATAATGGATAGAAAAACAACGCAAAACTTAAGGTAAAAGATTGGAGACTCTTCATTGGCTCATCACAAAGAAGTTTGAAAGCTGTCCTTCTTTACAACTGCAACAGATATGCCTCCATACCGGTTGACCTCTCTGTTCATCTGAAAGAGAGGTAACAGAATTTAGCTTTGATGACCAACTTAACTACAAGGAATACCAATGGACCATCTGTGTCGATCTGAAAGTTCTCTCTATGATCTTTGGTCCATAGAGTGGCTGGACTAAGTACCCTGTTTCCTCTGCGAATGGTACATTGGTGAGGAAGCTAAATACCAGAGTCAGACGGTGCGGTCAGAACGCTAAAGATAGGGAAAAAGAACGTGCACACCGGATCATTCGTGGACCCAAAAAGTATCCCTGCCTCCACTTCAAGTCAAATTTGGAATCATGAAGCAATTTGTGAAAGCTCTGTCAAAAGACGGTGATAATTTCAGGTACCTGGCAAGTAAGTTTCCATGGCTGTAAGAAGCGAAGCTGAAAGAAAGGGTTTTCGTCCATCTCGGGATTTGGAAACTCATAACAGGCAAAATCTTTAAAACCAAAATGGAAAACATTGAGAGGTCAGCTTGAAAATCCTTTAAAGAAGTTGTAAAGAAGTTTCTTGGCAAGCAGAAAGACCCTGACTTCAAGAACGTCGTAGGAAACATGCTGGAGAATTTCAAAGCCTTAGGCTGCTCAATGAGCTAGAAGACCTACTTTTTAACTGCCATCTAAGTTATTTCCCAGAAAATTTAGTGACAAGCAAGGAGAGAGATTCCATCAAGACATAAAAGGAAATGGAATGGAGGTATCAGAGCCGGTGGAACGTCAACATAATAGCAGATTACTGCTGGATGCTAACTAGGGAGGAGGCGCAAGCAGCGCACAGGAGAAAGGGTTCTAAATGGAATATCGATGTAAAGGAAAAGAGATATTATAATGATTTTAAATCTGTGGTGGCTATAACAATATAACTAATTAATAAAATATAAAATAAATCTTATTTTTAAGTTTTGGTAAACAAAGTTCTTTAACACTGGATCTTCTGTGTGATTTTTCTGGCCTTCACCCTCACTTTGTGAATAAACCTTATGTGCTAGAAGGAAAAGTTTGGCACTTCTGAACTCAGCGAACCAAAAACATTAGAAAACCTAAAACGGTGCAGAAAAAATTAAAAGTATTATTTTGCAGGTCTTTGTAATTAATTCTTAAGTAAAACCTAAATTAATTTATAAATTGCTTTAACATGTTGTATTTAAGCATCAAATAACATAATCGAAGAATGAATACCTTACATGCATGGGGTGGGTCAGCAGGTGCATGTTTTGTTTGCTTATATGTAGGGGAGAGAATGTTCAAAATATATGCTTAAATTTAAATTTAAGCATATATTTTGGACATATAACTTTGGCATATATCTCTGGAACAATCCTAAACAGCGGTTGAGGAAATTACACAAAAGCCTACCCGGTAAATAGGCACTTTGTAGCTAAATAAATTTATGATAAATTAAATGAAATAAAATTCTTAATAAATTTAGTTAAGAAGCCAGGATTTTTCCAATTACTGAATATTTTAATACAATGTCCTTCACGGAACCCCAAAATATTACTCGCGAAGCCCGAGGGCTCGGGGAGCAGAGTTTAAACCAATGATCTACGCGATAATCCGGCCCTTGGTACCACAATTAGGTATGTGATAAAAAGTTTCGGCTAAGAAGTTTGAGAACTACTGCTCTAGATCGTAGAGGACTGCTTTTAAAGTGGTTTCCGATGCAGTTTTTAATACTGATTATATAAATTGCAATGTATGTGTATGTGAAATGTTTGGTAGTTCCAATGCACGTATTCCAATTTTGAATGTTCGTTGAAGATCATATTCATTTAAACCAACGCCTCGTGGAACTTCTAATCGTACATCAAGCTTCGAATGTTAGATTCTGCCATCTGCATCGCCTTAGACAGTTGCGTGACTTCTTCAATCTTGGGAAACACATGGTACATAACAATAAAACTTGCAGTTGGATAAAACCATTATTCGATATAATATTATAAATAATAAGTAAGCGACATTCGTATACTCCTGTAATTCAAAATTCTTGAAACGATCTCATATGCATTTGTAACGTTTTCTACCCTCGACGTAGAATTCTGGTTAAGCCATTAAACATTAGATAAATAATATCAAATTTACGGGCGAGACGATCAGACACAAAACAGCAATCAAACTTGTTTGGCAATTCACTATTTTTATTTGAGCTAAGACAATACATGGTTAAATTTTCCATTCCGAATATAACTCGAATAAGCCAACTTCAGTTTATCGAGGATCTAAAGGGTAGCGGAGCAGCCCCAAAATAGTATCGATGCTGAAACACACTTAGAACTTCAAAATAATAACAACAGCTGAACAATTAAGAACACAGAAATTAAAGTTATTTAAATTTCCTAACCTGAGCTCAACGGCCCATCGCTTATTCGGGAAATACGGGGATGTCACTTCAAGTGGTCGATCCCATCCAATAAATCCAATTTAATATAAATAATCCAATAATCCAATATAATATAATTTAATATAAATAATACAATAATCCAATAAATCCAATTTAAGTTAAATTCGTTCCACAGCCAGCGGCTCTCTGAAATTAGATTATGATATTTCCTGGATTAGGTCATGTTCATTAACCATATATGAAATAGTCCTCATTCAATTAACTTTAACTCGGTTAATTAAATTAAGTTAACTTAACTAACTTCCAGGACCTCACCATACAATAAAGGTAACATAGGATTAGTTAATAACAATTTCTAAATTAGACTTTCTATTTCTAAGCTGTAACACTATTATTACAATTTAAAATTATATTAATAAGCTTAAAATTTAAACACTAAGCCGAATTCCCGGGAAAACTACTAGGCCCTCTTAACTATTCCCCATTTTCATATCAGTTCGCTCCCCAAGACTAGACTAGAATTTTAATAACAAAATAAAGTACTTACTGTTATTCAAGTTGCCGAACCTTGTCCGTGTCTTCGGTACGAGTCCAAACTTGCAAACACGAAGCAGATCAGTCAATAGACATTCAACAAAAATGCGAAGCCAAGAGGTAATTCTAGTAATTCCCGAAACTCCAGACAAGTTAACCGATGAATGCCTTGTCGACACGGTTCCACGAAACTTTTACGCAGACAAGTTCATTTGTTTTTTACAACTCCTCGGCCAACTTCTCGTTGCTTGAATGAACTACTTCACCAACAAATATTGCTTACATTATTTCGATTTCACATTGATGTTTTATGTGGCCTACGGAAATACGGCGGCAGCAAACTTCAAGGGAGCACTGACGGCCTAGAAGCACATTGGTTGTCCACGGTAAAACCATTAGGCGTACAGACAGCCGGCTAACAAGCCGACAAACAAGCCAGCAACGAGCACTAAAACAATTGCAAACAGCATCTTTATACATTTCTATGACGTCACATCAATGATAAAATGTCTCAAGAGAGCAAAGTGCCTTCTAATGTATTTACATTTTGATCAGGCGTAATTCAGAATGCCCAGTTGGATTACTATTCCACACGTAGTGGTAAATTACCATTACACATTGCAGTAAATGTAACAACTTAACAGATTCATCAAATCATTATACTCTAGAAGCTAATATATGGATCTAACTATAAATATTTTAATATGCGTTAAATTCATTTTAGTGATACAGTATATTTCATGATAAATGAATATATAACGTTTATGCAAGAGTAGACCGTTTTTGTAAACGTACATTTGTTTCGCAGCATCGTCATGAGATCCATGTTATAGGTAAAAGGTTGCGAAAGGTGGTGCCAAGTTCACATTGTATAGCAGATCTATTCTTATACAATAATTTTTGCCACCCACGTATTAATTATAGCTCAAACTAGAGCTTATTTGTTTTGGAGAAAAAGAGACGCTTTCCCCATCCTGGATTCGAACTACGGTGCCCCCGTTCAGCCCGGAGTGCCTTAGACCGCTAAACGAATGAGGACAGGAAACAACGCTCTCTTTCTCTTTATAAAGATGTTAGTTTTCCGTAGGGATAGCATTATTCAATATAATTCAACAAGTGATGGTGAGCCGTGGTGGCAAAAATTATAGTATAATAAATTTCCCCCACGAAAACTCACAAAATTCTCGCCCCGGAGGCTTTCTTGTGTTGACCATATTTGGCAATTGTGTTATCCCTGCGGAGGGTAATAATACCTTAACAAAGATCTATTCTTCTTTGCCATATTCTCAAAAACATGGTAAAATGTAAACAGTTTTATCTTTAACCTTCTCCTTATTGCATCTTCGTCTAATTAATGTAATCTTTTAATAACGCATCTGTAGTTTGACACATTCTTTGGACTGTTTGCCACCTTTCATATTATCGGGCAGTTGCTTGGATATTTAAATTTGATTTTAAGTAAAGCTAGAAAAATATTCATTTTATTGTAATAAATCTCTGTAAATACGAAATCGGATTTTTCGATAAAGTGAAATAGATATTAAGCAACACCAAGGTTATAAAAACATGCTATATTGTGGTTAGCAGACGATAATGCTTATAGTATAATAGCCAATACAAAGATTTATAGTTAGTCCTCATTTAAAAGGAAGGAATATTATAAAATCAAATAATGATTCATGAATTAGTGAGCTGTATAAATAACCGTAGATGAAGCGATATCTCCCCATATTTCACCTGTAATTTAAATTTATTCATTGTAATGCAGCAACTTTTTATATACCTTAATTGCAAATTAAGACACGCTTTCTATTTTATTTCCTTTCCTTTAAGTTCTGTTAGAAACAGATAAACATTTTAAAAGTAATTTAAGTAAAAATTAATAAGTATATACTCCAATATCTCGCAATTTACGAGGTAGAGAACAGCTCGTTTTGTACACACTGATACAAAGAAAGTGTTTGCTTATATTTCATATCATATATATATATATCATATTTCTTAATGATACTTATATTGATTTTGTATTTTTATCCTGTTCTTTTATATACTTTTTGTATGCTTTTTAAGTACTTATGCTTATATATGTTTTCATTTTAATACATGATAGCTTATATATTTAATTTGGTTTTACATAATCCTTATATATTGTATACTCATAGCTAACACAATCGATAGTAAAAATGAATGATCAGATGAACATTGAAAGATTCGTCAAAAAGGTATATACGTAAATCTGATTCTTATTTGATTTGATTGATAGATTGCTTGGTCATGTTAATTACTTCTATCATTTACCTTACCGGATTCCTATGTACTTCTTCAGCTTGTGCCCTGGGCTGTTTACTAATATCTTCCTTTTATGTGTACACTCACTGCCATTTGTTCGTTTACTGGACTTTTCGCTGACAAATACGTGTATTCTATTTATTTCATCTTACAAAAATATATATCAGCAAGACTTTTGCGACTCCTTTTTATAGATGGGAATTTTTTCGTCCGCTGAAGAAATTGCCTTTAACGTTGCGATGAGTTGAATCTCCATGAAACACTGTGATAATTAAGAAATTACTTCGTTTGTTATGTATAATATTACATATTTTTATGACGTACATAAAGCAATAATTATAAGTAAAACACGCTTTTTGTAAATACAATTTATGCCATAATGAGAGTTTCTCCTGAATAATTTACTAAACACTCCCGAAGAAACATACAACTATGAACAAGAATCGTTCTAGAAAAAGTAGTAAGTGGAGAAAAATATTGGTCACACACATTCTTGGTTTCGAAAGCTTTTTAAAACTTAGAAATATATTTAATCTTTAAACAGTTTGTTCCGCTGAGAACTTCTGGTCAGAAGACTAAATAAATAGGTATTTATCTAAAAAAAAATGTTGTTTTGAGTGTCACTCTATCAGTTTCTCCCGCCTTTTTACTTTTTCCTTTTTTTCCAAAAAGCATTTGTTTCAAAAGTCTTGTTGACACTTTAAAGGTTTCATATAGACATCCATATTGCTATCTTTCATGCATCGCATTTGTATTTGTCAAAGAGTGACATTTGTTTGTGAAAAAGAGGATTTTTATCTTAATAATAGGCAAAACGCAGGGCACAAAATCACAACTTATTTATTTACATTTCCTATTCAGGTTAATATGATTATATTTTTATTATTTTCCCTGCTAAGATAGATGGTAACTTTGAATCCACATTATTATACACACCTGGCAAAAATAATGAGATGTAATAGTAAAAATATGCACCACTTCCTTAAATAGAATTCAAGTATACACATTCATCACACTATATTATATTTATTACCATATGTTATTTATCATAATAATCGGTCTCTATTATTTATCGCACTAATCACTCTCAATGGGGAGATTATTCAAGCCAGTTGGCTGAACATGTCTTCAGGGAAGGTCACGAACCAGATTGGCATTCGATGAAAGTATTATATCAGAATGTGATGAATCTGGGGAGTAGACTTTTCCTGGAATCATGAGAAACCTACGGTTTGAGGAGTCGTGCAATAAACATCGCAAAACCTTTGCCAGAACCTTACAGGATTTTTTCCAAACCTGGAGTTGAGGTGACCATCTGACGTCGTCGGGTGCGGGGGTTTCCCCGTAGGAACTGTCCCGCACCGGATGACGTCAGATAGGGATTTCAAACATGAGGGTATATAAATTAAGGATTTTCATTAATTTATGCTTTCATGCTTCTGCCTTCACCTGAAAAAGGGAGAAGTTGGTACCGTCATGTTACAGTCGTGTTTTTAAACCTTACACCTGTGTCGAAATATCTGTTTGTCATTTTCTACTATTTATCCTACCAACCACTCTCTATTCTTTATCCTGTTCATTACTTTATATAATTTGTTATATTAATTCCTTTATATATATTTTCTATCGACCTTATATTATTGATCTATATATTATTTATCAAATATATACATTCATTAGAAAAGTTACACCGTTATTATTGCAGAGGGCGAATGTATTTTAATGCGGCAGTTTATACTCGTTTCGGGACATAGAATGGTCTAAGTATCCTAAATATGATTTATGGTTTAAGCAGGTCACCTTTCGGTGATGTGTATTTTACGAAAGATGACAATAGAAAAATAAAACTCAGTATTCACCAACTAAGTTTTCCTATTTATTTCCAATTTGAGTAACTATTAAAAGTTACCCGATTCCAATTTGGTACTTCATTAATTTGTGAATACAAATTGTGTATCCAACAGCAAGTTTGATAGAACTGATTCCACATACAAGATAAAAAAGAGACCAAGCAATAGATAAAGGTAATTAAAAATGGTCAATCCGATATGATGATTGCGGACTTTTACTGACTATACAACAGCTCAAATGTGAAATAGCTACGACCTTGGTTTAACAAGTTAACAAGTGGTTGGCAAGTTAAAAAGTTTAACAAGTTAACAAGCCTTAACAAGTGGTGGGGGCGTGGAAGTTACTGGGGACATTGAACAATTCTAAGCTCTCTATAGCTTTCTATGTGTTTTGAGGTATTTTATTAATATACTCGTGTTTGTAAAAATTGCAACACCATGAAGGACTCGTCCGAATTGAATGAAATTTAATGTACAAACGACCTGTGTTGATACAAATAAACGATTAGAATTACAAAGCAAAAAAACAATATTACATGTCGAAAATCAGTATTTGGTGAAGCCACCACGCGCTGCAATAAGTGATGCTATACGACGTGGCATGGAATCAAACAGATGTTGAATGTGTGCCTGAGGAAGAGCATTCCAGATTGCTTGTATGCGACCCCAAAGTTCATCTGTAGTAGCTATGGGACGAGGATCACGAGCGAGACGCCGACCAACGAAATCCCACACATGTTCAATCGGCGACATATCCGGCGAATAGGCAGGCCAAGGAAGAAGCTGTATCTGTTGTGATGAAAAGAAGTCTTGAACATTCCTGGCAATATGTGGGCGGGCATTGTCCTGTTGAAATACAGCTCCGGGAATGCCTTGAAGGAAGGGAACAACTTCAGGCTCTAAAACTTCATTGATGTACCGGTTGCTGTTAAGATTACCCACAATTCGTAGCAGCTGAGATCGTCCATGATACGCAATCGAACCCCAGACCATAACGCTGGGGGTTCGTCCACTATGACGTTGGATAATGCACTCCGGAAGGTGGCGTTCACCGGTATAGCGTCTAACACGGATGCGGCCATCACTGTACCCCAAATTAAAGCGGGATTCATCAGAAAACACCACTTGTTGCCAATCAGCACGCCAGTCTCTATGTCCATGAGCCCATTGTAGCCGCAGGCGCCGATGGTTTTGCGTCAGGAGGATCCTGTATAAAGGAACTCTTGCACGCAGTCCACGGTGCAGTAGACGCCGACGAATTGATGAAGCACACAATGATACACCTGTAGCAGTGCACCAACGTTCTGCCAACTGTCCAGATGAAGCAAAACGGTCCGTCACCGCCATGCGGACCAGGTGTCTATCATCCCGTGCTGACGTCACCTTTCGGCGTCCACTCCCGGATTTCCGAGTTGTCTGGTTCTCTTGAACCCACTGCTTCCACACTCGCATCACTGTGCTGCTGTTACGCCCCATACGAGCTGCTATTGCACGATAAGAAAACCCTCCTTCACGAAAGCCGATCATTCGTCACCCTTCAAACTCCGTAACTTGCTGAAATGTCGCCCTCTTTCGTCGTAGAGGCATAGTGACGTCTCATGTAACGTTTACCACTAGCAGATAACCATACACGCCCCGCTACAGCCCTCTATTTATACTGATCTATCAGCAGTTCAGAGGGCGCTGCTCAGCCCACGCATGCGCGATGACTCTGAAATTCTAATCATTTGAATAGCATACTCTAATTTTCATTTCCTGTAAGTTTCAGCTCAATTATGTGATCCCTTCATGGTGTTGCAATTTTTACAAACATGAGTTTATATTTATTAATAATATCTAAGCAGACTTTTCTAATTACTATTAATGAATAAAGTTAGCTGATGCATCGAAAACATATAAAGGTAGACTGAAATATAAAGCTGCCCTTACATTATCTACAGGGCAAATAATTTGAGAACGCAGAAAGTTCACAACTGGTGTGCACTATTGCAACTTCATATATTCCTATTTATATATTCAAAATTGCAGGTATTTTCACAGTGCGAGGTTATTACCCTCTAAACTCCTGTGTACACCAGTGTAGTAGAAGAAAACTCAAAACTCTGTAAATAAATATAACATATAAAAGATCTGCTGTGAAAAGCTGTTTTGAATACATTTTTAGCACCAAAGAACAATTTCCATAACCGTATGCAATTTTGTAGAAAGTGAAAAAATTGAAACAAATTCTGAAGTAATTTAGTTTAGGAAAATATATTTTCCAGGGAGGGGTTGAGCCCCTAGATTCCATCGTGCATACGTCCCTGCATTAAGCACCTTTTGTTATACACTCTATAACAAAAAAATCGACGCACCAAGAAGTTGTTGTCCGATTGTAATGAAATTTCTTATATGTCCAGGGCAGTGTGGGGATCCTGCCCTTACTATCGCACGCCACACATGCCCACAACAGGGCGTTATGGTCTGGGGTGCCATCTCCTTTGATAGCCGGACCCCTTTGGTGGTTATTTCTGGCACACTTACAGCACAGCGGTACGTAGACGACATTCTACGACCGGTTGTGTTACCGTTCCTTTTGCGACACCCTGGACTTACGTTTCAACAAGACAATGTCCGGCCGCACACGGCACGTGTTGCTATGAATTGTCTTCAAGCTTGCCCAACACTTCCTTGGCAAGCTAGGTCTCCTGATCTCTCTTCCATAAAGAACATTTGGGATACTATGGGAAGGCGATTGCAACCATCCAGGAATGTTGACGATTTATCCCGGCAGTTGGAGACAATTTAGCAAGAAATTCTGCAGGACACCATCTGGAATCTTTATCAGTCTATGCCATGCCGGGGGATAGCTTGCATCCAGGCCATAGGTGCACCAACGCCTTGGATTAACTTCCCTTTGTAACGGTTAAACTCTGCATTAAATCATTCAGTTGTCTTAAAATTTTAATCTTTCGTTTTCTATGCATGTTCTTTACGTCCACCAATTTTTATCGCAATCGGAGAATTACTGCTTGATGCGTCGAGTTTTTTTGTCATGGAGTGTATTTTATGTTCCATAGCTGTGCTATGGATCACATTGGAAGGAAAAGTGGACGAATCCAGGAATGGAGGATTTAAAAGGCCGCAAGCATGGTCTTTTACGTATATTCAAATTTATAGAACAATCCCGTCATTTTTATTAATACATTTTCCCCCATCTTTCTTTTTGATCTTTATTATAATCTTAAAATATTTTTTAAAATACAAAGCAGTAAAAAAAAGCTTTTGTAAAGCAATCCTCCTTGGTCAGCCTACATGACTGAAACATGCAACCTTCTTACATTACAGTTAACTTAATTCGGCCTTCTTTTATTATAGTTAAATGCAGCCTTCTTACATTATAATGGTTTTAGTACGGCTTTCTCAGATTAAAGTTAACTTAACGCAACCTTCTAACATGAAAATTTTCTCCATCCCTGGGATTTAACCCTGAACTTTTTATCGAACCATGATATATTCTCACCCAGTCAAGCTTGCTGGAAGTCAAACCCAGCTCGGTGAGCTCAAACGTGGCCAAAATAACATAATTTGTTTATGCCTTATGGCGCAGAGACGTCTAAAATTATGTTGCTTTGTGGTTTTATGTGAATAAAACTCTGGAACACAGTTTGGTAGAAAATACGGGCAAAGTTCTCTGACATAAGGTTTTAAGCACGGATTTCCCATAGGATAAGGCAAATGAGCGTTATCTCTGAAACATCTTACTGCAAAAGAAATACAACATTTAACAAAAATATTTAAACAAATAATATCCCTTTTGATATTGTGTGTATCAGCAGCACCCTGTAATAAGCTAATGTGTGTTCTTTAAATTCAAATGAACCATTAAACGACGTATCTGTGTTATTTTATGAACAAACCAATCAGAAGAAAGTGCCGCGAGTCCTGTGATACTCGTGTGTTGATACTGTCAATACTTATAAATCTAATCTGCGTAATGCTACGTCAAATTATCTTTCATACTTAACGAATGTTGCGATAATTTGGTAATACACTTTAGAGCGTGAACGGTCGTAGAAGAGTATTTACAAGCCACAGAAACATAGACTGTCTTACAAACTTGACAGCACCAGGTTTCCAAATTACTGCCCACAACACCAACTCTCGCGAAAAGTGTCTTATGAGGAAATCACGTTAAAGTCAACTGTTGCACCTTTTTTGAAAGGTCCGAAGCCTAATTCCTTTGCATCGATATATCCAAAGACAAAATCACTAATTTGCTATACTTCTGTCACAAACCCGCATCAATATTTTACCACTATGAGGAGTATTTGTTTGATTATGAGGATCAAGTATTTGTTTGATTATAAGGATCAAGTATTTGTTTGAATGAGCATTTGTATACTTTGATGTGTTTCTAAATACCAGCAATAAATGAGAGAACAAGAAAAATAGTTTTAAAAGCAACGAAAATTCCCTACACTCACAGTTACACACTACTGAATGCTTTCCAAATAGCAAATACCTCTTATTTGGAATTCAACCAATATCACATGTGTAGTGCTGTTTCACTGCGAGAAAAAAATTCTTGAATGTATTTGAACTCTTATCCTAAAGTGCTATTTTCCAACTTTAGCTGAAGCGTTAGTGGAACGATATTTGAATTGCAAAAGTTTGTCATTGCTTCTTAAGAAATTCACTTAACTTTAGCATATGTACCAAAGATAACACTTTAACCTTTCTTAGGTTGAATAGGGGAAATCTAAAGACCCATTTACAATATTGCTAAGTTTGTTTTTCTTTTTTGGTTAAACGAAAAGTCGTCGTAATAATATGTGTTGCTTCGGAAAGGAGAATTTAAATTTTGCAGTCAAACTTCCGTTGAGGAAGAAGACCTAAATTATACTCAAATTTGAATAATCATCGTGCATATATATATGCAAATTATTTGTTATATTAACTTACAAAACTGTGTTTATTACCAAAATGTAAGTTCTGATTAAGAAACATGTAAAGAATTTACACAGCGCTTATATGAATTAACTCTATAGAAAAGCATTAAACAGTAAATAATTATTAAGAACCAATCAATAATTTTAAATATAAAGAAATTTATTAACATATAAAATTTCTATTTTGTTAGGAACTTCGTGCAGATACGCTCACCCAGCGGTAATTCAAAAAAATGAACTTAACAATACCCGCTTTCTCAAAATAGTTCAAATAAAATGTTTTTCCGCGTTAATGAAATAGTTCTGAAATGTACCAAGACTTTCCAAAGCTAGAAAGCGTCCTCCACGTGTTAAAATCTCTCAAAATCCCTCAAATTTTTAGAAAAAAATTTTGCCTTAGCTTTTGCTGTATTTAAATCTTTATTTCTGTATTTCTGAGAATTCAATTCGTGAATCTCTTCTTTATGCAAATAAAGAGGGGTGAAGTTTAAATTCAATGCAATTTCTCGTGTACTAATTTGCATTCTATGTATGAAATCCACCTCTGCGTTAACATATGTGCAAACGTTCTAATTGAGATAAAAATTTGTGGTTCGTGTTTCCTGTTAATTACCAATTCTCAGAAGGCTTTTAAATAAGAGAAAAATAATATTTTTTTATATATTCAGATGAGGCCCCTTAAAAGCTATTTTGGTCTTATTTTATCTCACATTCAATAACTGTTGGTCTTTGTTATAAATGTTTTGTTTTGTGCAAAATTATACATGATAATAGAAACTGTTCTTTGAAGTTAAAAATATATTAAAAATAGGTTTCCGTGTGCTCAAATGTTTTGTATATCAATTTTTACAAAAATTTAAGTTGGTGTCTAGTTTACAATGAAGAGAAAAGTTATAAATTTCAGTATGTCTTTTATAAATTTTAAATGTTAAACTTACTTGAGGAATTTTATGAATTGATATATTATATGGATTAGATTTATTTCATTTCTACAAGAACTTTTTCACAAAAACTTTTTGGAACCTTATATATTCCACATGTTGCTTCATGTCTTTTACGTTTCGTCGAAGCGTAACGGAATAAGAAATAATCCATTGTATTAAACATTTTACGTTGCTATTGCAGAAATGCATTATTATTAAAAATGCTTCAAAAGTGCATCAAATATTAATAAATTCTAAGCTTTCTGTAGTTTTCTGAGCTCCACTTTCAGTTTAGCTATTCCTTTCTGTAAAGCGCTTCTTATTACGATCATGAATCGAACCCAGAGCAGTAAACTAAAAGCCACGGTTTCAATAAAATAACAAATTATAGACTCTATGCACTGCATTAAATAATATAGCTAAGAAACAACGTTCTGGTGCAAATAAAGAAATTTAATATACAAATACTTAAAAGAATAGGTGCATCACAAACAAGGCTACGTACTAGCGACATAGAGATTATTTAAACATCATTGCGACATGGCAATTTCATGTGTGGCATCAACTATTCAAGGCAACTATATGTTTGTCACCCATTTTTGCTATTCTTATAGTCTTTGACTATACCGCCAGTTATCGAAGGTAGAGCAGCTGTGCTGCGGTACTTCCGAAAAATTTTTCGATGTCTACAAAAGAGTAACGTACTGGCCTTCCCCATGAGAGATCTCCCCACTCACAAAAGTCGCGGCAAAATCTAAACATCTCTGCCCTCGGGTCCCCTATTTCTAGCCATGTCACCCTCTGGAACCCATCCACACTGTGCAGTGTCTTTTTTTTTTTTGTTTAACTATTAGTTTATCCATAGTTTATGATTTTGTCTTTTTAGAGAAGTTTCACAAAGGGAGAGTGGCTGTTGGGGCTGAAGTGAGTTGCTACAATAACATTTAGCAGTGTCGGGAGAGGACACAGGGAAGAACTGAATTTGCAACCTAGGAAGCAATCGCTGTACAAAAAGAAACCAAGTCATTGTTCCAGCAGGGCCTCCAAGCATTTCCCCGGATCTTCCTACGGACACTTTCTACGAATACATCTCATTACAAAGATAAACTGATTATATAATCTTTTTTTTCAACCTTGGAACTCCTGGAAACTCCTACTAATGTTGAACATCTTTTCCCTCTATCAAGTAAATATCACTCCAATATATAAAAAAGGAACGTTCTTCAATATCTTTGCGGATACGAAAGCAGAAACACAAAACTTTCCAACATAATCTGAACTCACAAAATGGTAATTTGGGCTCTTTAGTTTTTTTATCCGCAAAATAATTGCTTTT
Organism: Dysdera silvatica; assembly: GCA_006491805.2. Taxonomy (NCBI): domain Eukaryota; kingdom Metazoa; phylum Arthropoda; class Arachnida; order Araneae; family Dysderidae; genus Dysdera; species Dysdera silvatica. The sequence continues at coordinate 100,259,712 of QLNU02003225.1, read as the reverse complement.
GTTTTTCCTAAAACTTTTATCCACTAAACATATTCCGAAATGTGCGTCATAAAGAATCGACGGCATTTGCGTTTTTTCCCTAAAGAAAAATTGTGACACCTGCTGGATAGAAACTCTCTTTTTCCTCCTTAAGCTATTCTGTATTTTGGACCCAAGTTTTACACTACTTTCAAAATATAATCTCTTATACAATAGTATAATTTCATATATGTAACTCTTAATAGTACAACTAACTTGTTAATTAACGTTTGTTTTACAAACATTTTAACATTTTTTGAATCAAAATTTCAGATAAGATATGTTGACTCTCAGATACACTTCTGTCTTGAATCTTGATAAACATAATTTCGTAAGCTTTATCCAGACGTGTGCCGCAATTTTCTCAAATGAGGCCCATGAAAAATCCCAAAAAATAATAATACTTCTTGCTCATTAATTCGTAAAAACGACGCTCAGTCTGTTCTTAAGTTATTACAATGGTTTTCCACGTCCCTCTGCTAAAGATATACAACAACTGAACTCTTTAAAATAAGCATAATTCAGAAATATGAAAATTTACCCTCTCTCTTGTCAACATCACCGCATTCTGGAAGAGAATCTCGTAACAAGCTTCGGCTTTATATTCTCTTCCATTTCTAACCTCAAAACTTAAAATAATTTAATATAGATCTTCTCTTACATTTCTATAATTTTTATACTGCTCAAGCTATGTATCACGAAATATTGTATATCGGGTTGAATAAAAATTTATTATTATTATTATATTTTATTATTATAAAAAACACATTCTTTAAGGTCATGATTTTAGCCAAAGGAAAACCACAAAACTACATCTGTGCACATATGTACACATCTGAATCATTGAAATTATGGTCATGCAAATAGCATTAACAATTATCTAATACATACTCTTTAATATAATTATATTAACAACCGAGCAATACATTAGCTACTATATAACATTAAATATAGACTAGTATATTAGTACATACAAATAATATTGGTTTTGAAAATAGCATAAAATTAATGTAAAAAAGGAGTAATTAGTACACCGCTTCAGCCAAAGATTAAATTCTTTGCAAGTTTAAAAGATTAAGGCAGAAGATTTTAAACTATATGTCATAGTTTCCATTAGAAACGTCGGAGAGATTCGCTTTGATTTTAGTATATCTAAGAAATGAGGGTCGTACTAATTGATATCTCTGTGGCGTTAATAAATTTTCGTCATACCTCATGCCTTTACAAGTTAACATACAACCTATATAATAATTTTATATCCTTCGAGAAATAATTCTTATCCATAGTACACTTATTTTTCTTTTGAGAAGGCACATAAGTAATTACGCCTAAGGAAAAGGTGAATTTGCATGTTCCAATATGGGTGCACTGAGATATCATTTTTCCACATGTATTATGTGTCCAGAAAATAATCTAGAGCTCTCCAAGTCTGGGCTTAAATAAAGTTTTACTATTACATATTGAAAACTCAACGACCATATTTCATATTAAAAATATTTCTTCAAGACATTCAAATCAGAGTGTTAGGTTTCTCTAGGGGTTAACCTGAAATCTCAAAACTCAGTTTTATGATGAAATAATTATTGTGAAAAATTTGATATTTAGCATTAAGATATCGGAATATAACATTTCCAACTCACACTACATGACACTGCACTGGTTTCGTATATTTCATTTCAATACAAAATTTACAACTACAAGATGTATTATATGTTGAGTAAAGATCAAAGTTTTTCTTTCCTAATACTTATATTCCTGAAGCAGAATACGATTCAATTATGAAAGCATATGAAAGCAATTGTTCCACAAAAAAAATTTTCATAACAGTATGTGTAGTTTGGTTGAAAAAGTGTGCATTTAAAAGTATTTCAGATATAAACTTAAAATTTCTTTTTTTTTTCAGTTACATAATCTAAGAAAATTTCTTGCATTTTGTTCTCAAATTCGGAATATTTTTCGTTTATTTTTACTCTGATGATGCGCAGTGTATCGCTGTCATGAGCTTAGAAAACATATCGCAAGATATTATTACCCTTCACAGGGATAACACAATTGCCAAATAATGGTCAACACGGAAAAGCCTCGGGGGCGAGATTTTTGTGAGTTTTTCGTGGGGGAATTTATTATACAATAATTTTTGCCACCCACGTACATATAGCTCAAACTAGAGCTATTTTCTGTTTAGGAGAAAAAGAGGCGCCGTCCTCATCCTGGATTCGAACCACGGTCCCCACGTTGAGCCCGCGGTGTCTTGACCTACTAGACGAATGAGGACAAGAACAAACGCATTTTTCTCCGTATATTAGGATGTAAGATATTATTACCCTTCACAGGGATAACACAATTGCCAAATAATGGTCAACACAGAAAAGCCTCCGGGGCGAGATTTTTGTGAGTTTTTCGTGGGGGAATTTATTATACAATAATTTTTGCCACCCACGTTTAAGTAGCTCAAACTAGAGCTTTTTTATATTTGGAGAAAAAGAGGCGCCGTCCTCATCTTGGATTCGAACCAGGGTCCCCGCGTTTAGCCCGCGGTGTCTTGACCTACTAGACGACTACTACTAGACTACCTCGGCAAATACGGTAGGTCGAGACGCCAGGCTAAACGCGGGGACCCTGGTTCGAATCCAGGATGAGGACGGCGCCTCTTTTTCTCCAAATATAAAAAGCTCTAGTTTGAGCTACTTATACGTGGGTGGCAAAAATTATTGTATAAAACACACATTACCCATAAAAAAGAGACAATTAAGTAGTTTCGGCGAAGTATTTTGAGGGGATTAAAATTTCTTTATATTGAACTCGTATTCCTTTTTTCCCATTTACTGAATGTCGAAAGCTCTATTTTATTGTTCATTCTCTTAGCGATCTAAAAATGGAAGTGTTTAAATATTGATATTTTGGAATGCGATCTAAACCTAATGCATGTTCTCAATTTCGAAACAGATCACAATGCAGGCGATACAAACCGGTTATCTCGATCATTTATCTTTTGTGGAAACCAAGTTATCTTTTATGTTTCCATTTGTAACCTTTTACGATCATTTTCAGTTTGTTTTTTCATTCATTCTTATCGTTTTTCTTTAACGACGAACCTGCCTTCTAAGTATTTCTGTACATGTAAGTACATTATGATGACTCAGTTCAAACAGGGCTGTTATTTCAACTAAGATTTAATCATTTATAATTTATTGGAAGTAAATATTAAAATAATATAACCCTCTAAATATAATAAAAATGAATCGCAAAATAATTCAAGTAATTTTCGATATATATAGAAGCACGTACTTTATTTCAACATTCGAAGTGTCGGTAAAAGTAAAATTTTTGCTCATAGCAAATTTTATTTTGACATAACAATGTTTTGGAAATTGGAGTATAACTTCCAAGCCCTGACTATACACGGCTTTTTTCCCTAGCGCAGATTATTATACTATTTAAGTTGAATCTCAAAATTTAAGGGTAATTTACAGAAGCAAATAAGATTTATGGTGTTAGATATTATTACCTTTCCCAAGATTAAAAAAATTGCCAAATAGCCAACATACGATGACGTAAGGACATGTTTTTCTGATTTTCTTTTTTTTTTTATGGGGGAGTCGAAGAGTTGGATAATATTTTTGGTAGCTGCGTCATTTTAACTCAAACTAGAGCTTTTTTTTTCTATACAAAAAAAGTTGCAGTTTAAGCTAAAAAACCCGGACATCAAATGTATTATCCATGATTTATGGTGCTGATAAGAAAACAGTGTGTTTCAAATTAAGTGATTTATTGCGCACTTACAGAAATCAACTGAAATAATAATAATCTTTATCTATTCCGTGCATTATTCAATAAACATCATGAAAATAAACATTTCGATTACGAAAATCAATATCCATAGCAATGTCATAGCATGTCAATGATAATAGTTGACCAACACAATATAGAAAGTTCGGAGCAAATACAAAAGTGTAACTTGCTTCAGACCTGGAAAAATATTTAAATGTATACGTATATGTACAACACACCCTCGTCACAATAAGAACCTGTCTAGAAACATATATCAATATAAAATTTGCCTGAATCATTCAAATAAGAGAAAGAGAATCATAAAGCAAAGTATTTAATTGAAGTTCCCGAAATCAAAACGATCAGCAATATTTTGCACTGGTAATTCTTTCTATGTTTAGTATTTTTCTACATACTCTTCTCAATAGACATTCCGATCAAGTTTATGTTCACCCATTATTCTTAAAGCTTTACTCCATGAGAAGCGTCCTTTGAAATGTTTCATTCTCACACGGTTTCTTTAAATCGGTAATCGCATTCATCATATGAATTATTTGAACCCATGTAAATCTAAAGAAAACTGCTCTTCCTCGTGTTTCTATGCATATTATACAAATCACCATATTTAATTATCGTTTTCGTGTTTTTTCTAAAAGTAAAGCCATATTTATCTTCTACTGAAAATGGCAGAAAGATTTTTCAGTTATTCACAAAGTTACAATTCGAACCGCCCGCATATATCTGTTGTAAAAATATAGATTCGGTTTATATTTATAGCTTTTCTATCAAAATTATTGCATTATATTACAATAATCGACCTTTTTTATAGGATTCTTGCTGCTCCATCCAAAAATCGTTTTTAAGGAGATGTAGGTTATTTTTCTCGAGCTCATCAGTATTATGTCTCATCCTATCTAAAGGGCGATTGCTTTGCTATTTAAACAACCGTTCTTCTCCATTCCCTACCCTGAAATTCGACAGTTTTAGATATCAGCTATAAAATATGGCGATGCTCCCATGTACTATGGTTCATTTATTTCTGTAAAATGCAACAGTGGAATGGTTGAGATTTTAGCGATATTTGCCTTTTGACAAATGGTTCTGTTTATGCATCGACGAGTATTTCAAAGTGCTTTCGGAATTTCATTTCACGCAGTTCTGGAATTCCCCCAAAATGGTTTTCGGAATCGCAACAAAAAGATTTGCTGGAAATAAGAAGAACAAGACCATGGAAATCGGTTAAACTGAGAAAATGGTAAATTAATGGTACTTTGGCTAGCTCACATATCCACCGTCGTTTTAGTTTCAACGATATTTGTAAAAAAATTTTTGCTTTGGAATTACCCCCCACATTGCCTATGGTCAGAACATTTGCCAACACTGCACTTACTGTTTCCCCGTCAGTAAATGCACTTAAGGAAAGGATCTATAATTACTACATTGCCGAGATTGAAACCAACTCTTTTCAGAGTCCTAAAGGAAGTGTGAATGACTTTGTTCAAGAGATATAAAAATTAAGGAGTTAAATTTTTAGGAATGGGTATTAATGCAAATTGAATATTTAACGATTAATTGCCAAATGAGTAAGCGAATGTATTTTTTTTAATAATTAATTATTTTAAAGCCTGCAGTTGTTTTGTTAATTGACTACTTATGATCAGTTAATTTTTAATTAATCTTTGCACACTCAATCTACAAAATATATTGGATCATTAAATATGGACTTTTACTTATTCTAGGTAACCACTCTAGCTAATATATTCATTCTATTAGACTAGGACACCTCTATGGATAAAGAGTTTGAACTTCGGCCTTCACTAGATGTATTTCTCCTAACAGGAAACTATGCATAAAAAGGATAAGAGCTGAAAAGAATTTCCAATCATGTTAATAAAGAGTGGCAATTGACACTAATTCAGTGAAGAATTTACCAATAAGGTAGGAGGAGGAGGAATTGTGCAAGGGTTTCATTGGGAAGGGTGGCCGCCGGAGGCGGCGCTGTAATCCCAGACACACCCAATTACGTTATGAAACTACCAATAAGGTAGTTCCACCAAATAAGGCCATATAGACCAATAAGGCCAATGGAAGGTGTCAAAAGAACTAACAAATAAATCAGCCTAAGAGCAGTAACAAAGGTTTTAACTGCCACACTCTGCTGAGTATTATAATATAGCCCAAACCATTAAGTTCTCAGTGTAAACAGCGGAGAAGAGCGGCCGATAGTAGTAGCATCGAGTCTGATTTTCGTAATACTAGCACGTGGCTTTCTTAGATACTTTCAATATCGGAAAGTTGTTTTAAAACAGTACTTGAATTACGATTTTTATTGGTAAAAAATGAAAAGAAATCGTGTAGCCATATAAGGCCAAGGGTTGGCCTTATTAGGACCACTTGTTTTATGAAATTGCTTGCATTAATATTTTGGACTTATTTTTGTTCTCTTTATTGTGTATTCTCAGATTCTAAAAATGGCGACAATAAAGAGTAGTTTACGGGCACAAGAGAGCTTGCGGATTTCTATACAAGCTGTTCGGGATGGCATGAGTGTTAATGGAGCTGCAAATGAGTATGGAATTCCAAGACGTACTTCAAGGAATCACTTAATAACTGGTTCTATGTTGAAGAAAATGGGTCGCTCAACTTACTTATATGAATCACAAGAACATGAGTTTTGTTCCCAAATCATAAAATTGTGTAAAGTCGGTATGCCTATTATATCAAAAGTGTTACGACGCCTGGTTTTTAATTATTATGTCTTAAATAACACTGAACACATTTTTTCTTTGAACTAGTACTCTTTTATTGTACGGAGAACCAAATCAAAGACATGATTTTGTGTCAAACTTGTCACAGGTACGTTCACGAACTTTGCGTTGGCGTCACGAAACCAGCCAAATTTTTACATTTTGAGTGTCCAGAACGTGACAATGATTAAGGTCCGATTTATTTCCAACTTTTTCTTTTAAGTTGCTAAGCTTGAAGTAAATCTATTTTTCAATAAAGTTCTGATATTTTCCTTGCAGTTCTTTAAAAAAATATATTATTTGTAAGTTGGCCTTATTTGGAACCCCTGTTGCTTATAAAGCCAATTTGCCTAGGGAATAAAAAGATCGCAATTCTTTTAATAAAAAAATAAAATTCCCCCTCCCCAAAGCTTTATATTATTCTATTCTTGATGATTCAATTTAGAAGTGTGTTTAAATAGAAAAAGATCGGTTCAATAACCATAATTTATCAGCGATTAAGCATGGCCTTATTTGGCGGAACGACCCTAGGTTAAATAGGCGGAAACCTACGGCAGCAAATTTTCTACGAACAGTTTGCTAAGGCGCAGCTGAAATTTCTGCGGCTATTTAGGTTATTAAATTTTAATTAGTATGCTTCGATGCATAATTAGGCATTGGTAAATGGCGAGTGGCCTTGGGTAACGCCTTGGGAGAAGTTCGAAAGGCGTGAAATTCGCGAATACTTGCGAAAATACGAATTTAAAATCCCTGCCAGGGGCGTCAAATTAAGAATTTAACAAAAGGCTCAAAATCTTTGTAATGCCTCTAGTTGCATTTGGTAAGTTTAGGCAGCAAAATATGTCGGTACCTACAGGCGGCAAAATCGTAAATCCGTCTCTGCTCGGATTTCTTGATTCAAGTAACTAATTATTAATAAAGACTTTGATAATAAATAAATCATATAGTGATGCAATCCGCGAAACTAATAAATAATTATGTCAACACAAAAATTGCGCAGTTCAAATTTATTATTATCGTTTATTCGACCATTACGGGGACCGTGTAATCTAGTGTAAAACTGAAGCCATTTTCCTGTGAGTTGAACGATGGAAAAGCAAGGGATTTAATTTCTCAATTAAAAATATATATATTTCCAAGGAGAAGGACTGGTGACTAAAACCAAAGAGCTATTGATCAAATTCTACCCCAAGGTAAATAAATTTTAATATTTAACGCTTCGTTGTAAATCTACTTGTTACATTCAACAAATGCTTACGTTCTTTGTCTTAAACTTGTCTTACATGCTCAAAAATACATAAGCTTGAAATGAAGTTTTTAAATGGTTGAGAAATATACTATTTTTTGTCAGATAGTTCAGAATGAACCACCTCTTTTACCTTAATCCCTCATTTATGGACAATTTTTTCTGTCCGGCAAGTGTCCATTAAAGAGGGGTTTCATTGTGCTTTCATATACATTAATGAACACTCTTTCATACACGTTAAGAAATTCCCATTCGTTTACGTTAATAAACAATATATGTACATGCATATCTTATAACATGTACGCAAACATACAGTCAATCAAAGCTTGCTCCCAAATTGTAAATTTTCATTCGGGTGGTATAATTTACAATATTTTATGCGTTTTCAAACCTCTGAATTATAGGAAATCGCTTGATATGGAGTTTTCGCAAGATCGCAACTATTCATATGGAGAAATTTCATTAGATTGGGGACTTGATATACGTACTCATGGAGACTGACACTTACATAGAAATATTGTTATTGTCCTAAGTTCGAATCATTCCTGTTTAGTCGAGTGGTTGACCGTGTTTACTATTAATCACGGCTGAAATTATACTGCCACGTAGATTTTGATGAATGGCGAGGTCATCTACTCTAGGAAACAGTTTGACAGAATATTCGTTAGCGATATTCAGAAAGCATGACTAGAAATGAACAGACTGACAAAAGCCAATCTGTTAAAATGTGCCGAGACTACAGATACAGGTCCCGACATTTCTATAACGATTAGGGGATTGCTTTGTTACTTGTCCATTTCAAGTGATATTATTTCATGACTTAAGAGACAGAAACGTGTATGCTTTTCACATAAAGCTAGTCAAGGTTTATTGGGTAAAATTTTTACTATTTCAAAATATAAGCATACTGTGTCCAGTGTCTACCCAAGGAATGTCTGCTTTTCAAGTCTTCCTAATTTTAAAGCATTTTCTTATACGACAGTAAATATTTAAACTAAATCTACCTAAACATTCGCTCGTCTAAATTCTGTATGCATGTGTGTGTGGTTCAAGTATATTAAAGTTCCTGACGTTCACGATATTCGCCAATTTGAATTTTAAATTTTTTGGCACTTAGAGAAGCTTAAAAATGCTCTAAAATCTTCTCTAAATACCATGGGTTTCACAAGACTGCCTGTTTGGCCTCTGTTTTCTTGAACAAATTTCACATTTCTTCACATGAAACCTTAGAAAGGAAATTGAGATTTTGTGAAAGGTGTTTTTACGAGGAAGTATGTTCATATAGTGACGGTTTACAATCCAATTATTAACTCAAAGATTACTGTTCAAATTCAGCCTTAGAATAATCATTATCTCTCTGACTTTTACGAGTCCAAAAATAAATATTTTGGCAAGAAGTAATATCCCAATAATAACTAAAATGCATGAAAAATGCTATACAAAAAATAAAAATATACAGTGACATGTGCTGTTTTTTAAATTTGTGAACATGTTGACTGATTAATTGCTACAAAGCAAAAAAAATTAGAAAATTTTAACTACATATGAAATTTCAAACAGTACTGGCAAAACACAGTCATAATGCAGATGTCACGTGTTTATAAAATAATCCACTGTGTGTATATAATCCATTTCAGGAAAGCTGAGTTTCGATTACACGACTATTATATCCTTATATTCTGATACTTCGATTTCAAGATTATCGCACTTTTCAGTAGAATATGCTAATAGTCGAGATTTTGCAATATAAAGCTTCCAGAAATTTCTTAAAGGATGAAGTGTCGCTAATTTTGATGCAGTTCTGATCAATATTAGGAGAGGTTGTCGAACCAGATGCGAGAATTCCCAGAACTCTTGGATTAAACGCTTTGTATCGGTTTTCACCAA
>QLNU02003225.1:100220103-100233561 GCA_006491805.2 Dysdera silvatica | reverse complement strand
TTAACCGATGTTTCGATTGGTCGGTATTCGGATAATCAATACTCTACTGTAGTATGAACATAAACGAATAAAAAATGAATTTAGCCTTCCAAGCAAGTACCTCATATAAATTTCACCCCGTCTTTGGTGCCGGAGCATGTTTCATGAAACCACGTGATACGTTTTGCGCATTTTTCACCATGGCTATCTCTGGAATATTTTCCCCACAGGTGGGATATTCAGCATCATTATCATCATTATTGCTGACGTCAGGTGGTCGTCACGTAGAATATCATCGATGTAGTCACTATTGCTGATAATTTCTGCTTTCTTATGTTTGGGAGGATGGTTCTACAATCGTTTGTTTGTAATCCTTTGGTAGAACAATTTATTTAAGAGGCCTTTTTAACAGGCCCGTTTTCTTTGCAGAAGCTTCTTGAATTTTTCTTTTATTGGGAGAGCTTTCGAGGATGGTTGCTACACCTTTTTGAGTAGATGTTGATGTTTGAATTACTAGAACTTGGTTGATATCTTTAAAACTGGCTGCGACAAAATATGAGTTCCTATATTCGTGATGATATATATAGGGGGTGAAATTAGGAACATGACAGAGGACGAAATTAAAAACATGAGACAGGGGACAAATTTAGGCACATGATATGGGACGAAATGGGGAACAACCATCAAATTAGCGTTCGTACCTTCTGTACAAATGAAACTGACTCATGTAACTCATATATATTTCTATTAACAACGTTCCTAAACCAATGACACGCAGAGAATACAAAAACAAGGCTTACATAAGACACAAACGATTACTTATAATGATGTTGCCAGAACTCATCTTACCAAGAAAACTAAAAATCTTCGATACACGAGAACAGTAGATTCGTAGATCATAAAACTTTCGCTACTTGCTTTATTTGGGTTTCCCTACACACGCATTCTGGCGACGAGAGCACTCCTAGCGACAAGTCCGAAAAATGGAAGTGGGCGTGATTTGGGCCCTTTACCTTACTTGTTAATCACACTTATCGGTGCAGACTTTAAAAGGGCTGTGCCAAGTTCTCAAGTCTCCTTTTCAAGTTAATCAGTTGTTGTGTCCATAAATGTTTACTTCTAAATGACTGTGAGACATGGGGTTTTGTGGCCTTTCGTAGCTCAGTGTAAGTGCTGCTGTCGATCTAAAGAATTTCCACACTTCTGTGCGGTGAGGATAGTGTTAAACCTTTGGCTAATAGAATTATGGGCACAATACTGTATGCCCTAGTCATATGCCGCATTTCATTATTATTGTTACTAGGGCACACTATTTGTAGCCAGCAACCAATAGAACATGGACCTCATAACAGAGACAGTTTATCCGTCTACTATCTTAATCAGCCGTTCTAGAACCATTGCAATAATGCCTGTTTAAACATTCTAAACGATTATTTACATAATTATGACTTTGTCTTTACCCATTGTTGCCCGAGTAGGCATGAACTATGTATTATTAAATATAACTTCACTGTATCTTTATACAAATGTTCATGATCCATTCAAAATAAAGTTTTTATTAAGCAAATTAAAATAAAAAGAAACAAAAAAGTAAAACGAATAGCGAAAAATGTATTTCAAAGTATCGGTTAAAGGCATCATATAATTTTTCAAACATGCTTGACTAAATTTGTACAAAATTCTTTAACGGTTGTTCCCTTTACGGCTTTCTTGATTTTGTATCGTTGCAAGAAAGAAATTCTAATTGCAATAGGTATAAACATTTTATTAATTTCCCTTTGTTATGTATTACGTCAACTGATTAATATTTATAAAGTAATTAATAATAAAAGTTATGTTAAAATTTCCTAAATATAAAATTTTACTTTTAAGTAGAGAGCAACTGTACCACGTGAAACTGTAGGTAATGGGTAAGCGATTCTGTCGATACCTCGCTATGGTTAGCTCCTCTATTTGAAAAATAAAACTATACTACACTGAAAATATTTTGGAGGTTGTAATCCAAGCTTGTGTCCCAACAGAGCTGTTTTCTCGGAAGCGGATACCAAATTTTTCCTTTGTTTCGACAGCCACGTACCTATGGATGATAAATAATTTTCAAGGAAGAAGCAAGTTCGCGTCGGTTTCATGCTATTGAAAAGTGATAACCATTTTCAGCGGTGATCCATCTAGGATTTTCTGACGAAAAGGACTGCCCAATGTTAGACAGTTATATTTAATTAATTTAACTGTCATAATTAATAACAGTCATATTTAATTAATTTATTTTTTATTATTTTTTATGTTTCACACCTAAATTTTATTTATAATATGCAGCGGCGTAGAGCGGGTTGCCAGTGCCTACGACAAGTGAAGTGCTGCACCTTTTTAAACCAGGAAAATACTCTCCTCCACTCGCCCAATATTAAAATTTTGCGCCCCGAATACTGTTGCATGCAGGACTTTCGCTCCAGTGGCATCCCCCACGTTACGACATTGGTGATATGCCTTTACCTAAAAAGAAATCACACTTCAAAATCGAGAAGAAGTTTCCCGAAATCGACTTTTTCATAGCTAAAGTATCAATTGCCATTTTTTTTTATTTGTAATCTAGTACGTTTCTGTAAATAATTCTTTAGACTATATAAGCGCTACTTTTGCATATATTCATTATTTTCTCTCTCTATATCACATTTTTTGCTTTATTGTGTGCACCCAGGTTTACAACCCCGCATTAATGTATCATTTATTAAGCTGTCATCACAGGTGTGGAAAAAAATATAATTTGTACAAATTTATATACTTTTCAATGGTAGTGAGGAATTAGAATACTCCGTATTGATTAAGCAGTTGGTTTCTAAACACAACTTTTCGGAAAATTGTAGGTTCCAACGCAGCACTTTATTTGTTTACCTTGCGATGTTATTTGCTTGGTTATGCGCTTATGGCGCAAGGACAGCGATTGTTGTCATCCTTTCCGAGAACAGTAAAACACAAACTAAAGGCATTTTAAGCTTTCATTTATTGAAGGGACTCGGGTGTCTCAGCAGAGCTAATTGTACATTCAATTAAATTATTATTAATAACATGCATCGCATATGTTATTCACTGGAGAACACACACGGGGTATTGACGGGTGTTGGGACCCCCAATTACTATGCAATTTTGTATATCTATATATAAATAGGTGGCGCTATAGCCTTGTAGCCTCCCCCATATGTCTATAAAACCCTCTTATGAACTTTCTGCGTACGTTAATATATTTATTATTGAGTAAATATGATTTCTACTCACTTATGTATATTAAGCATTTACCAAAATGTTTAAATCTGTCTAGAAATTAAGAAATAAAGGAAAAGTTCAAGTAAAATATGTAAATGATTAAATGTTTTTGTAATATTCATAATAAAGCTTTTTAGTGGTGGAGTGTTCGCCATTATGGCAAGTGGCATGTTAATACTATTGACGAGAAGCTGTGATGTTACTTTCTTACTACCAATCTGGCTCCAAGATCTAAGGTGCTATTCTACGCACTACCTGCGTTATGCATTATATCGAGGAACGGACGATGAGGATGTTACTAACAAATAACTAATTTTTGTCAAACTACCATGGTAAAAAACTAGCAAATATATCACAGAACTTCTAATACTGCAAATTAACAAGAAACGTTGTTGCTTATCTTCCATAACGGTGATTATCATTGTAATCGTAATATGTCATTGTCATATGTAATGAATAATTATTGCATCTTTCGCTTTTTGTGTTGTGGCAGTTTTTAACTAGGAATCTCTCAAGCTCGGGGCGCCTGGCGGCCGCCAGCCGCTTAACCCGCCACTGGTGCTGCAGTTATCCTATGTTCGATTTCCAATTGTGCACACTCCAATTTCGACTAACTGCACACCGTAGTTCGGGGTTGGGTCTTAAGTGGTTCGGATTCTTCGGAAAGCAAATATGTAGGTCCCGGCGAAATATGCGACACTTATTATCCTTGCGCCGTAAAGTTCAAGCAAAGAGGTCTTACCTGTAAATTGTTTTGATTGTGTTTTACGTCAGTATATCGTAAGATTCTAGGTGTCCTTGCACCATATAAAGACAAAAATCTTTATTTGAGTACCAACACTCTCTTTCGTTCATCCCGCGTTGTCAATATAGGATGCTCAGCATATGTTTATGGTAGATTAATGTTCGTCAAATTTTTGGTCCTCACTTTAAACATTCGTTTGCTTATTACGGATTACTAACAAAGAGTAGGTGTCTATGACTTTACTTGGGAGGAAAATTGAAAACTACAGCAAAACCTTTCAACAACGGTATCCGATATAACGATAAATCCCTCTACAACGATAATTTTTCTAGGTCCATATAATAGTGTTGTAGAGAGGTTTTATTGTATAATGAACCCTCCCTACAACGACAACAATAATACTACTACAACAATAACTCTCTCTACAACGATGATATTTCTTGGTCCGTATAATGTTGTTATAGAGAGAGATTTTGCTGTATGTGGTCGTGGTCTCAAACTAAGCTTACTAACTCTGCTTATTAATATTAGTCCCAACTGATAACTATCAATTGCCAGCTAAATAACTTTATGTATCATTATTGGAACATTAAAAGCATCCAGTATGAGGTGCTTATATCCCCATAAAGAAGACTTAAAACGTTCTTGCGGGTGTCAAATGTAGTAATCTTAGTTTTTACATCCAAATTTCAATAGTCGCGTACGAGCGCTTTTCCGAGATGCCACGTTAAATACACAGGGTGTTCATAAAAGCAGTACACAACTTTAAATTTTATTTGCATCGAAACTACAGTAGCTAGACATCTAATCCTTTTTTCAGTTACGTGGCAATAGTAGAAGTACTTTTCTGCACAGTTAGAATTACTCCACGTATGTTCTGTTGTTCCGTACGTTAGTGTGTAAACAAAAATATAATTTCAGTCACCTTTGCTGCAAAATGTCGGGTGTTACACTGAGAAAAAGAATTAATGCGCCTTTTAAACATCTCAAGAGAAGTTCTATTTATGTATAATGTCCTTAATGAATCCCGAAAGAAAGAAATTTCATGGGGTAATGGCAAAAGAACATGGTCGCAGTTTTATCTGGCCACCACGTCCAACCCATCACCGTGGGATGTGTTTGTCCAAACTAATTCAAAAGACCAATGAGGAAGCGCACCATCTTGCTTAAAAATGATATTTGGAATATCTGGGGCGTTCTCCTGACATGTTTCGGAAATCCCTTTGAACTTGTATTAGTGATTTCGTCTCTATAAACCAAATTGCACGAGAAGCCGTTTCCTGTGTCAGTAGCATCACTGCTTCGTTTTACTATTTGTTGCATTCTATGAATACAGGTACACTGTTTGCCACATGGAGACTTTCTAACTATGCAGAAAAAGATGTTGATTGTTGCCACATAATTAAAAAAGGAATTAAATTTCTAGTTATTGTAGTTTCGATGCAAATAAAATTTGAAATTGTATATTTCTTCTAGGAACACCCAGTATTATTATTGAAATCCCAGGCGTTTGGTAATTTAGTCTTCAGCTTAGTTAAATATATTTTTTAATTATGGTTTATTCCAAGATTTACTGAAGGCACTGCGGACCCCACTTCGAGTGAAACCACGATCGTGTGAGATATATTTTTTTTATTTCATAATTTTGGAGTTGATTCTAACGTGCTGGTAAGCTCACTCTCCCATCCTGGATAATCTGACATATCTGGAAACGAAGTTTTAAGATGAAAAAAGATTTTTAACACCACCATTGGCCGCCACTTCCTCATAGTGCGTCATACCAGATTGCCTTGGCAGCGACCATCGTCATTTCAGGAATCACACCATTCTCCACAACATGCACAAGGAAATTCACCAACTGGAAAAATTTTGAAGACAATATTTCTACACATATTAAAAATCTAGATGCAGATAAATTCACCTCACTTAACAGACTGTTAACTAAATCACTGGATAAAGCCACAAATTCACGTCTGACAATTCCTGGCTGTCAGCCGAATCCCGCAGCCATAATTAACTTCTAGATCTTCAGCGGCAACTTAAAAATAAAACCATTCGACGTGTTTCAATTAAGGAGTCTATTAAGCTGAGGAAAACTAATAAGAGCTAAAACGCTTAATTAGCTCAATCCGAAGAAAGATTTGGATTCATTTCTGCGATCAAATAAATGCCCATGTCTCATATAGTTTGGTACGGAGAAGGATTCACAGCATTAACACTCCACTCACCCATAGAAGTCAATTGTTTGCCTAGTTTGTGTGCTGGGCTCCATGCAAGAAGCTGCAGAAACACTACTTAAGCATTTCAATAGACTCGAACACTTCAACTCTCATGTCAGATTTACAGCGCCCTCTTGGTCGGAAACAGCCAGTTTTTTCATCGTCTTCTTTGCAAATTAACATTAAATCCAATTTCTCGGAACTTCCACGTGCCATTCGTAATAGCAACGGAGGTAGTTTACCCGGACCTGACGGCATATCTTACAGCGCTTTCATCTGTCTGCGAACAACTGTGATTACGAAACGTCTAATATTCTGTAATTACATCTGGGAACATCAGGTCTTTCTGGAAGAGTGAAGATCTCACATTATTCCATTGCTCAAGCCTTCTAAACCAGCTACCCTTCCTTCATCCTATCGGCCCATATCTTTCTCATCGTGCACACTAAAGATTCATGAAAGAATGGTCAACGACAGACTTCAGTACTTAGACGTTTATCATATTCTTCCTGACCGTATGACTTGTTTTCTTCGAAATCGATCTACAGAATGCAATCTTCTCTATCTAGGATCCTCACTATATAGCAATAAAAATCTCGGACTGCATTCAGCAATCCTTTTTCTGGATCTACAATCCGCTTTTGACTCGACTCCGCTTCGCAATCTGCCATTCTGCAAAAGCTTATTTCTATTGGGATATGCAGAAATGCACTGGCATTTAGTAATTATTACATTTCCAACCGCCTCATCCAGGTTCGACTTGGTAATTCCTTCTCTTCTACAGTCACCACCAGAACGGGTGTCCCACAAGAAGGGTTATTAAGTCCTCTGTTATTCAACGTCATTTTGGCTGATCTTCCAACATACTTCCCTCAAGACGTCAACGTTTCTATCTTTGCGGATGACCTTGCCATGTGGTGCTCATCGCGAGAAACACAAAATCTTCAGAGTAAACTACAAGACGGAGCTAATGTCCTCAACACTTTCTGCAAGTTCTGGTAGCTATCCTTTTCCTATGAAAGACAGTTGTTTTATCCATATCCCAAAACACTGCCTTTGTCAGTAGAATTTTTAACACTATTGAAAATAACATTATCAATTATGCTAAACAATATCGTTTTCTAGGAATTACATTTGATAACCGTCTTAATTGGAAAAATTATATTAACACCATCAAAGATTTCTCAATCAATTGAATCAACATGCTCAGATGCCTTGCTGGAAAAACGTGGGGCGCATCTCCCCAGAGATTATCACAGCTCTATCGATCACTTATTCTCTCAAAAATTCTATATGGGTCATCAGCATTTTCGTTTTGTAGAACAACCATCGCCGTTTCGCTCGCAGTGCATTGCGTAGCAATCATCAGTGCCAACTTCTCACAGACTCAGTCTTTCTGGCTTTATTAGCAAAGTGAAGTCTTCTCTGAATGCAAACAAAATTTCAATATTCTCTCAATAAAAAAATGGGACATCATCGAGCACTTTTCCATGTTATTGGAAAGCCATTCTTCCTAACAATTAAAACTCCACGCAACATCTATATAAGATTTCATAGACATAGGCTTGGAACCTTTTATACCATCGATTTGCTATTCCGTACTGGAAAATCACAATCGCCACTTTGACTTCAACGCACTGAAGGTATGGTTGAAACTACAGAACATCTCTTCGTACACTGCCATGCTAACCCACTCTTGAGAGGAGAACTCTTTCAAACATGCTCACAACTTGGCCTTCCTGTTCCGTCTGATTTTAAGGACGTTTATGGGATTCACACTTCCCCACAGACTAGGTCCTCTGATCTTCAAGCTGTCTTTCGTTTTCTCTCCCGTGTTATGGGCTACATTTAGAACCTGGACTCTGATCTCCAAATGGAAATTCAACCTCATCTCTTGGATTATGACCCTTCCTCTCCTAGAAACACAGTGCCGCTTGCTCGGCCAACATTTCCAGATTATTTATTTATGTTTTGGATACAAAGAAACTTCAACATCACCAGATTACAGTGTAATCACACCTATAACACTTAATCAAAAAGACACGCTTTCAACGCTTCTATTGGAATCAGGTGAACGGAACCACGGGCGAAAGCGTTATCACAACGTCAACATAGAGCTTGCTGATGTTTCATAGCACAAGGGTGACCACAATCAGCTGATTATCGAGTGAAATTAAACCTAAAATACCCGCATAGTATCCAGAAGCGTTAACACTACACCACTGCAGGAATACATGTACTCAGTATTAATAGTTCTTTATTTTTTTTTATGAGGAAATTGCGTATATCGTAACATCAGCTATCTTGCGTGATCGCGAAATTGACGCTCTATTTGGAGAACAAGCCTTTATAGAAAGAGGGACGTTGCGCGACAATGAAACGAGAAAATGTATTTGTACCACTAGTATAAAATTGAAAAAAAAAATGCGTTATAGGGAGTGAAGGACAAGGATAAACAAGGGGGGAAAGATGTTCAGATTCTCCCTCCTTGAAAATAGTAAGTTAATCCCTAATGAAATTGTACTTATAATAGGCTCAACTTAATTAGGTTACAGACA
Source organism: Dysdera silvatica (assembly GCA_006491805.2). NCBI lineage: Eukaryota > Metazoa > Arthropoda > Arachnida > Araneae > Dysderidae > Dysdera > Dysdera silvatica. Next base: position 100,224,799 of record QLNU02003225.1, on the reverse strand, counting down.
ACCGACTGGTCTGCTTATAAGAATAAATCAATGAGAACCAAAATCATTATCACGGTGGCAATGCTAAATTATCCCGCTTTTACGAATAATTTTCACCGGCCGAACCCGGATAATGAAATGAAGGCTGAATCATAACAACGTGAGGCGGCATAGCAGAAATGCATTTGCCCACTGTTAAAATCAGAATTTAAAAGATGCTGAAGCTGAGTGCTTGTCATTTTTCAACCAACCCATATTCAGGATTTCGATTCACAAAGCAACCCAAGTTTGAAGCCCTAAATAATTCCAGTCTCAATGCAGTTTGTCTCGAGCTATCTTAGCGTAGAAAACCTTCATTTAAGATCTTTATCATAATCGTAAAACGCTTAGTCATTTACTGAATATACTTTAGACATAGATATGCGGTAAACTTGAAGCAGGTGGCTCCATATTAATGCTTTTATCGCTTAAGCTCGCTTTTATTCTGTACATAAAGCAGTGGGCTTTTTTTATTGGTGATATGCAAATGAGTGATAGCATTTATCGTGGCATATCAAATTTTTACGTGCGTTAGGTCATACTGTCATGTGTTAGTATTTTATATTGAATCGATTAATCGCGTACCTAACAATTTTAGTATTATGTAGAAATATTTCTCTATCATGTCTCTACTTTTAATTATTTTATAATATAAAGTTATTTATATTGATAGCGTTATATTACCCGATTCAGCTTTAAATTAAGACAGTCAGATATTTCCCTATGTTTCGAGCAGATGAGGAAACCTATGTAATGTACACTATTTTGGACAAGTTGTGGGAAACTTCAAAAGCGCAGTCTTCTTCGCTGTGTAAATATTTCACAGCGGAAATAAACACCCCAGTGATGTTTTCCTTTCCGCATACTACTTTTTTCCTAACTAACAAGGTGCTTTTCTCGTGTAGATGAACGTGGACCAAACACAGAAATTGGAATTCACGTAAAATGTGGAAATGTTTAGCCAAACAAGTATTTAGCAAAGAAATTTTTGATTAATTTAGCTAGGAGAAACAATTCAATAACAATGAAATATTTCAGTATTTACTTCATTTAAGATCAATTTACATCAATTAAAATCATTGACCTTTTCTTTCCTTTTCCGCTGAACTATTTCATGTTTAATCAGTTCTATCATAATATGAAATCCTTTTTGTCCCGTTTTTTGAATATTCTTGCTTGTTTGAATGATCAACGAATTTTATGGAAGAAATCATTACTATTCCTAATTAATTTAAACGTCACATTATACGAGTATCAGCGTAAATAACTCTTTCAAGCCAATCTTACACTCGTATAATTATGGCGCATTTATCAAAATAAAAGAATACAATTTTCCAAATTTCTCTGCCATTGTTAATCAAAACACACATCATGTTTTAGTGAAAGATAAGTTCTTGATTAATTCATCCTCACAATTGTGGTTTTCGTTAATTGACATGCGGAAATTTCTACTCTCAGCGGTCGTGTTTTTTCTTTCTCAATTAAAATCTCAAAAGCTTTAGAATGTTTCGGAATCTCAATAAAAGCTGCAATCCAGCTTTAATTCTTATGCCTTATGACATTTAAAATAGATTGCAAATCGCTATTGCGTTTTTTGAGTCCAGGACTAATTCCCTTAATGTTTCCTATTGTAAAGTTTTTATTTTATCTAAAAACCAATTAGTGCAATTAAGAATTAGAAAAATAAAACACAAATGAGAAGAAAGCTTATTGATGGAGATTTAAAGGCCTCTAAACCTTATTTTACCTGGGAGTGCAGGTTAAAAGTTGCCACATCAACACATGCCTTGGATAAAATTACCTCAAATTTCCGAACTCAGATTTTTTTCATTCAAATTTTAATATTTTTCTTCCATGACCTTTATAAAAACCATGGAACTTTTATACAAAAAGTGTAGTTTCATTCCACCTCGTAGGTGCAGTTTTTTGAACTCCAATTTGTAGTTTTTTTTGGTGCCAGAACGGCAAGCGTAAATCTAGGATGACACCTACAGCTTTCGAAGGGATGTGAGCCCCGGCTGTCGAGGGAACCTAACTCAGGACCACGGTGGGCAAGAAATGTTATGCGTTCTACGACGACAGGAGTCGAACCCGGGATAATACCACGATTGATAAACGCGTTACCACTATGACACTTAAGGCAGTGAATTACAAAGGTTCCTGAAAATTACGCCATATTTATTACTTTATCCTAAGTGATGTTTATTGCATTATCCCAAGTCATGTTTATTGCATTATCCTAAGTGATATTTATTATATTATCCTGAGTGCCATTTATTGAATTATCATGAGTGATATTTATTACATTATACTAAGTGATATTCATTGCATTATACGAAGTGATATTTATTACAATATACGAAGTGATATTTTTGTATTAGCCTGAGTAACATTTATTATATTAGCCTGAGAGATATTTATCACATTATCCTGAGAGGTATTTATCACATTATCCTAAGAGATATTTATTACGTTACCGTAAGTTATATTTAGGACATTATGCTGAGTGCTCTTTATTACATTTTACAAAGTGATGTTTATTACATTATACTAAGTGGTATTTATTACATTATCATGAATGACACTTTTCACATTATCATGAATGGTACTTATCAGATTAACATGAATGATACTTATCACATTATCCTAAGTTGTGTCTATCGCATTATCCTAAGTTGTGTTTATCACTTTATCCTAAGTTGTGTCTATCACATTATCCTAAGTTGTGTCTATCACATTATCCTGAGCGATGTTGTTTACATTATCCTAAGTGATATTAGTTCCATCATCCTAAAAAATTTAATATAAAAGTATTTTTTGACACAGTTGGAAATTGAACACATACGTTTATGGACGAGTAATATTCTCTTGAATATGTAGTCTTCGACCGGTCTGTAAGTCAGTAGTCTTCGAGACGAGTAGATAGTTTTGGACGAGTCTGCAAGTCGATAGTCTTCGAGACGAGTAGATAGTCTTCGACAAGTCTGTAAGTCAGCCGTCTTCGAGACGAGTAGGTAGTATTCACAGTATTGTACTCAGACACCCACGTGGTGATAGTTTCATACCAAAACGCGCCCTGGGTAAAATTAATAAATTACGTAGATTCCCAAAATTGAAATCTTTTCATTGAAACTCTAATGCTTTTTTGCTATAGGTTTTATCCAAACCAGAGTATGAAAAATCTAGATTCACCCAATTTACTAAGTGCTGACGAATAAGCTTCAGTATTAACTGGAATAAAATCAAGCCTAGTCTTCCAGATATAATTGATTGTTTACTATCAACGATATGTTAATCTCCACTACGATCAACAAGCAAAAAACTAAACTAATTAACATTTGTGACTCAATATCAAAAGCCTACTGCTAGCAAATTGAACTCTGTTTTTTACATATAACTTAGCTTGCAAATCAAGGTATGTTTATCCAAAATTCGACACCAAATTAATTATTTGTTTACCAAAATGCAAGCATAAACCTTACATTAGAAATGTGTTTGAAGAGTGGCATTTCTTTGGCATATATAATTGTTCGTATGATAGTTTATAACACTAAGATAATACTTAAGACAATTGATGGTTTTGTATTCATAAATATTAAGATTTTCTGGTTTTTCTGTGAGTGAAAACATCCATAATTGGTCTCTGAAACCGACCGTTTTAATCTATTTTTTTAAAATTGTCAATAAACTATACATGAAATCTATTTTCTTAAATCCGCTATCAAAATATATGTTTTCCTTAACGACTTGTAAGTTTATAAATTAAAAAAAGGTATTTACTTTGATATATAATTTTTTTTATGTCGAATTGTTTTCGAATATGGATATTATTATTTCAAAGATCACGCAAGGGTAAAAACCGGAAAACAACTGTTCTAAATACTTTAGTTTGACCTTTTCGAAAGTTCGAAAATTGAATTTCTTTTGGTACGTTTAACGGTTGAGTAATATGCATTATTATAAACAGCCACATCCAACTTTAAAACACACAAGATGTAGCCCATATATTTTTGCGTTAGTGATTTTCTCACATTTGTCAATTATAATTGTATAAAATATAATAAATAATTGCATAAAATATAATAAATAATTGTATAAAATATAATAAATAATTGTACAAAATATAAAACATACTAATTAATAAAATACAATAAGTAATTGTATAAAATATAAAAAATAATGCAAATAATTATCTTTAACTAGAATAATTTTTTGGTTTAGAATTATGATTAATAAGTTTTCTTTAAACTATAATCCAATTTTGTGCCTTCATCTTTAAAATTTGCGATGATTGTTAAGGCATGTGTAGTTTTATATTACACTTTGTATCGGTATATTTTATCATTCTAAATTTTTTTGGAAAAATCTGATAAGTTTGTCCTTCTACGAGGAAACGACATGAAATGTTCCTTCATCGGAATGGAAGTTTTTCGTCTGATTGATATTTTTATGTTTGCAAGAAAATATTAGGCGCAAATCAGTTAAAACGATTAATGGTGTTCCATAATGTTTAAATGACAGTTCTGTTTGTCTTCTTAAATTAATATATAAAAGTCTCAATAATTAATATTGATATTTATGACATAAAATGATGAACGAACCATTTGACATTTATGACATAAAATGATGAATGAACCATTTGACATTTATGACATAAAATGATGAATGAACCATTTGA
>QLNU02003225.1:100195169-100220003 GCA_006491805.2 Dysdera silvatica | reverse complement strand
ATGCAGATTTCTTAAGTAAGATTAATGATAAAATTAAGTTATTTTTCATGTAAATTAGTTAAATTTTCCAAAAATAGATATGTATAAATCTACTTTGTGAATTTTAAACCCATATGATCTTGGAAAAAAATATGAGGACAACTGATTTTTCATCTAAAATTATAGTAAAGTTTGCATATTTGAAAACATAAAATGACCATTTCAAATATAAAGACTGGGTTTCTAAACAAAATTCACACTTGCCTCATTTCTGCAAGATTTTTGTGCGATGCCAAAAACTCACCTTTCTGACTTTGGAACTCACCTTTTTGACTTTGAAAAAGGGAAAATTCTTGCTTTTAAAGAATCTGGATTGAGTGGCCATGAAATTTAGAAAAAAAAATTAAAAGATCTAAAAGTGTAGTTTATAATTTTCTAAAAGAATTTGAAATGTATGGAATGAATAAACTAACAGGAAGACCAGAAATTCTAATGCATCGACAGAAAAGAATAGTTGTAAGAAAAGCTTGCGAGAAAAAAGAAACTACAAATGAAGTTCGAAGAAATTTGGACTTACCATGTTCCACACGAACAGTTCAAAATGTTTTGAATAAACATCCGAATATTTGGTATGGAAAGTTAATGTTACGTCCACCTCTTACAAAGCAGCATAAAGAAGACAGGACTTTGCAAAAAAAAAAATTTCTCTCGGTCCAAAATGGAATGATGTAACCTTTTCGGACGAAAAAAAAATTTAACCTCGATGGGCCAGACGGTTGTCCCTATTTTTGGTATAATCTGCGTAAAACCAAAGAAGTTTTTTCCAAACGTCAATACGGTGGGGACATAGTAATGATTTGGGGCGCTTTTGCAGCAAACGGAACCACTCCAATAGTCTTTATCAACTACAAAATGAACTCTGACAAATATGTTGATATGTTCGGTGAAAATTTGTTACCTGAGGCCCCACTAATGACTTCAGGTGACTATTTTTTCCAACAGGATAACGCTGCCATACGCGTTTCTAAGAGTGCAAAACTCTTGTTTGAAGCCAATTCAGTAAATTTACTTGATTGGCTGGCGAGGAGTCCAGATATGAATCCTATAGAAAATTTATGGGGCCTTCTAGCCTGAGAAGTTTATAGAAATGGCACACAATATCAGTGTAAACCGGATCTTGTGTTAGCCATCAAGCTAAGCTGGTCTATCCTTCAAAAATAACCTAGGACCCAGACAAAATGATAGAACTTTGTTATATATCTATACGCTATCAATATAATTGTACAACTAAAAATATTCTGTAATATGCCATGTACACCGATTTCAGATTTAAAATAAAACGTTTCAACCGCCAGTCTATATATGTATACAGTATATAAGCAGTGTGATCGAAAACTTAAGCAACTGAAAATTTCAAAAATAGTACAGAATCCGAAATAGATATTAATAGTACTACTCTATTTTACTGTGAAAGAGGAATTGCAATATATCAATTTTTAAAGCCCCACTTGAGTGCAGAAATGTGCACCATGTCATTCCTTTGCTTTGCAAAAATTGCATGTCACATAGGTCCTTGTAGCTCTGTATCCCGGGACGTAAGCAGGGGAGTGGTGGGGAGTTTTCAGGGATTATACAATACATAATCCAGAATACATGCACAAAAAATTAGCTTGTTTTATCACATTTTGGAATTTTGCCAAATTTTGATCTAAAAATACTGGGCTAATAGTGGAAAACACCGTTGCAAATACATTATAACAAATGGATGATAGCGGGCTTTGGTTAATCCAAAATTTAGGCCGGTTAACTAGTATGCTATTTTGTCCCTAATTCATCAAGAGTCTGACAGTTTTCTATATCAGAAACAAATTTAATATTTAAAGCAATGTCAGGATGGCGAAATGAAAGGCTGAACACTGCAATGACAAATCTGATAAAAAAAGCACATATGTAGCTCATAGCTGCAAAATTCTGCTACTTTTAACATCAAAAATATAGGAAACTCTGCTTCTTGGAGCATTATGAAACAACGAAGATATTGCAGTTGACATAGGATGATCGACTTCAAAATAATCACTCCAAATGGATGAATTAATTAAAATTCGGGAAATTCTAATATATATCAGCATATTGATGAAGATTAGTTAAAATAAAATGAATTATTTGTGCATGTTCCTGTATCGATAATTTTATGTAAGAACGGTGTATGTGCAACAGAAATGTTAAGTTGACTCGCCCACCTGGCATCACACCAACGATACCAGATCATTATTTATTGGAATACTATATTTTACAAAGAGTTTAATCAAACAAAGCATATTCATATTTACCTCGTGTGCAATAGTTGAAAATATGTACAAAGGTATTCTTAGTGGAAGTCTAGCTTTATAGGATCTATGGCTCCATAGCCTATGATTGCCAGCAGTAATACCCAGAATACCAAGGTAACCTAAGAAAAATGCTTTGCGGAAGAAAACAGAAATAATACTATGATTATCTAAGTCAACGTACTTCTTTATTTTTATATAGAAATTTTGTGTTTTTATTATATTTTATTTTATTGAAGTTAGATACTTCTTCAATGAGAATTATTTATGTATAATATGAAGTTTTATAATTTTAGTCAGAATTTTCTTTCTGATTAGAAAATCTTGCATTTTCAGGATGCAAATATACCACCCTGCAAAAATAACAGACATTGAACTTAATAGTAATAAAAAGTATCCACTACTTTCAAGTTTAACAATAATTTAGAAGTCAATGGTAATGGATTTTTGTATTTAAATAATTTAAAGTATAATATATATACATATTGTTTTTTAATTTAAAAACCGTGGTAAAACTTCACTGCTGAGTGCATTTTCTAACGTTTAACGTGATTTTGCTTTAAAAGGTGTATATGTGATAGAAATTAATTTTACCGAAAATATCTGTTTTAGGGATGTGAACACCAGGTATATTCCGTATGTTGCTCCTATATGAAGAAGTGCTAGTGATATGGCTTTTTTCCAATTTATAATGAGTCTGTTAGGATCCTCCACATTTTTCGTTTTTTCCCGGAGTTGACTTTTTGTGTCCATAGCTTTTATTGTAGTGGCCATCTGTAATATAAGTATAAAAAGTGTAGAGGATTAGAAACTGCATGAGAATATTAAAGATAAGTTCATTAGTCTACGGAGAGGACTCGAAAGTGGTATAGGGCATTCTCTTGGACATGGGCGCCTACGGCATAAAAATATTGAGGGGGGGGATAATCAAGTAGAAGGCATTTTGTTTGAAACTGGGGGAGGACGTGTCCCCCTTTGTCCCCCGCTGACGTCACCCGTTCTCTTGGGCATACCGCGAATAATGCAGAAATAATTTTAAACGCTGATGTACTTTCTAAGAAGGCACAGGTTCCGTCGTTTTTGAAATATAATTTCGGAGATTATACTTCTATACGGAAGAGGTCATGTAGGCGCTTAAACGTGGTAAATGACAGATATGCATTCCATCTCCAAACAAGGAGACCTCCAAATGAAAATGTCAACTTCTTCAGTTTTCCATAAAACTTGCAGAAATTTTTATAAAAAATATAATTCTGGATACCATAATACCATACCAATTTTTAATTTGATAGAATTGTTATTTTTTCAATATATATTCTTTGTTATTTTTTAAGTACAGATATTATTATTCGCTAAAATTGTTCTATGTGAGGCGTTTTTTTAGTAAGAGCTTAAAAGATTAATGAGATTTTGATTGTGGTAGTAAGATCTTTTGAGGATAAATGAGTATGTTTATTTATTAGAACATGCCTAAAAAATGTAATATTTCGACATGCATAGAAAAAAAATGTTCCGTTGCATTTTGGAAAGTTGAGAAAGAAAAAATTTGTTAATATATGTGATGACATCAAAATATTAACAACAGTTGGTTTCTTCACATTATGTTGACAAGGTATAAAATTTTTATGAAATTTGATGAAAATTATGTCGCAACGAGCCTTTGCCGTGGTAAGATAGAATAGTCAAATGCCTCGAGAAAGCATGAAAAAACTATTGAACTTTATCCTAATTAAATTACACTTACTAAAATTACATCAGGTTCTGGAAGCTTTAAAAATGGACGGATTTCAATTTTTTTCCACCAATCAGTAAAGGAAAGTTGCTTTAATGTTTTAGCACTAGAAGCGCCTTTGGGGTCATTTTTACCATTTTTTTCCAATTTACCATACTTTATTAAGTTGAGCATCGGAGCTCATACTTTTTCTTTTACTTTTCCTAAAATACTTCCAGCTGCACTCTGACAATTTTTCATATTTATAAGTTAATTATTAAATTAATAATCATAGAATACCTAGAACAGCCAACAGGGGTCATCTGACCTTCATAAGAAAAGTGACCGATTTTCAAGTGAATGTCTGTTTTCATATTCCCGACGCCTCATTTTTGTTTTCCATAAAGTTTTCCACACTTTTTCAAGAAACAATGTCGCGCAATTGGTTCCGTGAAATCATGCGGTATCTCAGATTCGATGTCCGAAGCAGCAGAGCTGAGCTTCTGGCCAGTAACAAATTTTCTCTCACTTCTGATACCTGGTACAAGCTGATAGAAAACTGTTATTTATGCTATAATCTTGAACAAGAAATAACTGTTGATGAACAGTTGTTGCAATGTAAATAAAGATGCAGATTTATCCAATACATGGCAAATAAGCCGCACAAGTTTGGCATCAAGTTCTGGCTAGCAACTGATGTAAAATCCAAATATGTTTCGAATGGCTATCTGTATTTGGACAAGGATGAAGAGCGACTAACTTATTATAGAATGTAGTGTTCAAATTATTGCAACCATATTTGAATTCCGGACTCAATGTCACTACTGACAATTTTTTTTACTTCTGTGAAACTTGCAAATGAACTTTCTGCAAAGAAAACCACAATTGTTGGGACGCTGTGTCTGAACAAGCGAGAAGTACCTCCTATTGCACGAGACTCTTCTTCGCTACCATATTTATCTTTGCACTGAAAAATGGAAATAAAATGCTCACTATATATATATATGTGCCAAAACAAAAAGAATGTCTTGATTCTTAGCTAGCACCATGTGCACGAATGTATTTGCAGACGACAGCGCAAAGAAAAAGCAGAACACTACTGCTCATTGCAATCATACTAAATGTGCCATAGATGTAGCAGATCAGATGCTAAGGAAATATACTACAAGATGTAGAACTTGCAGGTGGCTTGTTTATGTTTTTACAACGTCTTTAACATTGCTGCACTCAATCTTGGATAATTTTCAAGGAATCTTCGAGCTCCAAAATTTCACATCTAGAATTTATTTTTGCACTCTTAGAAGAATAATGAATTGGTGTTTCGCGCAACAGATGCCCCCAATTGTTGGAGTACCGACTCCAAAACGAAAGAAATGTGCCTTTCAAGTTTGCAAGGGACAGAATACAACTTCTGCCAGTTGTGAGGGATGCCAGAAACCAATTTGTGTTAATGCGTTGTTGTCATTGTCAAGCATGCATATTGTTCCACCTGACCTAATGTCTAACGAACTTAAGAACGCATTGCATGTTTATTCATAGTTTATGTTTTTATAATATCACTTTGAAATGTGTTGCGTGCTAATTCGTATTATTTTCGCTTATATCTTTTGTTTTCTTATCAGTTGTAAGCCTGTGAAAGAATATTGTATAATATTATATATTACAAATTTATATATTATATTATTATTATATATTATATTATTTATTATATATTATATTATTTATTATATATTATATTATTTATTATATATTATGTATTATATTATTTATTATGTATTATATATTATATATTTATTTGGTATATATTATATTATTTATTATGTAGGCCCATATATTATATTATTTATTATATATTATAGTATTTATTATATGTTATATTATTTATTACATAAAAAAAACAATGAGAAAAACTAACTCTTAAAACTAAACAAAAAACTATAAAATGTCTTATATATTGTCATTTCAATATCATTTATCAATAAAAAAAAAAGTTATTTTGATATGGCTACGATTCTTATGGGGGTCAATTTGACCCCTAATGGCGGTTTTAGGTTAGTCTAAAATTCGGCTGTTCTAATGTTAAACAATTATATAAAACGTAATTTTTGAAGAAATCCGAAATTTTTACTTGTTGGTCACCTTAATGCAATTTTAAATATGACACGGATTACGTTTAACGATTTTACACCACACATTGATTATACGATGGCTCATGATTATTATAAATAAAACTTGGATTACAATCACTAAAAATCAGAAACTGTATATACCAGTGGCGTTGCGTGACTATTTCGTTTGGGTATGCTATACATGTTACAAAATTAACGTTAATGTAAACAGTTGATTACATTGTTATCGATGTTTAAATGCAGTGGTGGTTCTAGGCTGGGGCCAGGGGGGCCGTGGTCCCCCAAATATAACCTGATTTAATTTTTAATCATAAAAACAAATTTAAACGACTCCACTGAGCATAGGCAGGAATTTGTGCATCGCATATTTTTTATCCAGCACCGCCACTGTTCGAAAGGTTTAAATATGCACACCACATCAGGACTCACCTTACTTGGTTCCATATAATTAATTGTAGGATATCATTGAATGCTTTAATTTATTATATTGTACAATTTCAAATATATTCAATATAATGTCAAATGAACCAACGGATAAGTTTTTCATACGCCATTTATTTTAAAAAGGGAAGAAATTTGGGATTTGTGGTGTGATTAGCTTGTCAAAAAAAAAAAAGATTGCATTACCTCATTTTGTTGTTTATTTATACACAAGTTCCATTCTCATATGTATATATATATATATATATATAGCAAAATTGTAGTATGATTGTGACATGTAGTACCTTCTAATGTAATATACATGAATACACATATCTAAATGTATATTAACTTGGACAAAGTTAAAGTTGTAAAGTAATATCACACAAGGTAATAAAACCAAGTAAATTTAAGTAGTAGAAACATCTCAGAATAAAAAATGCAATTGGAGTAGTAAAAGGTGAAGAGGAGTAAAAGATTAAACAATACCAAGAATTTTGTTCTTCATCAGGGACCGCACAAAATCCCTGTTATTGGTTTGCTTTTTCTGACTACAACAATTAAGATTAGTGATTAATACTGAATAAACCAGCATTGACCAAAACTTAGCTAAAAACAGTATAAACCCAGAATATAATTAGTTTAACAATATTTTAGTAATTTAGAAGGGTCTCTTTATTAATACTGAGAACAATCTCAATTGTTGTAAGCGGCCCTATATATATATATAATCAGAAAATGCGTTAAAACATCACCATAAAGCAGAGGTTTTTTTTCAGTTCCAGAAATAATGTCTTTTCAATTACTAGCAAACTTAAACGGCATAGGCTTTCTTGTGCTTGCGTTCCTCGATAACATGTATGAATTCTCTTCAGGGCCGAAAAAAAACGCTCGACTGTAGCACTAGAGCTTGAAATCGACGTCACTAGTTCTGCTAACTTATGAATTTCTTAAAATGTAACTTGAAGTTGATTTTCATTCATAAATTTTAATAAGTCATAAACTGGTTGAACAGCAAACTCATCAGAAATAAATAATACTTTAGTTCATTTTTAAACGAATATAATCAAAAATCTGGCTATAGAAATCCTTTAAGCTTTCTGAAATGTTATTGGGAAACATCTTCGCAAATTGACCATATTTTTGGCTACAAAGAAGTTGAAAAAATTCAAATTTCAGCAAAGGTTACCTTTGTTTTATATCTAGACACATGCAGTTGACTATTTTCTGGTAAAATCGGTTACAATTACCTGGTACAATTGAGTTATGCTAGGGTTTTGCGTATAAATGTTTTAATTGTTTATTTTTCTCATCGGAACGAGGAATTTCGTTAACAATTAAAAATTTTATTACCAATTCAAGTTAAAATTATATAATTTTGAATTAAATTGGAGGAGTTTTTAAGAGAAATAAATTCGCAAATATAATAATATATTTGTGGTGTCGTTACTTTTTTTTTGTATGGGTGTGCGCCGCACACTTAGCACACCCGGAATAATCGCCCCTGATAGATACATACATATATATATATACACTACAAGCCCCAAAATATTCATCTCTATGCATTTAGAATGATAGACCATGCATTTAAATTATAAAAAGCACGCACTCAAAATATTTTTTTCACTTACTTGAAAAACTAATGTTCTATATCTTAAAACAGATTTATTTTTATTATTAACTTGCTGGTCAAGACTGGTTTACATACACAAAACTGTATGCTTTATCCGGTATATTTATCCGATATACATACTTTTATTATGGTATATCACATCTTTTCTCAATCTCGTAAAACGTTAAACATTATCTTTATCGTTTCGTAACATTTTATAACCGAAAAAGTTAACTTTTCACATGTAGTGAATTTATTAGAGAGTACTTGTGAAATTTTGCGAATAAACTATTTGGATAAACTATTTGAGATAAACTATAAACAACGCTTATCACTAGTAGACAATGGAGTGAAATTTTGGACAATATATATATAGCAATTTGGCATACTTAATCTGAACTTTGTTCAATTGATAATCTAGGACAATACATTTAAACCACATTTTCTGTCTCGATGGTGAGGATAATGCCCAATTTAGCAATGAATGAAGATAAATTTTTGACACATCTGGATATAATTCAGTTTGCTCATTTAAGTCTTTTCCCTTTCAAGTTCCTTTCTTTTTCTAATCAAGGAGTAAAAGGAAAGTTTAATTTTAGAACTGTGCAGAAATTTTTCCGATAAAAAATGATAAAATGATTAAAATTACCGAAATTCCGAAAATATACATTTATTTAGTAAATTAATTTTATTCAGTTTATGCCATAATGCTAAAGAAGGTTAAAATATCCATTTGAGTAACACCTGGGCTTTAATTATAGATTGAAAAATTAAGTTTCATTTTGTGTAGCACCATTGGGCATAATATCTTATCCTACAGTGTATAAAACCTACATAATTTAACCATTTTTTTCTTGGCCATATTCCTTCTAATGTGTAACGAAACTTTAGATGGTATTTCAAAGTAAAAATCAGTAATTCTTTTTATACTCTTAACATTAGAACAGTATCTCATAATTTACTTTTGCAGTACTCTAACAAATACAGAAAATAAAATGCGGTATCTATCAAAATATTTGTTGCAAATACCTCCTAGGCAATGCTCAATTTCTATTAATGAATATATAGTGAAAGATATTGGCCAATTTTATATTTCTGGTTATTCATGCATTAATATAAATAGAGTATTACATTGAAATTATATATGACAAAAATTTTAATAGATGCGAAGCCTGCAACAAATCCGGGGCGAACAGGGGACTTGTCCCAGTTGCCCCATCGAGCTATTTATATATGTATAAAACAACACCACCGGATGCCCCACATGGCCTTGCTTAAAACCTACAGAATTTAACCATTTTTTTCTTGGCCATATTCCTTCTAACGTGTAGCAAAGCCTTAGATGGTATTTCAAAGTAAAATTCAGTAATTCTTTTTATACCCTGGACATTAGAACAGCATCTCATAATTTACTTCTGCAGTTCTCTAACAAATACAGAAAACAAAATGCGGTATCTATCAAAACATTTGTTGCAAATACCTCCTAGGCGATGCTCAATTTCCATTATGAATGCATAGTGAAAGATATTGGAAAATTTTATATTTTTGGTTATTCATGCATTAATATAAATAGTGTATTATATTGAAATTGCATATGCCAAAAATTTTAATGTACACCAAGCCTGCAACCAAGCCGGGGCCAGCAAGCGACTGGTCAAAGTTGCCCCATCAAGCTATTTATATATGTATAGAACAATACCCCCCCATGCCCCACATGTCCTTTACTTTGCCTTAGTTTCCCCTTCATTCTGGCTATAGGCCTGATAGATACGGTACTGTATGTTTTTCTTATTCAGTTCTAAACTTTGAACTATAACACATGCCTTCGTTATACTAAAGAACGAAGAATATACACATATAAACAGGTATACAGTATCTTTCAAATAAGAAAATTAGGGAAATTAACGTATTTTTAGAATTCCAAAATCAATGACAAATTTTTATGAGGAACAAAAATTCTAGAATTATCTACAATTGCAGAAGTACGTAATAAAATTATTTAATATTTGCGAACAGATTTATGTGTTTAAGTACTTACGCTATTTTATTGATTGATTTATAAATTCTTTAAAAATTTGCTTCTTAAAAAGCTTCTTCAAAAATATTTTAAAAAAATAATTTTTACCCGGATGGTATATTTTTACCCATGTTGGCATTACCTGTTAAAACGCATCAAAACAGCAACGTTCTCATTAATAGACTTTGCCTCCGTACAATGTTATGGAAAGTCAACTTCCTTTGTAATTTCAGTTTAGCCTTGCGTTTAAAAATCGCTATCTGTGTAATGCCCCTTATATTGGAACACATCGTTGCGCAACAGGATGTTGCATATTTAATTTATAAACCATTCTCTTTATATCTTATTTAACCAGGCGATTTTGATTGCCACTGCTGCTTGAGTGATTCACATAATATTTACATAGCGGTAGCTTATCATAAAGATATAATTTCACCTGTTTTTCGGTTTAGAAGATCAGAGATATATATCGTATTCAGACGAAGTTTGTACAAGAGTTTACCTTTTCCTATATTTTTAAATAATCCTTGCTCAGTTCTCAAAGGCACCAAGTAATCTTAAAAGTTGCACAAACTTTGATTTTTTATTGCACAAATATCTTGCGAAACTTCAGTAAAATTGCGTCAAAATTTAAAAATGTATATAAAGTAGAGCATTGGTTATCCGAAACAATTGGGGACTGAAAGTGTCCGGATAATTGATTTATCAAATAACCGATCATTTACGAAAAAAAATTGTTCCACTGTCATAGGAGCAATATGAAATAAAGAGACAGTGATATAAAACACAAAACTTTTATATATTTTGTATCACATGTCTTACAAATACTACATACCTTACATACAGTAGTATATTAAAGTAGGCCTACAGTTTAGGAAAAGAAGTCTAAAATTTTCTTTTGCTGCTGAGCTGGGACTCGTTTTTTTACTACTAAATCTCGCACACGCTTAAAAGACAGCAATTGGACAGCATCGCATTGGTTTTTTTTTTTAACCACTTCATAGCCATCTCAAGGCAGTGAAAAGCTTCCTCACTGCGTCGTCCTTTTTCAGTACGGTCGTCGCACGCAAGGATCTTGATCGTCGAAAACACTGGCAATGGTTTCATCGTTTGTCAATATTTGATAGCCAGTGTCATCGACACCACATTCGAGCCAGTATTGAATGTTTCCCTTGTCGCATTCTTAAAATCCTGAAGATTCTGTAATCAGCCCAGCCAGTTCTTATATATATATATGCAAATTGGCTGTTTGGTGACTTTTCAGGTTCAGTGATATACTCAGCTGATGGAAGGAGCTCATTCCAAGCTTTTGCTGGTGCAGTATCTTTGCCAGTAGCCCAAGCTTTTGCTGCCATGTACATAGCATCCTTCAAGTTAATTGCGGTGTACATTTGCCGAATTGTGTTTTCATATTCCCGTTGCTAGAGGAAATACATGGCGCGCAAATTTGAATTTGACGACTGGAATGCTTTCAGTTAACCAATGTTTTGGTTGATCGGTATTCGGATAATCGATACTCTACTGTAGTATGAATATAAACGAATAAAAAATGAATTTAGCCTTCCAAGCAAGTACCTCATATAAATTTCACCCCGTCTTTGGTGCCGGAGCATGTTTCATGAAACCACATGAAACGTTTTGCGCATTTTTCACCATGGCTATCTCTGGAATATTTTCCCCACAGGTGGGATATTCAGCATCATTATCATCATTATTGCTCAGGTCAGGTGGTCGTCAGGTAGAATATCATCGATGTAGTCACTATCGCTGATAATTTCTGCTTTCTTATGTTTGGGAGGATGGTTCTACAATCGTTTGTTTGTAATCCTTTGGTAGAAAAATTTATTTAAGAGGCCTTTTTAATAGGCCCGTTTTCTTTGCAGAAGCTTCTTGAATTTTTCTTTTATTGGGAGAGCTTTCGAGGATGGTTGCTACACCTTTTTGAGTAGATGTTGATGTTTGAATTACTAGAACTTGGTTGATATCTTTAAAACTGGCTGCGACAAAATATGAGTTCCTATATTCGTGATGATATATATAGGGGGTGAAATTAGGAACATGACAGAGGACGAAATTAAAAACATGAGACAGGGGACAAATTTAGGCACATGATATGGGACGAAATGGGGAACAACCATCAAATTAGCGTTCGTACCTTCTGAACAAATGAAACTGACTCATGTAACTCATATATATTTCTATTAACAACGTTCCTAAACCAATGACACGCAGAGAATACAAAAACAAGGCTTACATAAGACACAAACGATTACTTATAATGATGTTGCCAGAACTCATCTTACCAAGAAAACTAAAAATCTTCGATACACGAGAACAGTAGATTCGTAGATCATAAAACTTTCGCTACTTGCTTTATTTGGGTTTCCCTACACACGCATTCTGGCGACGAGGGCACTCCTAGCGACAAGTCCGAAAAATGGAAGTGGACGTGATTTGGGCCCTTTACCTTACTTGTTAATCACACTTATCGGTGCAGACTTTAAAAGGGCTGTGCCAAGTTCTCAAGTCTCCTTTTGCAAGTTAATCAGTTGTTGTGTCCATAAATGTTTACTTCTAAATGACTGTGAGACATGGGGTTTTGTGGCCTTTCGTAGCTCAGTGTAAGTGCTGCTGTCGATCTAAAGAATTTCCACACTTCTGTGCGGTGAGGATAGTGTTAAACCTTTGGCTAATAGAATTATGGGCACAATACTGTATGCCCTAGTCATATGCCGCATTTCATTATTATTGTTACTAGGGCACACTATTTGTAGCCAGCAACCAATAGAACATGGACCTCATAACAGAGACAGTTTATCCGTCTACTATCTTAATCAGCCGTTCTAGAACCATTGCAATAATGCCTGTTTAAACATTCTAAACGATTATTTACATAATTATGACTTTGTCTTTACCCATTGTTGCCCGAGTAGGCATGAACTATGTATTATTAAATATAACTTCACTGTATCTTTATACAAATGTTCATGATCCATTCAAAATAAAGTTTTTATTAAGCAAATTAAAATAAAAAGAAACAAAAAAGTAAAACGAATAGCGAAAAATGTATTTCAAAGTATCGGTTAAAGGCATCATATAATTTTTCAAACATGCTTGACTAAATTTGTACAAAATTCTTTAACGGTTGTTCCCTTTACGGCTTTCTTGATTTTGTATCGTTGCAAGAAAGAAATTCTAATTGCAATAGGTATAAACATTTTATTAATTTCCCTTTGTTATGTATTACGTCAACTGATTAATATTTATAAAGTAATTAATAATAAAAGTTATGTTAAAATTTCCTAAATATAAAATTTTACTTTTAAGTAGAGAGCAACTGTACCACGTGAAACTGTAGGTAATGGGTAAGCGATTCTGTCGATACCTCGCTATGGTTAGCTCCTCTATTTGAAAAATAAAACTATACTACACTGAAAATATTTTGGAGGTTGTAATCCAAGCTTGTGTCCCAACAGAGCTGTTTTCTCGGAAGCGGATACCAAATTTTTCCTTTGTTTCGACAGCCACGTACCTATGGATGATAAATAATTTTCAAGGAAGAAGCAAGTTCGCGTCGGTTTCATGCTATTGAAAAGTGATAACCATTTTCAGCGGTGATCCATCTAGGATTTTCTGACGAAAAGGACTGCCCAATGTTAGACAGTTATATTTAATTAATTTAACTGTCATAATTAATAACAGTCATATTTAATTAATTTATTTTTTATTATTTTTTATGTTTCACACCTAAATTTTATTTATAATATGCAGCGGCGTAGAGCGGGTTGCCAGTGCCTACGACAAGTGAAGTGCTGCACCTTTTTAAACCAGGAAAATACTCTCCTCCACTCGCCCAATATTAAAATTTTGCGCCCCGAATACTGCTGCATGCAGGACTTTCGCTCCAGTGGCATCCCCCACGTTACGACATTGGTGATATGCCTTTACCTAAAAAGAAATCACACTTCAAAATCGAGAAGAAGTTTCCCGAAATCGACTTTTTCATAGCTAAAGTATCAATTGCCATTTTTTTTTATTTGTAATCTAGTACGTTTCTGTAAATAATTCTTTAGACTATATAAGCGCTACTTTTGCATATATTCATTATTTTCTCTCTCTATATCACATTTTTTGCTTTATTGTGTGCACCCAGGTTTACAACCCCGCATTAATGTATCATTTATTAAGCTGTCATCACAGGTGTGGAAAAAAATATAATTTGTACAAATTTATATACTTTTCAATGGTAGTGAGGAATTAGAATACTCCGTATTGATTAAGCAGTTGGTTTCTAAACACAACTTTTCGGAAAATTGTAGGTTCCAACGCAGCACTTTATTTGTTTACCTTGCGATGTTATTTGCTTGGTTATGCGCTTATGGCGCAAGGACAGCGATTGTTGTCATCCTTTCCGAGAACAGTAAAACACAAACTAAAGGCATTTTAAGCTTTCATTTATTGAAGGGACTCGGGTGTCTCAGCAGAGCTAATTGTACATTCAATTAAATTATTATTAATAACATGCATCGCATATGTTATTCACTGGAGAACACACACGGGGGTATTGACGGGTGTTGGGACCCCCCAATTACTATGCAATTTTGTATATCTATATATAAATAGGTGGCGCTATAGCCTTGTAGCCTCCCCCATATGTCTATAAAACCCTCTTATGAACTTTCTGCGTACGTTAATATATTTATTATTGAGTGAATGTGATTTCTACTCACTTATGTATATTAAGCATTTACCAAAATGTTTAAATCTGTCTAGAAATTAAAAAATGAAGGAAAAGTTCAAGTAAAATATGTAAATGATTAAATGTTTTTGTAATATTCATAATAAAGCCTTTTTAGTGGTGGAGTGTTCACCATTATGGCAAGTGGCACGTTAATACTAATGACGAGAAGCTGTGATGTTACTTTCTTACTACCAATCTGGCTCCAAGATCTAAGCTGCTATCTTATCTTTTGATTATTAAGGATAAATGGGGAAAGATGTTCAGATTCTCCCTCTTTGAAAATAGCAAGTTAATCCCTAATGAAATTTTACTTATAATAGGCTCAACTTAATTAGGTTACAGACAACCGACTGGTCTGCTTATAAGAATAAATCGATGAGAACCAAAATCATTACCACGGTGGCAATGCTAAATTATCCCGCTTTTACGAATAATTTCCACCGGCCGAACCCGGATAATGGAATGAAAGCTGAACCATCTTAACCTAAGGCGGCATTGCAGAAATGCATTTGCCCACAGTTAAAATCAGAATTTAAAAGATACTAAAGCCTAAATAATTCCAGTCTCAATTCAGCCTGTCTCGAGCTTTCTTAGCGTAAAAAACCTTCATTTAAGATCTTTATCATAATCGTACAACCCTTAGCCATTTAACTGAATATGCTTTAGACATAGGTATGCGTAAAACTTGGAACAGGTGGCTCTATATTAATGCTATTATCGTTGAAGCTCGCTCTTATTCTGTGCATAAAGCAGTGGGTGGTTTTTTTTTTTGGTGATATGCAAATGAGTAATAGCATTTATCGTGGCATATCAAACTTTTATGTGCGATAGGTCTTGCTGTCGTGTTAGTATTTTATATTGAAGCGATTCATCACGTACCTAACGATTTTAGTATTATGTAGAAATATTTCTCTACCATGTCTCTACTTTTAATTAGTTTATAATATAGTTATTTATATTTGATAGCGTTGTATTACCTGATTCAGCTTTACATTAAGACAGTCAGATATTTCATGAACATCCCTATGTTTCTGGCAGATGAGGAAACCTATGTAATGTACACTATTTTGGACAAGTTGCGGGAAACTTCAAAAGCGCAGTCTTCTTCGCTGTGTAAATATTTCACAGCGGAAATAAACACTCCAGTGATGTTTTCCTTTCCGCATACTACTTTTTTCCTAACGAACAAGGTGCTTTTCTCGTGTAGATGAACGTGAACCAAACACAGAAATTGGAATTTACGTAAAATGTGGAAATGTTTAGCCAAACAAGTATTTAGCAAAGAAATTTTTGATTATTATTTAGCTAGGAGCAACAATTTGAAATATTTCAGTATTTACTTCATTTAGGATCAATTTACATCAATTAAAATCATTGACCATTTCTTTCCTTTTCCGCTGAACTATTTGTTGTTTAATCAGTTCTATCGTAATATGAAATCCTTTTTGTACCTTTTTTTGAATATTCCTGTTTATTTGAATAATCAACCAATTTTGTGGAAGAAATCATTACTATTCCTAATTAATTTAAACGTCACATTATACGAGTATCAGCGTAAGTAACTCTTTCAAGCCAACCTTACATTCCTATAATTATGGCGCATTTATCAAAATAAAAGAATACAATTTTCCAAATTTCTCTGCCATTGTTAATCAAAACACGCAGCATGTTTTAGTGAAAGATAAGTTCTTGATTAATTCCCCCTCACAATTGTGGTTTTCGTTAATTGACATGCGGAAATTTCTGCTCTCGGCGGTCGTGTTTTTTCTCTCTCAATTAAAATCTCAAAAGCTTTAGAATGTTTCGGAATCTCAATAAAAGCTGCAATCCAGCTTTAATTCTTATGCCTTATGACATTTAAAATAGATTGCAAATCGCTGTTGCGTTTTTTGAGTCCAGGACTAATTCCCTTAATGTTTCCTATTCCAAAGTTTTTATTTTATCTAAAAACCAATTAGTGCAATTAAGAATTAGGAAAATAAAACACAAATGAGAAGAAAGCTTATTGATGGAGATTTAAAGGCCTCTAAACCTTATTTTACCTGCGAGTGCAGGTTGAAAGTTGCCACATCAATACATGCCTTGGATAAAATTACCTAAATTTTCCGAACTCAGATTTTTTTCATTCAAATTTTAATATTTTTCTTCCATGACCTTTATAAAAACCATGGAACTTTTATACAAAAAGTGTAGTTTCATCCAATCTCGTAGGTGCATTTTTTTGAACTTCAATTTGTATTTTTTTTTTTTTGGTGCCAGAACAGCAAGGGTAATTCTAGGATGACACCTACAGCTTTCGAAGGGATGTGAGCCCCGGCTGTCGAGGGAACTTAACTCAGGACCACCGTGGGCAAGAAATGTTATGCGTTCTACGACGTCAGGAGTCGAACCCGGGATAATACCACGATTGATAAACGCTTCACCACTATGACACTTAAGGCAGTGGATTACATAGGTTCCTAAAAATTACGTCATATTTATTACTTTATCCTAAGTGATGTTTATTGCATTATCCCAAGTCATGTTTATTGCATTATCCTAAGTGATATTTATCATATTATCCTGAGTGACATTTATTGAATTATCATGAGTGATATTTATTACATTATACTAAGTGATATTTATTGCATTATACGAAGTGATATTTATTACATTATACGAAGTGATATTTATTACAATATACGAAGTGATATTTTTGTATTATCCTGAGTAACATTTATTATATTAGCCTGAGAGATATTTATCACATTATCCTGAGAGGTATTTATCACATTATCCTAAGAGATATTTATTACGTTACCGTAAGTTATATTTATGACATTATGCTGAGTGCTCTTTATTACATTTTACTAAGTGATGTTTATTACATTATACTGAGTGATGTTTATTACATTATACTAAGTGGTATTTATTACATTATCATGAATGACACTTTTCACATTATCATGATTGACATGAATGATACTTATCACATTATCCTAAGTTGTGTCTATCACATTATCCTGAGCGATGTTGTTTACATTATTCTAAGTGATATTTGTTACATCATCCTAAAAAATTTAAGATAAAAGTATTTTTTGACACAGTTGGAAATTAAACCCATACGTTTATGGACGAGTAATATTCTCTTGAATAAGTAGTCTTCGACAGGTCTGTAAGTCAGTAGTCTTCGAGACGAGTAGATAGTTTTCGACGGGTCTGCAAGTCGATAGTCTTCGAGACGAGTAGTCTGTAAGTCAGCAGTCTTCGAGACGAGTAAGTAGTATTCACAGTATTGTACTCAGACACCCACGTGGTGAAATTTTCATACCAAAACACACCCTGGGTATAATTAATAAATTACGTAGATTCCCAAAATTGAATTCTTTTCATTGAAACTCTAATGCTTTTTTGCTATAGGCTTTATCCAAACCAGAGTATGAAAAATCTAGATTCACCCAATTTACTAAGTGCTGACGAATAAGCTTCAGTATTAACTGGCGCAAAATCAAGCTTAGTCTTCCAAATATAGTTGATTGTTTATTATCGACGATATGTTAATCCCACTACAATCAACAAGTAAAGAAATAAACTAATTAACATTTATGACTCAATATCAAAAGCCTACTGCTAGCAAATTAAACTTTGTTTTTTACATATAACTTAGCTTGCAAATCAAGGTGTGTTTATCCAAAATTCGACACCGAATTAATTATTTGTTTACCAAAATGCAAGCATAAACCTTACATTAGAAATTTGCTTGAAGATTGGCATTTCCTTGGCATATATAATTGTTCGTAAGATAGTTTATAGCAGTGAGATAATACTTAAGACAATTGATGGTTTTATATTCATAAATATTAAGATTTTCTGGTTTTTCTGTGAGTGAAAACATCCATAATTGGTCTCTGAAACTGACCGTTTTAATCTATTTTTTTAAAATTGTCAATAAACTATTCATGAAATCTATTTTCTTAAATCCGCTATCAAAAAATATGTTTTCCTTATCGACTTGTAAGTTTATAAATTAAAAAAAGGTATTTACTTTGATATATAATTTTTTTATGTCGAATTGTTTTCGAATATGGATATTATTATTTCAAGGATCACGCAAGGGTAAAAACCGGAAAACAACTGTTCTAAATACTTTAGTTTGACCTTTTGGAAAGTTCGAAAATTGAATTTCTTTTAGTACGTTTAACGGTTGACTAATATGCATTATTATAAACAGCCACATCCAACCTTAAAACACACAAGATGTAGCCCATATATTTTTTGCGTTAGTAATTTTCTCACATTTGTCAATTATAAGTGTGTAAAATATAATAAATAATTGTATAAAATACAAAATATAATAAATAATTGTATAAAATACAAAATATAATAAATAATTGTATAAAATACAAAATATAATAAATAATTGTATAAAATACAAAATATAATAAATAATTGTATAAAATACAAATATAATAAAATAATTGTATAAAATACAAATATAATAAATAATTGTATAAAATACAAAATATAATAAATAATTGTATAAAATACAAAATATAATAAATAATTGTATAAAATACAAAATATAATAAATAATTGTATAAAATACAAAATATAATAAATAATTGTATAAAATACAATAAATAATTGTATAAAATACAATAAATAATTGTATAAAATACAAAATAAAATAATACAAATAATTATCGTTAACTGGAATAATATTTTCGTTTAGAATTATGATTAATAAGTTTTCTTTAAACTATTATCCAATTTTTTGCTTTCATCTTTAAAATTTGCTATGAT
The DNA here is from genome assembly GCA_006491805.2 of Dysdera silvatica. Lineage (NCBI taxonomy): Eukaryota > Metazoa > Arthropoda > Arachnida > Araneae > Dysderidae > Dysdera > Dysdera silvatica. The sequence continues at coordinate 100,200,285 of QLNU02003225.1, read as the reverse complement.
TGTTAACGCATGCGTAGTTTTATATTGCACTTTGTATCGGTATATTTTTATCACATCGAAAATTTTCTTTGGAAGAATCTGATAAGGTTTGTCCTTCTACGAGGAAACGATATGAAGTGTTTCTTCATCGGATGGAAATTTTTCGTCTGATTCATATTTTTATGATTCAAGAAAATATTAGGCGTAAACCAGTTAAAACGATTAATGGTGTTCTATAATGTTTAAACGACAGTTTTGTCTGTCTCCTTAAATTAATAGATAAAAGTCTTAATAATTAATATTGAAATTTATGATATAAAATGATGAATGAACCATTGAACAAGGCGTCATCAAGTAGACAGTTAATTTTGATCAAATTGGGATCAGGAACAGATACATTACTGTGTGTGGTACAGGGTATTATGCCGCTATAATTAATAAATACATGGAGGCACAACATAAAAGTAGATTTGGCTTGAAAAATTGATATTCTAGAGATCAAAGGGTGCCTAATACATTTTTTCGAAAACAACTTTACAGGGTGTCCCAAAAGGTCGTATACAACCTTTACGTGTTAGTCTGTTATACCATGATGAATCATTTTTATATAGGAAGTATCCAGAAGCACGACCGTATGGTGATACAACAACATGTGTAAAGAAGGAAGATAGCGTCTTAAACATGACACAGTAATGCACATTCCACACAACATAATATGACATTTAATAGCACGGCGATGCACATTCTCTACAACACACGATGACATTTGGGAAAACGTCATCGTGTCATTAGAAGGAGATGTTCAAAATGCCTTCCATCCGACTCAATGCAGACCTCACAATGTTAACGCATGGAACGTGGAACACGTTCAAATTGGTCAGGTGAGTGATGCACATGTGCCGCCACTTCAACGATTCTGGTAATGAGCTTGATGTCCGATGCTACTGGTGTCTCATATACTAGAGATTTCATGTTTCCGCACAGGAAGAGATCCAGGGGTGACATCAGGGGATCGTGTTGGCCATATGACTGGTTCGCCATTGCTAACCAGTCTGCAAACAACGCCCTCTAGTAATAGCCGGTCACGTTTCCGGAAACCAGTTCCTATTCAAAAATCTTTCGCCATGGTTGGACGGAATATCATGTAAAGTTTGTTAATGATGTTTTGAGATACACTGTATATGATATGGTATATGAAGACAAATGAAGTCATTTGGAATTCCATGTTCAGATTACATATAAAGTACAATTTTTAGAAACAAATAGACCGATTATCTACATACAAATAATACAGTAATTGGTACTGAAGCAAGACGGTCGGTTGCTACTAGCATCCACCTTTTTCTCTACTTCAATCATACAACCATCCATAATATAAGTCATTTAAAATTAACGCTTAAGTTTTAAGATATATTAGTTTCTTGAGTTTTAGCATATTGTTTGTAAAAATGAAGTACCTGTCAGTAGAGAAAAAAGTCGAAGTGTTTCTAATATATAGGAAACCCTGGAGAAATATGCGACGCGCATGATATAGCATGAACGTTTTTATTTTAAGCTTACTTTTTAAATATCTCGGAAACGAAGCGTTAAATTGAAAATAAAATACTTCCTACATGAGTTGTTTTTGTTATGAGGGAAAAGAATATAGAATATAAAAATATAGGTTTCCCTTTAAAGAAACAGTTTAACTTTCAGATGACCTAGAAAACGATCCCCACCGTGCAAATAAAATATAGATAATGAAAAACACTTTCCCCTTTAAGATAATCTATCTTTTTCTTTTGTTTGAAACATGTTTTTGTGAACCGCTTATTTTTTTACATATTTTACATAATCAGTATTACGTGGTGAGCCCTGTATTTTACAGAAATGACCAATTTCTATGAATATCTAAATTTTTTTGCACTATTTATTCAGTTTTCAAACAGAGTAATACTTGTTAATAAAGATTAGTTTTTATACATGGTGCTGCTACATATTCCTAATTTTTTTTTCAAAAAGAGGGTATCACATTTGTATAGTTTATTGTAATAGAGGGAAAATTATTATTTGTGTTTTTCAGGCATTTCGAAGAGAATACCTATACGTGTGTTTTCAGTACATTTAATTCTTGTACTGTAGAATAAAACACCATGCTTTTATATTATGTATTAATATATGAACGACCTGCATTTTTATTTTATCTAAATATAATTAAGGACAAACAAAATACAAGAATTGGGTTTATCAATTATAATTAAAGAAAGGAGCCCGTATCTCCAGCGCTTACATTATTGAGCTTTAACATCTCCCAAAATATTATTCAATCTATCCTAGAATTTAATTAAAGCTAACTAAGTATTATTAGACTATGCTTAGTACAAAATATTCAAAGTAAATCCTAAATTCATTCAAGTTTTTTCTGACAAATCTCCGAGAAAGTAATCAACCTTAACTAGCAAAATTTCAGATTAACATTCCCGTAGTAAACTTTTGCGTAACGTTTGTCGATTGGTGAAAACCGATACAAAGCGTTTAATCCAAGAGTTCTGGGAATTCTCGCATCTGGTTCGACAACCTCTCCTAATATTGATCAGAACTGCATCAAAATTAGCGACACTTCATCCTTTAAGAAATTTCTGGAAGCTTTATATCGCAAAATCTCGACTATTAGCATATTCTACTGAAAAGTGCGATAATCTTGAAATCGAAGTATCAGAATATAAGGATATAATAGTCGTGTAATCGAAACTCAGCTTTCCTGAAATGGATTATACACACAGTGGGTTATTTTATAAACACGTGACATCTGCATTATGACTGTGTTTTGCCAGTACTGTTTAAAATTGCATGTGTAGTTCAAATTTTCTAATTTTTTTGCTTTGTAGCAATTAATCAGTCAACATGTTTACAAATTTAAAAAACAGTATATTTCACTGCATACTTTTATTTTTATTTTTTGTTGAATAGCATTTTTCATGCATTTTTAGTTATTATTGGGATATTCCTTCTTGCCGAAATATTTATATTTGAACTCGTAAATGTCAGAGAGATGATGATTATTCTAAGGCTGAATTTGAACAGTAATCTTTGAGTTAATAATTGGATCGTAAACCGTCACTATATGAACAGACTTCCTCGTAAAAACACCTTTTACAAAGTTTCAATTTCCTTTCTAAGATTTGATGTAAAGAAATGTGAAATTTGTTCAAGAAATAGAGGCCAAACAGGCAGTCTTGTGAAACCCATGGTATTTAAAGAAGATTTTAGAGCATTTTCAAGCTCTCTAGGAGCCAAAAAATTTAAAATTCAAATTGGCGAACATCGTGAACGCCAAGAACTTTAATATGCTTGAGCCACACAAGCAAAATTTAGACGAGCAAATATTTAGGCAGATTCAGGTTAAAATTTACTGCCGTTTAAGAAAATGCTTTAAAATTAGAAAGCCTTGAAAAGCAGACATTCCTTTTGACTTCCATTTTGAAATAGTAAACATTATTACCTAATAGACCTTGACTAGCTTTATGTGAAAAGAATACACATTTCCGTCTCTTAAGTCATGAAATAATGTCACTTAAAGGGGACATATAACAAAGCAATCCCCTAATCGTTATAGAAATGTCGGGACCTGTGTCTGTCGTCTCAGCACATTTTAACAGATTGGCTTTTGTCAGTCTGTTCATTTCTAGTGCATGCTTTCTGAATATCGCTAACGAATATTCTGTCAAACTGTTTCCTAGAGTAGATGACCTCGCCATTCATCAAAATCTACGTGGCAGTATAATTTCAGCCGTGATTAATAGTAAACACGGTCAACCACTCGACTAAACAGGAATGATTCGAACTTAGGACAATAACAATATTTCTATGTAAGTGTCAGTCTCCATGAGTACGTATATCAAGTCCCCAATCTAATGAAATTTTTCCATATGAATAGTTGCGATCTTGCGAAAACTCCATATCAAGCGATTTCCTATGACTCAGAGGTTTGAAAACGCATAAAATATTGTAAATTATACCACCCGAATAAAATTTACAATTTGGGAGCAAGCTTTGATTGACTGTATGTTTGCGTACATGTTATAAGATATGCATGTACATATATTGTTTATTAACGTAAACGAATGGGAATTTCTTAACGTATACGAAAGAGTATTCATTAATGTATATGAAAGTACAGTGAAACCCCTCTTTAATGGACACTCGCAGGACAGAAAAATTCGTCCGTAAATGAGGGATGACGGTAAAAGAAATGGTTCATTCTGAAGTATCTGAAAAAAAAATGGTATATTTTTCAATACTTGAAAAACTTCCTTTCAAGCTTGCGTATTTTTGAGCAAATATTACAAGTTTAAAATAAACAACGTAAGCATTTGTTGAGTGTAAAAGATACATTTGCAACTAAAGGTTAAATATTTAAATTTATTTATCTTGGGGTAAAATTTGATCAATAGCTATTTGATTTTACACATCAGTCCTTCTCCTTAAAAATATATTTTTAATTGCGAAATTAAATCCATTGCTTTTCAGTCGTTCCGCTCACAGGAAAATGCCTTCAGTTTTACACTAGTTTACACGGTCTGCGTGATGGTCGAATAAACGATAATAATAAATTTGAACTGTGCTATTTTTATGTTAATATAATTATTTATTAGTTTCGCGAATTGTATCACTATACGATTTATTTACTATCAAAGTCTTTAGTGATAATTAGTTATATGAATCAAGGAATCCGAGCAGAGACGGATTTACGATTTTGCCGCCTGTAGGTACCGACATATTTTGCTGTCTAAACTTACCAAACGCAGCCAGAGGCATTACAAAGATTTGGACCCTTTTGTTAAATTCTTAATTTGACGCCGCTGGCGGGGATTTTAAAATCGTCTTTTCGCAGGTATTTGCGAATTTCACGCCTTTCGAGCTTCTCCCCAGGCGTCACCAAGGCCACTCGCCATTTACCAATGCCTAATTATGCATCTAAACATAATAATTGAAATTTAATAACCTAAATAGCCGCAGAAATTTGAGCTGCGCCTTAGCAAACTGTTCGTAGAATATTTGCTGCCGTAGGTTTCCACATATTTAATCTAAGATCGTTCCGCCAAATAAGGCCATGCTTAATTGCTGATAAATTATGGTTATTGAACCGACTTTTTTC